>OX376372.1:161552959-162152959 GCA_947369275.1 Nemotelus nigrinus | reverse complement strand
CGTTCCATATCAAGGAATTTATTACGAGTACGACAAATATGTAAAACAACTAACGAATAAGCTAGAATGTAAAAGAAAAGATTGTATAATTACGAGTAGTAATAAAACCAGCGTAGACGGAATAGAGAAAGGATTAATAATAATCACAAACGTCAATGAAAAAATAAATCATAATTGTAACGAAAAAACGTACCAATTAAAAGAAAATTACGTTATAAGATATAGTAACTGTCAAATAAAAATGAATGGAAAATTATTCAGCAATACAATAAACACTTTTCAGCAAATATTGATATTGAATCCAATTCAAAATATAACAAGCTTAATTAAGCAAGCAACCTTTGAAAACATAAAACTAGAAAACATGAATAATCTAAAGAAAATTGAAGAAATTAAATACACAAATACGCAAACAAATATCACTTTTGGATATACCTTAATTGTAATTATAATAATTGTATTAATTTCATGTACAATTTATTTTTATTGCAAATACAAATCAACTAATATAAATATTAATGTAAACAAAAATGCTGAAAAAGATATTGAATTACGTGTTTTTAAAATTGTCGAGGACGACAGCAAACTTAAGGAGGGAGGATTTACATCCAAACTACCTAATATAAATAGTACTTTTGAGTATGATACTAATCATACTTATAATCAATTATGTTTTAACCCATAAAAAATTCAAATCATAATATGAGTCACACTTTGTGAATCATAGAATGATGAGCAATAATCCAATTCACTTTTATTTTTCTAAACAGCTCAATATATCATATCATATCATATCGTATCATATCATAGACTTCTTTATGCATAATCTGCTTAGCATGCATAAATTAATATGCCTGTTGATATTCGACCAATGAATCATTACATATCGAATATCAATGCTAATGCATTTTCGCATATCAGCACTTTTGTAGATCAGCACTTCTTGACAAAGACCCTTTGTTCTAAAAGAACATAAACAGGGAACCGTGTCACAGAGAAGACAGTTGCGAGTTACCGGTCAATCAAGTTGGAAATAGTAGAACGAATTGTTCTAACATAGTTTTAAAGTAAAGTGTTAGAATAGTTAAAGTGTTTCACTTAAAAAGTTCCGAAGAAAGGAACTATAAAATTATCGTTTTAAGTATTGTTTTCCCCGGAAACAAAACTCCCGTGAGGTCTTCGGAAAGGAACCTTTATACGAGAAGAAACCTATATCTTTTGACACGTTGCACATAGAACACTTTGGCCCACTACCCTCAATTAGGTCCAAGAGGAAACATATTTTAGTGGTAATTGATGCCTTTACAAAGATGGTTAAGATGTACCCGGTTAATAGTACTAGTACTCGGGAAGTACTAGCCTGCTTGAATAAGTATTTTGAATATTATAGTCGGAACCGCCGTATTGTCTCGGATAGGGGAACGTGTTTCACATCCTTAGAATTTAGCAAATATTTGAAGAAACAAAATGTAGGACATATTAAGACCGCAGTCGCATCCGCGCAGGCTAATGGCCAGGTAGAAAGAGTGAATAGGGTCATTAGGAATATGTTAGGGAAAATGACTGAACCACTTGAGCACGCGGACTGGACGCATATGTTATCCAAAGCTGAATATAGTTTGAACAATACCGAGTGAGCTTTTGTTTGGCGTGTGTAAGTGGGGACCAGAGGTTGATGAGATGACTGAGTTTATCGCTGATATAACTAATGGAGGGGAAGAAAGGGATTTAAAGAAGATAAGGTTCGATGCCCAGAATGCCATTGCAAAGTCCTAGCGTTACAATGAAGACTATCATGCTAAGAAAAGTATCGTAGTGAAGCAATATAGGGTTGGTGACTTTGTCGTTTTGCGTAATGTCGACGTGACCGTTAGGACCAATAAAAAATGCATACCCAAGTTTCGCGGCCCCTACGTGGTGAAGCAGGTGTTCCCCCATGATCGTTATAGAGTGACAGATATCGAAAATAGCCAGTTAACTCAGAGGCCATACGATGGAATAGTAGAAGCCACGAGATTGCATAGATCGAAAGAAGTAAATCATCGAAGAAGTTAATATCATAAGTCATATTAGTAGTCGTCGAGGTCGACCTAGTATTAGGCTTAAGTGTAGATGTCGCTAGTGGCGGCAAGAAGGAAATGTAAAATGTCATAAGAAAAAAGAGAACAAAAAATCAGAATTAAACGAGACGTCAAAGCAACTCGACGCGTTTTTACTCGAGTTTAACCGAAGAAACAGTTATTAAAATGGCGTGAGTACTTTACAATGTCCTATTATTTAAACAATACAAAAATGGCCGGAGATGACAGTTCCCGATTTCCACAAAATCTGTCTGCGAAAGGGTCTAGATGAAAAGAAGGACCATCCTGATTATAAGCTCGACCACTGGGCTTGGATGAAATTTGTTAAGACTTTCTCTATACCGGAGAAATTTGAATTGTCAGAGATGATTTCGGATAAAGCGACATCTCACAAGTTGGATGAGATAAAACAATATCTTGCATAGAGTACCATCGGAACCTCATATACACGGTCTGTAATTATTAAATGGCTGGAAGCAGACGTAAACGATCTTGCGGAATTTTTAAAATTCATTGACAAATTTTGCTTTCCTGAATCAGAAAGTATTATGGGAGTTCATCAAAAAGATTGGGAATTAAAGTTATAAACAAGATTATTTGGAATTCTAAATTTATACAAGTCTATACGTTGTGAGTACTGAGGCCCTATTAGCTGAGTATATTCTTCCATACTTTCCTGAAATAACAATGACTTTCGATGCAGGAACTTTAATAACTCGCATCCACTATAACACTAAACACCTGGGGACCAAATATTGGCAGGAAAATGAGAAAATGCCCGAGTTTACAACAATTCATAATTCCGATTCCGAGAAATTGAATTCGCATATGAGACATATTTAAAGACTTTTTGATTTTCATGGCAAGGCTAAAATGTATCTGCAGATGTCGCTGCAGTGTGGACAATACTTATGTATCCGGATACTTAAGTAGCTGTAATCTGGACGGGCTATAACAGTCGACGAACAATTACTGTCATTTCGAAGTCGCTGTAAGTTTAGGATGTACATAAAGTCTAAGCCAGACAAATATGGCATAAAACTTATTACATTAAATGATGGAGATACTTTTTATTTGGTAAGCTATGTTTTATTTTTTTTTTACTTACGACGATTTATTATTAGTAATATTACAAAATATTCAATTTTTTTTTAGATAAACGCGATTTCATGTTTGGAAAAAACTGGCCACTTATTGATTTACTTCAGTGCCACTTTTGCTGGAAATGTTGAATGAACCTTATCGGGTGCAGGTCACATGTAAATTCCGTAAAAATAAGCCTGGCATACCCAATGAGATGAAGATTATGTCAAAAGTGGCACCTAATTCAAAATTTTGCCATAGTAATGATGTAACGTTAGTAAGTTTAACTCAAAAAAAAAACACAAAATTGTTTTATTAGTAAGTACTAAAGTTACTATTGCCAATATTGGTGAAAAAAATAAACCAGAGATAGTATTATTTTATAATAAAACAAAAGGAGGCACTGACGTTTTTGATAAGCGTTGTCATGCGTACACAACTGCCCGAGCAACAAACCGTTGGCCTATGCGTTTTTCTTCGGCATGCTTGATCATGCGCAAGTGAATGCAAGAATTTTATATTTATGTAAAAATATTCAAGTTAACAGTCGTAAGATTGAATTCTCTGCTACAACTGCTATAAAGCAACTTGTGATGCATTTGGTTACTCCGTACCTACAAGAGAAGATGAAAAATGCAACCTTGCACAGTGAAATACGTGGAAGCATAGAACTGATTCTACAATGTCCAGCAAATTCAGAAGGTAGACCTCAATTGGCTAAGAGGGCGAGATGTTCACTTTGCCCTTACAAGAAAGATAGGAAAACAAAAATGCAGTGTTCCAGTTGCGTGCGCCCAATGTGCGACGATCATCGCTTTTATATGTGCAACGACTGTGCTGGAGATTCATACAAATATAATTTATAAAAAAAATAATATTTCATTTTAACATTTAAATGCATAATTAATACATCTATTTTGTCCTTTTTGTAAAAATCACAGAATTTTGTTGTTTGAAAATATAGGTGTGACCTTCGAAGGTTAAGCCAGGTAAACAAGCGAAACAAAGTTTGAAGATATTTTGTCATTAGCAAATGCATTATTTTAAAGTTCTAAAAAGTTTGTTTGCTATAAAGAAAGAAAAGATATATCTGCCGAAATTGCAAATATCTTTGATTGATTCGACAAAAAATCCTCTACATTCTGAAAAAGGTAAATCGTATGTCGTCATTTGTCATTTAGATCTCGTCGTATGAATTACGTTGTTTAGTGTTCGTCATTCAAATCTCGTCGTGTGGATTGAGTCGTTGAGTTTTTGTCGTTTGTTGTCTGAAGTATTACAAGTGTTATAGGTGACGAAAATATTAGAATTCTCGACGTCGGGCAAGTTTTAGGGGAAGCTGAGAGACTGTTGATTGAGTTCGGCCTACCAGATCTTACAGCAGACTTTTCTGGTAAAGGCATCGATGTCGAAGCATTTAAAGGAATGACAAAAGCGGACATCAGCGAACTAATTCCTCATGAAAATTATGGTCTGCGCATTAAACTCCCAACAAAACTTTTTGGATGGCGTGAAATATATGTAAGTACTTATATTTGTAATACAGCTTTGTGTGGGTACATATGTTCTCAACAGAAGGCTGCTGTTTTCAAATTTCTTGTCCCCTTAGCTTACAAAACAATTATATGTTGTTAAGGGAAATAGAACGTTAGACGAAGATCATTTTTGCTTTACATGTATTACATAATTCAAAGAACATTCAGATATGGTTTTTGCAACTGCATAAGTAATAAAAAAGGCGGAAAATTATAAAAACCAATCGAATTTAATAAATGTATATAGTATCATATAATAAGAAATCATGCAAGGCGAAATGACAGGCACTTATCTAATTTGGAAATACGTAACTCTTTTCTTTGGGCAATAAACAAAGGATAATAAAAGATGATAGAATGCATTCTGATTCTAAATGGTTATTCAATACCTCTGGCAGAAAAACTTTCATGCCACAGTTCAATTGTGCCTTGGCTTAGTGATAGTGATTTGAGTGGCTCTCTGACTACTTCATTTGTTTCAGAGCCAGTAAGTGATCGCTCTAGGAAAATCTATTCTGTAGTACATATTGTAAGTAAAATATGTTGAAAAGTTTTTCCAACCGAATTCAAACAAAAACATCATGTTTTAATACATGATTTGAAGAATTTACTTTCTTCATGTCTAAGTGGGGAAGTAATAAATGAGGAGTATGAAAAATATAAATTTCTTTCATGCAATAAAAAAAACAGCCTTTGCACTTTGATTGCTGACTACTAGCTGTCTCAAAAGTACCAGCAAATTACTTCTGATTGCTACAAAAATATTTGCGATGAAATCGTCAAGCTGTTTCCAAATGAAACGTAAGTAAAAAAGCATATTCACATTGAACTTAAATACATTTTTTGATCAATAGGAAAGTTATATATGTAAAGATAACAAGTCAGAAGGAAGCTAGTCCAACGGTTCTATAGTCTGTCTAGAAAATACAGAGAAAAAGGCATAATTGAAAGCAGATACAAAGTTAAACGACCAAAGATAGAGAGCAGGGTGTGGCTGAAACTGAACGCAGTTGCGTAGAAGACGATGAAGCCGATATCCAGGCTTTTAAGTGGCTTCAATTCAACAAAGATCCTGAAGAGCTCATTATAAAAAGTGGAGACATATAGGTTTCGATTGATGCACATGAGCAATACCAAAAAATATATTGCAAATTAGTGGCCGTTATTCAAGCAACGTATCAAGCAATGCACTCTTTTAATTTAATTTTGATAATAGATTGAAATAGACTTCAAAATATTATTTCCTGAAAATTATTTACTTCTATTTTCAAAGTGGGAAACGTTGATAAAGAGACGGCATAAATGACAGTACCGACCAGTGTATTCATACAGGTATTTAATGTGTTTCTAAACCATCAAAAGAGCAAATTTTATTTCTTGTTAGATATCTATTGTGCATGGCAAACAAAGCCGCAAGGTTTGGAAGCCTACAATAATCGATACGCAAAAGTTGGTCTCACTTTAAAAGTTGTTCTCAATTTACAATACTTTATTATATGGCAATAACCATTGGTATGCATATTTAAGGTTGCAAGTGACATTGCAAGTGCAGCCCAGAGATACAGAACATAATTAAACCAAAAAGGATTGACGAATCAACCAGTAATTATAATAGACGGTAGACTGGAAGATAAGTTTAAGAATATATTAGTTAGCTTTAATGTTATTATTTATAAAGTTGCTGCGTAGAATACCCGAAACCAACCAAACAAAATTGGGAGTTCTTACAATCCTATATATATGAAATACCTTTATCGGGGAAAAAAGTGGAGCACTATATACTTTGATATCTGAACTAAATTCGCAATAATTAGGTCGGTATAATATATTAAAAATCTATTTAATATTAATAGAATAACATTAGCCACCACCTGTGATAAATTATGTAAATATCTATTAAGCGTAAATGCTTACTAGTTTCAATGATACACTGCCTTCAAGTTGAATTAGTTTTGCGGAGTAAAATAATTTTGATAATGAGTGCATGCTTTGTGTGCAAAAGTATGATGAAAGAGGTAGAAGAATATTTTGTCCATTTGAAATTTACACACAAGCTAGATACGTATGATATTATGGCTGAACATGACACCATAATGTGCAACATTCGCACATTCATTTCTAATTCTCATCATTCTCATAATTCTGGAAACCAGATGCAAAGTCATCAAAATTAAATGCATAAATATACGATATCTAATCCCACCGGAGCTAGTCAGTCTCCAGCTCTTAGATACAATAAACGAATTCTGTAATTAGAGTTGTGTGTATTTTTTAAAAAGACGGCTCGGTACCCAACTTACATATCTAGCTATATATTCACAGTGTATTTTTTCAGTGTACAATTTGCCCACATTTTTTATTTATCTAAGCTTTCCTCTTTTGGAAAATTACAACCTTTCTAGGTTAACTAATATAATAATTTGTAATTTGACAAAATCTTCTTCAGCTAGCTTTGGAAACAATTCAAATTATAAACCACTCCTTCAAATTTTGAAAGATTTTGAAAATAATAGTATAACCATCGAAGTAAACAATAAACAAACCCAAGTATATTTGATTTTGGCAGCATTTTTTGACGATAATCTAGGACTGAATTCAATTTAGGCTTTGCATTATCATTTTTCGCAAATGATTTTTGTAGGATATGTAAGATTCATTTGCAAAAACAAGTTGTAGAACAGCTTCGAACAGAGTTTTATAGTTGATGCAAAAACAACTAAGGAAAACTGTTGATTTTCCATACTCCTCATACTCATCCTCCTATTCTATCATAGAAGTTTCATATACTACGTGGCAAAATTGTGTTCGGTTTGCTCTTCGATATAATTCATATTCATGTTATGCTGTGAAGCCTTTATATTACGTTGTATGACGCTTTATAAGTTAATCACATTACAGTGTCTTCCACTGTGGCAAACGCAATGGGCTGCGGCAAAATGCTGTCAAAAAATTTGCTGTAAGCACAAAACGCGGCATTGTGGCAGCGGTGCCACAGGGGGAGGCGTGAATGCCACAGTTGAAGTTGGTGAATCACAATGCAGCGACAATGTCGCTGTCAATGCAACCAAGGCACCAACCAAATTCATTTTTTTTGTCTTTTGTATTGCTAAATCCTGTTGTACGAGGATTAGGTTGGCTTGTCACAATACACATCAGCCATCGCTTATCTATTAGACCTTTCAACTTAATTCAAACAGAGTTTATTCAACCTAGTAGTGATGACAACCTATGGTAGGTATCACCGCTAGCGGTGCGGCAAAATTAGAAATTTGGCAATTTGGGGCGCAGCCATTGTGCGCGTTCCCATACAAATGTTAAATTCAACAAACAAAATTCCACACTACATACTATAGTCATTTACTATTTCGTACTATGTATATTGTTGGAATACCATTGTTTGTGGTTGCTTACTTTTTTTTGCACCACGGACGTTGTTTATCAACCACGCGTCATGGTGCATAAAAGTAATCAACTATTTTTTTATGGTTGTTTTAACTATAGCCCGTAGTTGACGCAAAAACAACTAAGGAAAATTGTTGATTTTACCAAGATTTTTCTTTCAGTGTATATGAAGGAATTTGTCACAAAGAATTGGGTGAGGTATTTGTTTATTTTATGGAGGAAAAAAGATATTTTTCATTGCAAGTATTGAATGACATTAAAACCCATTTAAACTATGGTCCTATAATATCATGTATGTGAAGAGCAGAAAATTCAAAATGTCTGCTTGCCAAATAAAATGCTTTTTTCATTACCTTCCCGCTATGATAAGCTATTTAATAGAACGGAATGATGAAGTTTGGGAAATCGTTCTTTCGTTGATAAAACTAGCTTATACGGTGCTACTACCATATTTTTCACAAACGATTTGTTGAATTTAAAAGAATTAATTTGGGATCATCACTCACATTACATAAGATTATTTATTAAACATCTTCAACATTACCCAACTGTAATAGCATTATCATAGATAAAAAAAAAAAACTAGGCCCCTTAAAAGACCTTAAAAGGGCTGTGGACAATACGCTTTGAGGGGAAACACAAAGTTTTGAAGCTCTATGCTAACGTTTCACGCTCAAGAACAAATATACTTCTAAGTTTAGCAATTATGAATTTGCTCTTTATATCAAAATGCAAAAAAAAAGTGTTGCTAGACAGAATTATATTAGCTTGGAAACGGGATGTTAATTGACTTATCTAAAAGTAGCTTAACCAATTGTTTACGGTGCGTTTTCTTAGAAGAAGAATTCAGTAAATTATTTTCTGTCCAAAAAGTACAGATATCTAACATAATCTTTAAAGTCAATGATACGAAGTTACGCACCCAAGTATTGGCATCCAAAAAAGAAGGCAATCATGAATATTTCATTAAGGAAATATGTTGATTGTTAGGGAGAACTGACAGACAGCTTAAGAAGTCTGCAAAGTAACAGAACAGAAAATCTACTCCTCAATCAAAGGAGCATTCACACAAGCAGCAAATCACAATACTGTCCTCGGATTAATCTGACCAAGTCTGAAGGCGATTGTTTAACTTGGCGATCGTTCAGGAATTTTTTCGTGTCAATCATAGATGATATCTAGAACCAGTGCAAAAGTTGCATCATTTAAAAGACTGCTTGATCGGAGAAGCAGAAAGACTGCTCAGGCACTTTCACATAACTAACGATAATTAACATCCAGCATGGGAAAATTTAAAAGAACGGTACGAGAACAAGCGAGTTCTCGTAAATACACAATTAAAGTTAATTTCAACCAAACGGCAGTTCTTTACTCATCGCAGGGCAGACCTACGCCCCACAAAAATTGTTTTATCAGGGCTATATGACATGTCTTGCAAAGAATTAAAAAAGACTATCGAAGAAGAAGCAAATATACGATGTATAGACCTAAAAAAGTTTGTTATGGGTGATGGAAGACTATCTCAAGCCCGTTACCTACTATTTCTAGAGCCTAATATTAAACTCCAACAGCTCAGACCAACTAAAAGCATTATGCACATCATGGTCAGATGGGACTATCACACCAGGAGAAATAGCGGTCCAACGCAGTGTAGGAACTGCCAAATGTACGGTCATGGTTCGTCCCATTGTCACCTGCCCACCCGATGTCTACTATGTAGCGGTGAACACAATCAGAGTGAATGTACACTCACAAATGAGCAATTGGATAAAATAACATGTTCCACTTGCGGACTTAATCACTATGCTAATTCCAAAATATGCAAGAAAACATCGATGATCAGTAGCAATAAACCAATACACACAGGAAAATATCAACATAGATTCAACATTCATATTTCCTGCCTTAAATCGTTTATCTCGATCCTCAACCGCACAATCACAACATCAGCTACGAGTAATGTTGTGCCGTGGGAACATTCCCGAGTCGAAAACTTCCTGTTCGGGACATATTCCCAAAATTTTCTAATGTACCGGGAATATTCACGAAACATTGGGAACTTAAACAAATTTCATAAATGTTTGTTTCGTTCACTTTTTGCTTTTAAAGCTTTTTGTGACGTCATTTCTGTACACAAAGCATTTAAAGAACTAGAAGATATCTTTGAAAACCCTTCTAATAGCGACATTTTTGGCGAATAGTCTCAGGAAGACCTGAGACTAAAATTTTTGGAAAGAAAATCAACGGCCTTGAGACCATTACATTTAGCCGCGGCAGTGTTATATCCACAAAACCAAGGTGCGTCTTTAACGACCGAGGAAAATATTGACGGGTGTGAAGTCATTATAAATATCGCGGAAGAAAATGGGCATACTGATATACAAAAAGTTCTTAAAGAGTTGTCTGACTTTAAGTGCGGGAACGGCTTTTTTAATAAAAAGTTTATATGATATATGGCGGTCAAGGTTAGTCCTATTACTTGGTGGGAGACCTTATTTAAAAAAAACTGATTTGGGCGAAATAGCAGCGAAAATTCTGTCAGTGCCTTCAACGTCAGCTACGGTGGAAAGATCGTTTTCAACATTTGCCGACATCCACACCAAAAAGAGAAACAGACTGACGGCTGAAAGAACTGGTAAGATATGTTTGATAGCTCACAATTGGAAAATTGCGAACAGAGAGCAAGGCAAAAATAAAGATGGTGATGATAGTGAAAATACACCAAGTGAATCATTATGCTCAGATTCTGAACTTGATTTGAATGATGCTCCCACTCTTGATGCGGCAACCGCTGAAATCGTTCCATTGGACATTTGATTAAAATTAAAAAAAAATTATTATGTTTAGTTTGAGTGTAAAATTTTTTGATTTAAATTGTTAATTTTATGATCGAAATATTTTATGTTGAAACTTATTTTTTTTTTCTTGCGTGAAACGATATTTTTTTTACATTATAATGAATAAACATGAAAAATAAGTTATTGATTATGACTTCTGTAGCTTCATGTTAGCCCCAAACCACATAAAAACTTACCATTTTGATTTTAAATTCCCGGAAATGTTCCTTAAATTCCCGGAAATGTTCTTTAAATTCTCGGAAATGTTCTTTAAATTCCCGGAAATATTCGCAATCAGGGGAACTTACCGGGAATTTATTGGATTTTGGATTTATATCGGGTTTTTCGTAACAATATGCTTAGAGATAATAAAAACTAATAATCAGACGTAACTATTCTTCAAACTCAATTTTGAATTCCCGTTAAATTCCCCAAGTAGAAATGTTTCCGGGAAATGTAACAGGAATATTTCCATTTCGGGAATATTCCCGGGAACGGCACATCATTAGCTACGAGGGAACCATGCCACGCAAACTAATATGCACATGCCCAACCGCCTAGCTCGTTCATCAAACACAGCCACACAGCAAACAGCCGGGATTCCGCTCTACAGCGAAATTACCAAAACCTGCCTGACAACATCAAACTTAGTTATGAATGATTTGTTTTCCCCGCAGGAGATATTACAAATCTTTTCGGAGCTTTTTACGAACTTAGCGAAGTATCGTATCAAAAGCGACCAATACAATGTCATAGTTAGACTAGCAGCAAGTTCCTATCTGGATAAACGTCAATCTAAACTACTTGTATTTAATGCACAAAGCATTAAAAACAAATTAATAGAAACAATCGATTTTGTTCAAAACAACAAAATAGATATTCTAGTTCTAACAGAAACTTGGCTGAAACCTAGTGATAAATGTTGTTTCCCAAGTTTCTCTGTATATAGAAATGATAGAGTAGAAACAAGAGGTGACGGGGTTGCAATTTGTATGAAAAATAATATTAGCCATAAAATTCTCCCGAGCTTAAAAACTAGCATAATTGAGTCTGTAGCCATACATATTGTAGATATTAATATGACAATTATCACTATTATTCACTATAAGATCACTACGACTTGAAAATTCTATGCTAAAATCGCTTACTAAAGGTATGGAAAAAATATACAAAAACATCTGGCAACCCTATCAGTGTTTTGAAATTAAATTTCTACTGAATATTGCGTACATTAAGTTTTATTTACCATTTGAATTTCGTTTTGATTCCATGACTGTACTGGAAGCTATAAGGCAAAGAGCTTTATTTTCCTCAGGAATTTTCAAAATTTAAAACGCCAAAATTACCATAGCTGGCAGCTCAAACCGAATTTTTCAACCAAATTTCTACCAAACGTGGTTTAAGAAAAGGTTGTGAACTGTGTGAATTTTGTTAAAATCAAATGACTGAATCAGAATCTATAGGGCCAAAAACAGTTATTTTTCTTAGTGATTTTTCAAAATGGCATCACTGGCACGAAATTGCCCGCATTTCAAAATCACTCCTATCAGACCTGGTCCAAGTTAAGACCAATATATTGCGTAAATTTCAACTAACTCTGATAATCGGATCGTGAGTTTCCGCGAACAGAAGTTTTTGATGCTAAAAATATAGGTAAATTGGGAAAGGGTTACCAGGCATGCCCACTGTGAAGTTTCAAATTTTTCGCTTTGGCTATGGAGAAAAAGAAGCAACATTTTTTCAGGAGAGTCGATGATTTGAAGGTTTTCACTTTCAGCGCCTGCCCTAGCTACAGGGTTGCCAACATAACCATTAAAAATAAAAACAAGTTTGCAACTAACTAATACAAATACGTTTTGAAAGTTTCATGATGATTTTATGATTTTGATTCATAAAAGTTTCATGATGATAAAAATTGGGGGTTCAAAAATTCCAAAACATTATCCGATTCGTATTTAAAACACGTTCGAAATTTATTCCGTTACGTTAGTTTTTGCATACATTATTTGTGGACGCAATAATAGGTATATTAAAAATATCAGTAAATTTGCCGCCGGCGCCAAAGGGGTTACAGCCTCCACACCCTTCTTACATGTAGGCGTTGATTATGCCGGGCCTATCACTCTTAAGATGTCTGCACACAAAACACCACGAACATACAAGGGATACTTCTGTATTTTTGTTTGTATGTCCACCAAGGCCATTCACTTAGAATTGATATCAGATATGACTGCGGAAGCATTTATTGCCGGGTTCAAAAGATTCGTCGCGAGACGTGGCCCATGTAAAAACATATATTCGGACTGCGGCACAAACTTTAAAGGTGCACAGAAGATACTGAAGAACAAGTTACACAAAACCATAGAGTCGGCATCTAAAGACATTGCAGAACACTTGCAAGGCAAAGGCATTACCTGGCACTTTCACCCCCTGCAGCACTTCACTTTGGAGGGCTGTGGGAGCCAGAAGTCAAATCCGTAAAGCACCATTTACAGCGGGTTATTGATAAATCGATCTATACATATGAAGAATATGCAACTATATTAGCACAATCGAAAGCTGTGTAAATTCCCGACCATTCTGTCGCATTGAAAATTCAAAAGAAGATCTTGAAGTGTTAACACCTGTGCACTTCTTAGTTGGCATTAAATGCAGTTCTTGAGCAAATGTTGCTAGACAGACCGATTAATTTAAATCGAAGATGGAAACACGTCCAATATAAAATTGTCAGCCTAGAGTTTAGATTGTGCAACACCGCACGGCCTACAGGAAGGAGACAGAATGATTAGAGTGGAGGACTCGAGGCAGTGAGTGAATAAACATGTAACGAGTCGGACGTTTGAATTATTATCGAAATAAAGAGTGTTATTTTCAATCTGAGTGTCTGATTACTTTGCCACCCTGACACCTTTGCCACCCTGGTGTAGCAGCTACAGCGAGTGATTGCAGAGACGAAGATCTACAAGGTCAACCTGAAGTCGCAAGACGAGAACGTTCGTTGCTGCAGAGAGAACAAGCCTTGTTCGAGGAAACAATTTGGCAAGCGAGAACCAGTTTCTCGGTGCGCGATATTTCTGAGTTGTTGCCAGATCTCGATCCGGTCACAAAAGAGTGGACCGCGGACTAGTTCATTAAACGTATATGTGAGTTGAAAAATGTTTATATGTGGGACGAAAATTTAGTTCTGTTTGCCGCGCAAATGAAATTGCGAGGATACGCGAAAATTTGGAACGATGGCCAAATTCGTATCTTTCGAAATTTTGCGGAGTTCGCTAATCGTTTAGTGGTCGATTTCCCTACTCGTGTTGATGAAGCCGATGTTCATCTGAAATTGATGGAGACAGTTCGTGCGAAATCGGAAAATTTGGACGAATATTTTTTCAAAATGACGTCAATCGGTCGCCGAGGCGAAGTTTCGGATACCGCGATAATAAAGTACATACGCCGAGGACTAAACTATCCAGCCTTGCAAAATGTTATTGCAGGAAGTGAGTTCACCGATTTACAAGAATTTCACCTAGCAATCGGTCGGTTCGAAGAGAATGCCGTGCCGATGGATAGTGCGTTTATGTCGACGCAGTTACCGGGATCGAAATTGAGGCCTCACTTTAGTTCAAACGTGTCGCAAGCAACACCAGCTAACTCGCGGGTAGCAGGGCCTACTTGCTTTAATTGTCGACAGCGAGGGCACTTGGCTGTGGAATGTCCCCTCCCACAACGACGTCCGCGTTGTGATAATTGCCGACGAACCGGTCACCGTACTAATGATTGTCTTGATGCATGACAACAATCGAATCAGCCGCCGGCACAACAGCCTGCTTCTTCGGATCGAAAAAGTATTTTTCCGTTGAACAGATTAGTATAGAAAATTAGCTGTTCTTTTCAATTTGAAAATTAGATTTGAGTAATAAGTTTTTTTTTGCTGTGTAAAACCGGAAGTAGACACTTAAACTCGTAATTTGAATGGTTTGGACCAGGTCAATTCTGGTTATTTTTATAATAAAACGAAGCTTAAATTATACTTATTTTATCATAAAAGATTTAGAATGAAATGGCCAGTAGTTTAGGAGGTAGGCGAATTTCAATACATAAAAGTCGCATATAGAGTGATTTGGTTTTGAATCTCAGAATCCACTTCCAAAAAAACCTTTCATCCATTTCGTCAATTATTCAGAAGCCCATAACTCGGCAACCAAACATCATAGAAACAAAAACTTGTGCATCCACATTCATATCTTCTAGAAGTACCATTAAGCACAATATGACCGAAATCCAGAACCTCGACTTTTTTTCGTTGTCCACTTCACGCGAAATGCTCCATAGTTTTAATGGAAATGACAACTATTTTTATTCTTTTTTTTTCCGCTCATAAAACTTCACACTTCAAATAATACAAACAATACTTTTAAAAAATTACACTCAGAAAAATTTCACCACTAAAAATTTTATAGAATCAAATTTAAATCAAAAGTTGAAACACTTTTAAACAAAAAACGAATCTTATTTTTCGATTCGTTTTTTTATTTACAAGTGTTTCAACTTTTAATTGAAATTTGATTCTATTACATTTTCAGTGGTGAAATTTTTCTGAGTGTATGTACATGATGATTTTTAACTTAATTTTACTAGCTTTTTTTTATTTTCAGGAAGAACCAACAACAGTAGAGATGCTGGAAGGGCGCATAAAAACCCTGTTCAGAGCATACAAAGCGAGCGTGGATAATGAAAGGCGCACTGGGGATGCGCCTTGTGTTGCTCCATTTACGGACGAAATGGAGGAGATATTTGGCTTTAAGCCGATAATGAAGAATAGCCATGCAATTAATTTGCATGGCTCTCCAGTCAATGCACTCGATAGTATATGCATTGAAGTTTCTCCCCACAAACTGCAGCAACACCATCAGCAGCAGCATCAAATTCGCGTGTAGCTTCGACTTCGGCAGGACCATCGACTTCGGCAGCAGCGAAATGGAAAAAAACCGTCTCGAGTACAGCCTAATAATATGAAAAGAATTGCCCTCTCAGAACAGCGAAATAAAATCCTCCAAGATCTCACTGATACTCTCTCCATCAATCACCGCGAATCGGAAGATGGGAAAGAGAGGAGACATCAAGAAAAATTAGCTATAATAAAAGGTATTGCGAAAAAATAAATTTGTGGTTGCGCTAAAAATATGAAGTTATAGCACCACGACTTTCTACCACCACATGTTCGAACCCCCCATGATCAATACCGTGGATTCAAACCACATACTCACCACCACGAACTCACCAAAACACCCATCTTCACCACAATGCATGTGGCAGATGGTATAAAAGGAGTAACGCGATCATAAGCAGATCAGATTCAGAGCTGACATTGAGGCGAGCACTTTAGAGTCTCCCTCAAATACATTGCTTTTTGGCTTATATTGATAAATAAAATCATTTATAACTGAGCTGTGTTATAAATTGGCGCCCAACTAGAGGCCATTACCACCACCACTATACCGCCTGTCACTAGAAGCCAGGCTAAGTCAAACATGACTGTGCAGATGACGGATGGGCAGCTTCAGCAGCTGATAGCAGCACTGACGACCAGTCACACGCAACCAACACCCGCAGGCAATTTTGGGAGTTGCTTAGCACTTTTCAACGGGGAGCGCGATCCAGAAAAGGTCGAAGAATTCATCGCAGCGGCATCTATCTACAAAGAGGCCGAGCACATAAGCGACGAAGCAGCCGTCAGAGGACTCCTGATGCTACTCACAGGCATCGCTTCAACGTGGTGGAGAGGTGTAAGTGACCAAGTCCACACGTGGAGCGACACCATAGACTTGTTGCGCAGCGCTTTTGCACCTGCCAGGCATGCGTATAAGGTCTATATGGAGATCTTCAGTACCTACCAGGATGGTAACACCCCAACTGATGTCTTCATATGCCAGAAGCGTTCATTACTGGCCCAACTCCCGCAGAACGCAAAATACGAGGAACTGCAGCTTGACCTTATCTTTGGTCTGCTAAACATCAGAATTCGAAGCCAACTCCAAAGAAGTAGAGTAGAATCTTTTGCTCAGCTTCTGAGAGAGGCCAGGGTCATAGAAGCAAACAGCCGAGAGAAGCTATGTCAACCGGAGCCTCACCAGGAACCCCAAGCAAGAGATGTCCGGAAGAAGCAAACAAAATGTGACATTGCAGAGCACTTGCAAGGCAAAGACATTACCTGGCACTTTAACCCCCCTGCAGCACCTCACTTTGGAGGGCTGTGTGAGGCAGGGTTCAAATCCGTAAAGCACCTATTACAGCGGGTGATTGGTATATCGATCTATACATATGAAGAATATGCAACTATATTAGCACAAGTTGTGTGAATTCCCGACCATTATGTCACATTGAAAATTCAACAGTTCTAACCCCTGCGCACTTCTTTGCTGGACAAACATTAAATGCTGTTCTTGAGCAAATGTTGCTAGACAGACCGATTAATTTAAATCGAAGATGGAAACACGTCCAATATACAATACAACAATTCTGGAATAAATGGTCAACAGAGTACTTAAGTCAATTACAACAAAGACCCAAATGGGCGGGAGTACAAACAAATATAGAAGTAGGAGACATAGTTCTTCTTAAATCGGAAAATACACCTCCAACGTGCTGGCCAATAGGACGAGTGGAACAAACAAACGGATTAGTGCGCGTTGCACAGATCAAAACAAGTACCTCGGTAGTCAAAAGACCCGTGGTAAAATTGTGTCGACCATCTACTAATAACTCAACCCCTACATTAGCACATTCACACTAACACAAAAACATGTTCAAGTCTGGTCGCATATGTACTGTTGATGTACAGCCCTAAGTGTCAAAAATTAAAGGTATTAAGAGTATTAATAAGAAATTAAAATTACAGAAAAATGGCAAGTTATAAAGACGATGTGTTGCTGTTGGCTGAAGACAGTAGATGGTCATCAGATAGCTCGATCTGGAGCCCAATAGCCAGTCCCAAAGCTGTGGAAGAAGAAAATTGCGTCGGTCCAAGTAGCCTAACTTGGCAGATTGATGACTTTTAAGGTGAAGATCGGTACGCTAGGACCAGTAGTCTAAGATGGAATCCAGCCAGCCTCAAGAAAGTTTATCAGCAAGCCGGCCCCAGTTCGACTCACGAAAAAACAATCAAAAAATATCAAGCTCGCATCAATCCTGAGGATATGGACGAACTTCTACCAGCAAAAATCAGTGGGATTTACGACACACAATGGAGCATGCTACGACCTTCTGACACCATTTAAGAAGTTCATATGAGAATCGATAATGATATTAAAAAATTTATAACAAAAGAAGGTGTTGAAGTGTATATTCGGAAGAAGTTTTGAAACGAATTCAATTTGAAAAAGTTAGGGATTCTAAAATCCAACAATTTAAAGTAAATCTGCCTGACAGATATGAAATCAAACTTAAAGTGTACAAAGACAATATGGTAATATTTCACCATTATGCAAAAAAGAAACAGCAACAATATAAATCAAAGCCAGACCAAAAAAACAAAAAAATGTAAATGAAACAATTAATACCATGAAATACAATAATGAATACAGAATTAAAATAAATTATAATTTAATCATAATGAAATTAACTGTGAAATACAAGAAAATAACAATCCACTTAACAAATCCTAAGGAAGAATTTAGGTTGAACACAAGTGTTCAACGGGCGGGAGAATGTTCGGCGATGCCTAAAAACATGCCCAAATTTACTAAATATGTAAACATGCCCAATGTTCGAAGTTCGAAGATCAAATCTAGTACCTTGTCTCACAAGTCACTGCCAAAGTGGAATTAAAAACACAATCAAGTAGGTGCTGAAGAGTATTTTGTGAAGTCAATTGTATTGAAAATTCAGTCTGGAAGTGAAGTCCAGACTAGGAGCATTGTGGCAACCGTAAGTAGAAATTATTAGTTCAAGGGTTCAGCTTGATAAAGCAATGTTTAAGTGGAATTTATCAAAGCTATCCTGAACAGTTTGCATGGGTTGTATGGTCGTAAGAAGTATTAATTGAAAAGGCAGTTTGTCAAGGTTCAAGGGTACAGATTGAGAAAGCACTTTTACAGTGGAATTTATCTAGCGATCCTGAACAGTTTGCAAAGGATGTATGGTCGTAAGAAGTATGCATTGAAAAGGCAGTTTGTCAAAGTTCAAGGGTACAGCTTGATAAGGCACCTTTATAGTGGAAGTTATCTAAGCTATCCAGAACAGTTGCGTAGGATATGTTATATGAGGAATTAATAATTATTATGCCAAGTGCTGATAGAGATTAAACTATGAATTAATGCATTGAATTACATTAGACTTATAAATAAACCTAACGTTTTGTAAAAAATCCAAACTAGTTTTTTATTTTAACAGCACGAACGTTCAGTTCAATTTCAGCGGATCGAAAAAGTATTTTTCCGTTGAACAGATTGGTATAGAAAATTAGCTGTTCTTTTCAATTTCGAGGTTGCCCCATAGTTTTAATGGAAATGACAACTATTTTTATTACACTTTTTTTCCGCTCATAAAACTTCAAACTTCAAACAATACAAACAATACTTTTAAAAAAATACACTCAAAAAAATTGCACCACTTAAAATTTTATAGAATCAAATTTAAATCAAAAGTTGAAACACTTTTAAACAAAAAGCGAATCTTATTTGAATTAAATAATCCCCCACATTCAATAAAAATGATTCTACTTGATTATAAAAATGTTATTTTCCCATCAATATTTTCATCATTGAATGAAAAAACAAAACATTAAAGCAAACAAGACACACTTTGATACTAAGTTATTGAAATGAGGTCAGATTATTTGAATTAAAAAGAAACCTATATGACGCCAAATCAAAAGTTTTCAAATATGATATGGCGTCATATACGTTTCTTTTTAATTCAAATAATCTGACCTCATTTCAATAACACTGTATCAAAGCAATTTTGTGGGTGGATGTGTTGTAATAATAGTATTTAGTCATAACTTTCATTTTGTATCAATCAATTGTATCGCGACAGTAAGTCGACACAAAACATCAAATAACCTAACAACAACTGATAAACATTTCGTAGCGAATTTTTCACATTATACCGAACGCACCGCATTAATTATGACAAGTGTTGTTTTAGCAGTTCACTAGCACTATTTCACAGATCTCACTTTATTTTCACATCACTCACGTTAACACAACCTGCACAATTTACATTTCCCCGCGGACGTCCCGTAAGACTGCGTGTGTTTTCCGCGACATTTTGTCCTATTACTGTGACGTCACCATTCTGCATGACGGCCCGTACTTCTAGAAGGCATTGATCAAAGTGTGTCTCGTTTGTTTTAATGTTTTATTTTTCATTCAACGATGAAAATTTTAATATGAAAATAACATTTTTATAATAAAGTGGAATCATTTTTATTCAATGTGGGGGCTTATTTAATTCAAACATGTAAGGTTCGTTTTTTTATTTAAAAATGTTTCAACTTTTGATTAAAATTTGATTTTATTACATTTTCAGTGATGAAATTTTTCTGAGTGTATGAAAATGATTTTTAATTTAATTTTACTACTTTTTTATTTTCAGGAAGAACCAACAACAGTAGAGATGCTGGAATGGCCCATGGAAACACTACTCAGAGCGTACAAAGCGAGCGTGGATAATTAAACGCGCACTGGGGCTGCGCCTTGTGTTGCTCCATTTACGGACGAAATGGAGGAGATATTAGGCTCCAAGCCGATAGTGAAGAATAGCCATGCAATTAATTTGCATGGCTCTCCAGTCAATGCACTGGATAGTATATGCATTGAGGAGTACCTTGAAGCCGAGGAGTTTGAATGTTTCTTCCCACAAGCTGCATCAGCGCCATCAGCAGCAGCATCAAATTCGCGTGTAGCTTCGACTTCGGCAGGACCATCGACTTCGGCAGCAGCATCAACTTCGGCAGCAGCGAAATGGAAAAAACCGTCTCGAAGACAACCTTATAATATGAAAAGAATTGCCCTCTTAGAATAGCGAAATAAAATCCTCCAAGATCTCACTAACTCTCTGCATTAATCACCGTGAATCGGAAGATGGGAAAGAGAAGAGACATCAAGAAAAATTAGCTATAATAATAGAAGGCTTTGCGAAAAAATAAATTTGTGTGTGCGCTAAAAATATTAAGTTCAATATAAAAATATATACTTTTCGGTATTTTATTTGAAATAAACGCCGAGAATTAAAATTGGTGTCTATTGTATTGGAAACAATAAGATGAAGTGTTTGGAATTGTGGATTATTGGTGAGAATGGAATAATGTTGCCCAGGATTTGAGGTCACTTAAGTGAAGTGAGTGAGATACTTCTTAGATGCCGTGATGTATGTACTGTAAGTGGAGACCAAATTAATTTTGAGGCGAGGATTTTAAAGTAGGGTACGGTCTGTTAAGAGAAAAGCGCACAAAAGACGTTCTTGGATTATGCCCGTGTGTGTCGGCGAGCGTTTCATTTAGGGCACAAGCTTTCCGCGTGGCTAACATAAATAAAGTGACTTTCCTCATATCTGACGGCGAACGTCGATTGGAGCTGCATAGTGAACCGAATACGGTGTACTATATTACAGAAAATTTCGTTCATGGCTTTTGATAATAGCGTTTTTTATGCCTCTATCGGAAGCGGGTTTGGAGTAGCATTGAAAGCGAAAGCAGACCAGCAGACCAACAAGTTACCAGTAAATTTAAGTTTTGGCGTCAAGAACGACGCTTATTAATCCTATACGGTTAATTTGAAGAGCTTAGCTTCGGAATCAGTTTAATTCTAGTGTAATGTGACAGGCTATGAATGGTTTGCAAGCCAGATCACCTCAAATTGTTATGTACAGCAACATGAAAATGTGTTAAATGATACAGAAACATCCGTTTTAGAAGTTAAACTTGTGGTTACACCCAAACATTTTCGTGTTAGTTATTTGAAGTACGAACACTGGGTCTGCATAGTCAGCCCATGTTGCAGAGCCATGGGTGGTTTCCTGAACGGAACTATGCCCCCTTTTGTCCCGTGGGTATTTTCATATACCAGTTTGCGGCTACGTTATTATGACGGATGAAATAATACGTAGCATCCCGTTTTCTTGGAGAGCAAACCAACTCCATTATTTCATGGACCCACCCCAGCCACAGCGAGCTAGCAAAGCGGCACCTTAGCATCCATCGGGGTTGGTTGAAGGGTGCTCCGCTAATGCGGACGAGGGGCCTTCACGGCCATTTCTAGGGCACCCTGCTCTCGGGGCAATTCTTCTTTTTTTTTTTTTTTTGAAATTGCCTCTTGAACGGCATTAGTCATTCACACTCTGCTGGACCTTAGGCATCTTGGTTTCGGACTTCGGTCTGGTTCTGAGTTGTGCGAAGGACAGCACAACCTTGAGGCCATTTTACGAACTCATGGCCGATAGAAGTAAGCCACTGTGCAACTCTTCGCACACAGCTCCACGCCGAAGAATTTGATACTCCAAACAAATTGACGATTTTGCGGAGCGTTGCGGTATTACTGACATACTAAAGAAATGTAAATATTTCCTTTGGAGCGCCAACTCTTAACCGCCTACCATTTCGATCATCTGGAAGAAAATGCGATTCGGAATACCTTTCTGAAATAAAAAATATAAATACGGCTGTCATTTGACAAAACATTTTTTTATTTACCTATCAAATAGTAAGAGGTAGTCCGATTCACTCGAAAATGATTTTTAAAATCCGCATCACTTTATTTCGGTATTGTCTTCAGGAAATCCTCCACGGTAGCATGTGCTTCATTTTCGCCTTCAGACGAATCGGAGGACGAATCCGCTAGTGTAGTAGATACATTTAGATAATCGTCTGCTACGTCATCGGAATCGCTTGATTGTAGCAAATCCAACACATTCACCATTACCTCTTCAGAGCAATCTGAAATTATAAATTGCAAGTAAAATAAATGGGAAAACAAAATCCAATACTTACCTCGTAAATTTTCAAAGCTCCCCATAATTTTAAATTTTTTTCTATTATATTTGATTGCTATAGATATATATTTGACTGTCTACTCTCTTTGAGTGTCAATCAGCTCAAGATAGGAGCAAGCAAACAAATAATAAATCTATATCTATCTATCAATCAAAATAATAAATCTATTAAACTAAATTAAACTAGATAAAAGTTAATTTTGAAGAGGAGGTAAGCGATGATAAAAAACAGTGATGTGATGAGGATGTGTACAAAAGACCAGGTGTTGTTCAAGAGGATCGTTGCATTCTCACGTCAAAAATATGCCTTTTTACATAATATCACTTTTGAAACTAATTTAATCACATTGTTATTCGCGCATTGAGAAGACATTAGGATGTGAAAGTGAGTACTAATAATTAAGTAAGAATGTTTATGATTTACTCGGTTCAGAGTGTTTTGCTTAAAATATCAAATATGTGTAATAAAAGCAACTTAGTTGAGATTTTATACAAAGAGACGAACCAGTGCCATTTTATACTTTATATTGTTGACGGCAACTAAACCTCATAGAAACCAAAAATTATGTATCCACGTTCTTATCTTCTAGAAGTACCATTATGCACAACATGAACGAAATCCAGAACCTCGACATTTTTTCGTTACGTGAAATGCCCCTAACATTACTGTTACAATATAAACTGTTTGGATATTGTATGATTTAAAGATTTCGCGAACTTAAAATAGTTCATTTGTTTTACATTATATAGCTGTCGCGTAGTCCGTAGCTCAGTTTGGAAAGATGGGCTGGTTTCCACGTGAAATTTGTTCAGTCGTATGTCGATACGATACCACCATCAATGTATTGATATGAGCAAAATATCGAACACTTTCGATTCAAGTAAAATTTTACTTGGTATCAAACGAAAGTATCGATACCGTACTAATATCAGTACTTTCATCGTGTCCGTGTGCGGTATACGAGTGAGCATCTGTTGCACATTAAAGCCGTCTACCTATGTTGCATACTGACGCTGTATATTAACGCTGTAGAATAAATTGTAAAGTTTGAAGAATTCGTGAATAATAGTGTTGTGAACAATCAGTTTTTTAAAGTACGCTTTTAAATTGTGATCCGCAAGAGTGAAAATGGCGTCCGGTGCAGAAAAACTCGACCAAGTGCGTGACAATAGCCCTTCGGGCGCAGAGAACGCGATCGAAACACCGAAGCGACATCCCCGTAAGATCAAAACCGCATTGAAAACTGAAGCCGCTCCAAGAGTCGACGCCATCCACCAGTTTAAGTTGCCGCCATTTTGGGCAAAAGACCGACGCTTTAGTTTGCACAGCTCGAATCGCAATTTAAATCGTTTCGGATAACAACAGACAACGCAAAATTCAGCATGGTCGCCGGCAAGTTAGACTCCAGCATTTAGACCATGTGGCGGACGTCGTAGAGAACCCGCCAGAAACAAATAAGTACGACGACCTGAAGCGCCAAATAATTGCATATTTTGCCGATACGAAGAAGGCAAAGTTAACCAAGTTGCTGACAGATTTGGAGCTAGGTGGCAGGAAACCATCTCAATTATATCGTGAGATGAAGAGCCTAGCAAATGATCAGTTTTCGGTAGATGCACTGCGTACTTTGTGGCTTCGTCGTTTACCAGCAAAAGCACGCACCATACTTTCCGTGACAACGCAAGTACATTGTTAGCAACCGACCGCTGTACACGCAGTTTTTTAGACGGCCACTGTAGACGTAGCCAACATCAAGCGACCCGAAGACTACCAACGTAAAGAGAACGAATCTGGACGTGAACGCCACTAGTCGGACCAAAAATACCAATAAAAACGTTTGCGACTTGTATTTTAGAATTGTCAGTTTTAGTTTCAAATAAAGTTAATTACTATTAAGTCGTGTCTACTTGATATTGACAGTTTTATTACAACATACATATTAATGCGTTAACGGAAATGACGGATTGGATTTTGGCAGCATTCAACACGGAAGAGACGCTGGCAGCCATCAACACTAAAAAGGCACAACGAGAAGGTAAGAAGATGCGAATATCGGGATGAGACTAGCGAGAATCGAAAAAGCCACCGAGCGACTTTCTTTTCCAGATAAACCTAGATCCCGCAGCCGTTCGGGAAACAGACGATCTCGAAGTAACCAGAAACCACAAGGTGAGAGTTTATGTTATTACCATTCAAAATTTGGAGATGACGCAATGCGTTGCAGAAGATATTGCACGCGATACACGCAACAAATAAATTTAAACAAGTAATGTCATCGTTTACGTCGTTAACACAGCCTTATTTTGACGGATCGCCTTTCAGGAATTATGTTCCTAATAGACTCTGGTGCTGGAATTTCGGTGTTACCACGAAAATTAAGCGGAAAACCGATTACACCAACGAGATTCACGCTATATGCAGCAAACAATGCGCCAATAAAGTCTTATGGTGAAAAACACCTAAACATTTATTTTGGTTTTCAGAGAAATATACCATGGTATTTTCATGTAGGCGACGTCGAAAAACCTATTATAGGGCAGATTTTTTAGCCTACTTCAATTTATTAGTAGATTTAAAGCATAAACGTCTGATTGACGGAAAAACTCGTGTTATTGCTTTTGCAACAAAAGATACAAGCATACTGACTTCAATCGCTTTGACAGAAAGACAAAAATTTTCAGCGATTATTCAAGATTTTCCTGGAATAACTTCAGTATCGAATTTTGAAAATTCAAAGTCTCACGGAATAGCGCATGGAATAGGGACTCGAGGGCTTCCGATAGCTGAGACAAGAACTTGATAGCAAAGAAGGACTTCGACTATATGCTATCAATGGGGATATGCCGACCTTCTAATAGTCCTTGGGCTAGTCCCCTCCATTTAGCACCAACAAAATATGGTGCCTGCAGACCATGCGGAGACTATCGCGAGCTGAATTCAGTCACGGTGCCTGATAAGTATCCTTTTGCTAATATACAGGATTTTACTTTTCAACGATACCTCGAGCGGGCATATCATCAAGCGCCGATACACAAGGAAGATGTACCCAAAACAGCCGTAATTACGCCTTTCGGCTTATTTGAATTCTGTAGAATGACGTTTGGAAAACAAAATATGCATCCTATTTATATCTATTTTTTCCACTAATTACACTTTGTTACCCTCAAATTAAAATACAATTATAATTGCTGAGCATGCTCATTGTTGAGCCCACTTTTATTATGGCTTCATGGTACGCATTTAGCTATTGTGTTATTAATATGGCTTAGAAGGAAAATTACAATTAAAGCATAGTTAAAGTATAATTAGCTGTTTAATGTTGACCCAAAAGGGAAATTCATGGCATGTTATGCTTTATACAAAACCAGGTACTGTGTTATTAATAAGGTTTAAAAGGAAAACTACGATTAAAGCAAAGTTCAAGTATACTCGTATTTAGCTGTTTTCTGTTTCCCTAAAACCGAAATTCATCGAATGTTTATTTTCAAATCGGATTTTGCGCTGAATAAAACTGAAAAGTGCATTTTATCTTTCGAATTTGCACGTCTCTCAATCAATTAAAATATTTACAGCTTTTTAAGCAAGTAGAGGTACTTAAAGTCAAATATTTAATTATTTTTAGCATGCGGTGCATGTGGAACAATATTTATAAATTATCCAATTATCTTCAAATTTGCTTGCTATACAAATGGCATTGTTTTCGAATTGATTCTGCTCTTCTCTATCGGTCATTATGATACGATAAAACCAACTTGCAGATAAATCATTTTCAAAAATCGTCGATATGACGTCATCGACAGTTAAAATTCATTCACTTGCACCAACCTTCTCGCAACAGCAGCGAATTCGGCAACCTTTAGCGAATGCATCAGCTATTTTGTACTAGATTTTCTTTTTGCGACATAGTCCTATTCTTTTCTGTACGGGCGCAAAAAAACACGCCTATTGTTCTTTGTTTCACAAGTTTTGCTGAAGTGTGATGCAGCATGAAAGCTTTCTATAATTTTTATAATTTTTCGCTGATCTTCAGCTATACTCTGGGTACATAGTCTTTTGCAGGAAGCTGGACAGGGTGGTTTTACGCCATTTTTGTCTCTTATCTCAGTTTTTTGCTTCTGCTCTAACCATTAGTGGTTGGTCGTATTTTTTTCTTTTTTCTAATTGTACTGGCTTAAGTATAAATTGAAGGAGGATATAACTCGACAGCTCAACGAACTTAAAATGACAACAACTTATTAAAATCTCAAAACAATGAATTAGTGAAAACTGTCGCAGAACAAACTACATTAATTAAAAACATTATTTGATATGAACTGCCCAAGAAATCTAATTGCAGCACGATCTCCAATCGACACTGAAGCAGATCTTCAGCAATTAGAAAAGGATTTAGAGGAAAAGAAAGAAAAAATTTTGAGTTGAAATAAAAATTATGAAATTTAGTTTTTTTTTTAAATAGAAGCTTTATTACCCAGGTTACAATAATGAGGCGAGTAATATGCCCTTCAAATATGAAAAATAAGTTTTGCCAGCTTTTTGGTAAGCAGATTGTGATGCGGTACAATGTCGATGGTATTCACATAAAAGCACCCTTCAAAAGCTTGGAAAATATAGATTCAGCGCTCTTCAGTAAGTTCTCAGATGTTATTATTTTTCAAACAATAAATTGTTTAACATGGATATTTGCTTTTTACAGAAACATGTATGAAAGAGGGCTATACATTCGAAGAACATACAAAGCATGTCAAACTTGCCTTTAAGATGTTGAAAAATAGATACCACAAGGCGGAGCACGTAAAACGGAAGAATGAAATTGAAAAAAGTCAAACTTCATAAATTGCCTTATTCCGAGGAAAATAAATCAATTTTTGTATTAAATCTATTCTATTTTTGTATTAAATCTATCTATATATCTATTTTATTTTTATATTAAATCTATCTATAAATCTATTTGTATTAAATCTATTAAATCTATATATATTCCGCCCTTAAAAACTCGAGTTGAGCTGATGAATGCAAAAGAAGTCTTACTTGTAATCATTCCCTTCGAAGCTTACTGAGCTTCAATGAAGCAAATAGTTACTTGTATGTAAATATGAAGTAACTACTTAGACGTTTACTCTTCTTCTATGTAATCCTGTCTTAAAACTCATTTACAACCCTACGATATACTAACGTTAGAGTAATATGTTCTTTAATTAGAAAGGTGATTATTACTCTTTACTATGCAATTTATACGTAATCAATTCTGTATATATTACTGGGACAGTGCAAAATGTTTGGTAGTATGTGTAGGCTTTGTTTATTTCAACCTAAGTCTCCAATGTGTAAAAAGACCAAAGAATGGCCAAAAAGCTTCATCAAACTAGTTTTGAACTGAGTAGCCCAACCAATATGGTTATTGGCACTACACATCGAAACCCCAAATATATTATATACCGTATTATCCCATTTACTCTGTATATAAAATTTATAAAATATAAAATTTCAGAAAACGTACGTATGCATCTAACTAGTCTTCAGCTAAAATTGTCATATAAGCAAACTTGTATTATATCGGAAACGTGTGACCGGGCAGTGGTATTCGTTTCCCAATTGCTAAATTCTCATACAGTTAAGATTCCAGAGATCATATATCGATCGAAAAATTGTTGTATACGAATGTTTGCTGTCTGCACTACGTCCGGTCTCGTGGAACTCAATGTAAAATTATAGTAATCAGCAGTTAATTAAATGCGTGTTTAAGTGATATCAAATCCAAAAATTAATATAGATGAATATTATCACTTGATTAAGACAGGTGTTTTCTTATTTATCTATCTCGACGAATAGTTTAGTTACGGTACACTGTAACGGCAACTAATTAGAAGAAAAAGAATCCAAGGGAGACAATCATGGTACAAGCACCGTGATTGTACTTCTTTTATTCTTCTTGAAATAAACAACGACCAAATATCAAAGCAACTGGTTATGATAGAGAAAATTAAACAAGTTTTCATATGCTGGGCAGGCGGTCTAAGTCATGTAGAAACAGATTCGAAACTTGCTAAGTTCGAAATAGCTCCACTTTACAATCAAAATCACTTCTATGAAATCTGCGCTCAAACTAGTGATGGGCGATTGCGAGATATTTTAGCAATCGAGATAATCGTAATCGATGCCACAAAACAATCGAGAGAACAATCGAGAGAATAATCGAAAGAACGATCGAAAGAACAATCGAGAAATCAATCGACATGCTCGATTGTTCGTTTCGATATTTGGGTTCGATTGCTATACTCGATTGGTGCTCTCGATTGCAGTTTTCGATTGCTGTGTTCGATTCTGGTATTTGATTCATGTACTCGCTTGTTGAAGACCGGTTTATAGCAGAAAGTGAATGTGTAGCTATGGGGTAGCTAAAACTAAGGACAGGTGCGATAGCCGAATACTGTAGTAAAGATCAATACAATGCAGTAGCTCGTAGCCGAAGGCGAACGTACTTTGTGGCTTACTTGATTGCCGTCAACCGATTGTCGATGACTTGTCCGACCAAATGGTCGATTGCGAGATGCTTTTTTCGATTCTCTCGATTGCTACGATGGCGCGATGTTTTTTTTTCGATTCTTTCGATTGCATAATTGCTATCGAGTCTACAATCGAGTTCAACTTAAAACGATCGAGATATTTCGAGATGATTTAACAATCGAAACAATTGAGTTAAACATCTCGCAATCGCGCACCACTAGCTCAAACTGGTGTGGCATTTTGAAACTCGAACCGAGTCGTTGTTTTCGAGTTCTGTCGAATTTGTCTTGAAAACGATTTCCGATTATAAAACTCGATAGAGTTAAAACTTATGAGGTACTCGAAGTTTCTAGTACATTTATACACAAAAGATGCCAAATGTGACATTAATTTAGAAGTCACTTGCAGTTTACAACTAAAACATTTGTGCAACTGAACATGTTGAATTTTGTATAGTGTTCTTAGTTTGTGTTGATAAGGTTATTCATCAATAGCAGCAGTAGCGAGGATGAAGAGGAAATCACGATGAGGATAAGGCGTCGTGCGCTAAGAGATAGAAGCAATCCATTATGCCTGGTAGAAATTAAGTAAATCCTTTTTGTTACGAAATGATTTATATTTGTTTCACTTTTTTCTAGATTCCACAAGCAATTTAGGATGAGCAAAGAAGCTTTCAAGTATGTTCTTGATTTGAGTGGCATATTAGAGAAAAAAAGAAGTACAGGCATTGCTACTAGTTTAAGATTGGTTGCTACGCTCAACTTACTGGGTACGGGATCGTACCAAGTTGGAGTGGGCACCAATTTTTTGTGAGGGATGGCTCAACGAACCATTTTCAAAATGTTTGCGGATGTCATTGGCATTTTAGAGTGTAGTATATGCGCGAAGTGAATTCGGCTAGACTCACGAAATTTCAATAATACGAAGGAGTATTTTTAAGCAGCAAATAAATTGCCTGGCGTGGTGGGATCCATTGATGGCTCGCATGTGTGCATTTTGAAACCGAAGGAAAAGGAGCAAATGTTCTTCAATAGCAAGGGGACTAATAGCATAAATGTTATGATTGTAAGTTTACTTAATCAATTGCGAAACTATCCTCATTTGTTTTTTTTTCAGATATGTGACCATTCAATGCGTATTTTGACCGTGAATCCATGCTAAGGAGGCGCAGCTCATCACTCATTCACCTGGGGGATGAGTAAGGAAAAAGATTTCTTTCAAGAAAGTTTTGAGACTTGAGAAAATAGTTCGTGGATTTTAGGTAAATTATTAAATGTAAACAAATGTTTGCAAAGCTAATGTTATTTATTACTTAGGCGATAGCGGTTACCCCTTGGCACTGTGGTTGATTATCGTCCTATCGTATGGCAGTTGCTGATAATGGGGAAATAACTTTCAATGTCATTCATTTTAAGACCAGGAGCATCGCAGGGAGGACGATAGGTGTATGGAAAGGCCGATGGCGATGCCTGCAATATGGAAGGAGAATGCGGTAAAAAAAGGAAGCATCTGCAATCAACGTTAATGCTGCTTTGCACAATATCTGGACTTCAATGTGGAGCTAAATGCAGTCGATATGTATTTGCGGATATAAAACACTGATTTAAATCTTGAAACTGAAAAAACTGCGGAGAAAAACTTGACAAGACTCGGTGAAAGCATACGAGATAGAATTAAAAATTGTTTATTAAATCCAAAGGTATCAACATAAAAGCTGTTATTAAAATTAAACGCTGTCACGGTCCGCATATCTTTTATCGTTAATCAAAGAAAAATAAACAAAAATCCCCACCGTCCTCCAGCAGAAAGAACGATTGGAGATTGAATCACAGCCGTCGAAAAACCCGGAATACAGAGCACAACGTTTCGTTAGTATTTAGTTACTTTAGGTAAAGTTAGAGTAAGTATGTAAATAGGGACATCTAACAGGAATCAACCAACTGCGATGTAAAACGGGACGTCACGACAGGAGATAAAACAAATCTCAAACTAAAAACTTCTGGACATCACGAACTACAACTAACAAACCGATCCACGGCGTAATCAACACCATCGTCACTAGCGATGATACAATTGACTACTCTACTCGACCGCACAACAGATGGCATTTGAATGAACCGAGTGGAGCCGCCAACATAACGTCGCAAACACCTCTGTTTGTCAATTCCAGTAACTGCAGCAATTCATCAGGCAGCTCTTTTTGTACACATGTGACCCTTGCAGATTTAGCATTCTGTCTATTCAATAGAGGTATAAGACATTAGAGTGGCGGTATCCGTGTAAACGCCTGGAACTAGGCTTGCGCAAAACAGTTCAGTTAAGTGAAACGTTTCACCTGATCTCGTTCACTTTAGTGAAATATTTCACTTTAACAGTTCACTAGTTCACTAGTTCATTAGTTCAATGCCAAAGAAAAACAGAGTGCTTTCGGACATAACGGGCCAAGACCTATTGCTGTAATACAAACATTTCGGTTTTGTAGGGGAGTAAGGGTTTTTTTGGCCATAGTTTGGCAGAAACTGCCTTTCCGGCGCTTTCGATGGCTGAAAGTGGTCGGAGAGTACAATGGTGATATTTTAAGGACGAAAAAAATTTTTGATAGAGAAAATTTAGCAAAAACGACCAATTTTCCTAAAAATTTTTTGAATTGTGCGTAGTTTGGAGCGAAAAACTGAAAGTAGGACTAAAAGTGCTAAGTAGGAAAAGGTTCAGATCCTTTTTGGTTCGATAGCTGGCTTCTCCGGCTGTGCATTTCGCCGTATCTTCGAAACTAGGCCGCTTTTTCCCAGACTTGTATGAAAATTTTGCCCGAAACAGCCCAGAAAAGTCCTCGAATTCAAGCTAGATCAGAAAAAAAGTTTTGGGAACATTTGACGTTTTTGCTTCGTTTTCCCTATAATTTATTTTTTCGTCCTTAAAATATAACTATTGTACTCCCCGACTACTTTCAATCATCAAAAGTGCCATAAAGGCAGTGTTTGCCAAACTATGGCCAAAAAACCCCTTACTCCCCTACAAAACCGAAATGTTTGTATCACAGCAATAGGTCTTGGCCAGTTATGTCCGAAACCACACTAATCAAAAATTGGCCGATTTCAACTACTTTTGCCGTATCTTCGAAACTAGGCCGCTTTTTCCTAGACTTGTATGGAAATTTCGCCCGAAACTACTCAGAAAGGTCCCCGAATTCATGCTGGACAACAAAAAAATTGTTTGGAAAATTGGAAATTTTTGAAAATTTTTGAAAATTTTACAAAATCAAAAATTTTTTCCGTCCTTAAAATACCACTATTGTATTCCCCGATCACTTTCAATCATCGAAAGCGCCGTAAAGGCAGTTTTTACCAAACTATGGCCAAAAAAACCCTTACTCCCCTACAAAACCGAAATGTTTGTAAAACAGCAATAGGTCTTGGCCCGTTATGCCCGAAACCACTCTAACCCAAAATTGGCCGATTTCAGCTACTTTTGCCCTAAATACTTTTTGAATATTTGCATAAAATACTCGCAAGTACGAAAATACTCGGTACTTGATATGCTTTCAAACTACACCATCTAAAACACAGATTTTATTTTAACATACTTGAAAGCATGACAAATTTCAACTTTATATAATATTTGATCATACACTTTGATCTAGGCTTGAGTCGTTCATGAACGAACGAACTAAAATGGTGAACTGTTAGAATAGGAAATAATGATATAGTTCGTTCGGAAACATTTCTTTTAGTTCGTTCGTTCATGAACTACTCAATGAGTAGTTCATGAACGAACGAACTAAAAGAAATGTTCAGACGATGAAACGTTGAGACTAGGCTTGAGTCTTTCATGAACGAACGAACTAAAGTGGTGAACTGTTAGAATGGGAAATAATGATATAGTTCGTTCGGAAACATTTCTTTTAGTTCGTTCGTTCATGAACAACTCATTGAGTAAAGAAATGTTCAGATGATGAAACGTTGAGACTAGGCTTGAGTCATTCATGAACGAAGGTACTAAAATGGTGAACTGTTAGAATAGGAAATAATGATATAGTTCGTTCAGTTCAGTGAACGGAAACATTTCTTTTAGTTCGTTCGTTCATGAACGACACAAGCCTAGCCTGAACGTATGTGTCTCGAGGGTTTACTCTTTCTTTTGTAAGCTTCTTCTCCCCCTTGCCTTCATCTTTCGGTGTGCTGTCAAGTAACCAGGAGTCAGTCTCAAATCAAATGCACAACCAAACGAAAGAATTTTTGAGTATGCTAATCAATTTGATGCGAAATTTATATGAACAATCTGTTTTTTAAAACAAAAATAACGACGCGAGTGCTAAAAAGAGTAAAAAGTGAGAATAAGTGTAAAATAAGGCGAAAAGTGACTGTGACTTACTTAGTTGCAATAAAAAGACTGACAATGAAGTGTGAAGTGAAGTGCTGTTCGAACAATACGCGCTCTCGCCTGCCCGGAATATCTTTCTACAGGTTAGTACTTATCATTCACATTAATTTAAAACCTCTAATCGAAATGATGTAAATTTGGGTACTTGATATATGCGAAAGACTGATTTTGGTGCAATTGTAGGATGCAAACTCATGTGCTCGTCTTCTGGCGCGCGTATTTGATACCTGGGTACCTGATAGTTTCGATCAAATTTCAATATGGTGGAAACGCCAATGAAGTAGGCCTGGAAGTTAATTCATGGGGGCCACACATTTTTTTTGGTGAGCTTTAAAAATATGTCGAATGAACTGGATAAAAATCGTAGAGGAAAATTTCTTGATTAACAGTAATGTACACTTTCCAAAAAAGATATTCGAATTTTTGGGAAAATTTACATTGTCAACTGTTATAACTTTGGCTAATAAAGTAACATATGAATGGCAGGGTAATGGCTACCATAGATTCAGCTAAACTTTAGAAGTATGAATTCCTTTATCGGAAGAAAGGAAGAGTAGATATATTAGTAATAATGAAATCAAATTATCTACCTTTTCCTATATTTTTATCCACCAATTTGCTGGGATGTAGTTGAAATCAACCCTTTATAATTCATAATAATGTGTTATTTATAAGTCATGTCTAAATTTTTGAACATAAATAATTTCTTCATATGAAACTGTGTGAAATTGAGTGAAAATTTGGCTGACAACTGAAGTAACATTTGTAAGATTTTTAGTACTTAATGCTTACATTAGTAACTGGGAACAAATACATCCCGGAAGGGAGAAGAATTAGTATTTTCAAAGAATAATAGGGAGCACATGCGAAAAATTTCAAATATACACTTGATACCTATCGTATATATTGAAAAAAAAATATGTTAAGCACATAGTTAAACACATTGTGTTTGTTCCAAATCATTGGCATATGTGGTGTTGGTGGTTTTTTGATTGTTAATGTTTAGATTTGAATATATTCATGTATGTGTAGTAGATGTAGTAAATGTATAGGTATAGTCTATATAGTTATAAATGTTGTAGATGTAGTGTGTATAGTCATGTGTTAATGGTCCCTGCAAGAAAGCTTCCGGTTGGCTAACCGGTACCATAAATATTAATTCGCATTATCATTAACTGTGCTCATTTATTTTAATTAGGTAAAACAATAGTCTAGGCCCAATTAAATAATTAACAATAATTATATTATATTAACAATAAGCAGGCAGTCAGGATATATCTGATTAAGGGCACCAGCAGTTTCAGTACGTAAAAAATGCAAAGCTAAATATGTTTTTGTAATAATACAAAAATATGCGACTGGCTTGAGACTTACAGTAGGCGCTAATTGCAGGGGAAAATATTGTAAATTATTACGTGTCCGTATTCGTCCTATTACGCTGCTGGGAAATTTTAAATGTTAGTCATCAGGAGGTTTATAGGTTTCTTTGATTTAGGATTTGAATGTATTTAATAATACGTGCAGTAGGATCGAATGCACAAGAAAAACAAGTATAATCAACAAAATGCAGGCAAAGATGCACGTAATGCAGAAACGGCTTGAAGCAAAGGAGAAAATAATCCGCAGGTTCAGAAAGCGGGATGAACGACGTACAAAAAAAAGATAAAAGCGTTAAACAACTATTAGCATCATTAAAACAAAAGAATATAACTGGAGAAAGTTTGCGAGAATTACTGGAAAAGCTAAGTGGGTCGATTATGAAAATATTGGAAAGCCAACTGTTTAAGACTAGCTCGAAGAAAATGCCCAAGACTTACGATCCAGAGATAAGATCTTTCGCCCCTAATCTGAATTTTATATCCCCACAAGCCTATAAGTTCGTACGAAAAAAATACTATTACTGCTTACCGCATAACCGAACATTAAGGAAATGGTATGAGGGAGTTGGTTGCGGTCCAGGGTTCACGAAAGAGACATTTGAAGCCATTAAGAGAGTGGTACATACGGCGGAAAATGGGGATAAGATAATAGTGAGCCTTGTGTTTGATGAAATGAATATAAGGCAGCATATCGAATGGGATGGAGAACGCGCACACGGATACGTTGATGTGGGTGACGGTGGCGCAAGCGAAGTCATTGCAACGCAAGTTCTCGTATTTTAGGTCGTATTCATCAATAGATCATGGAAGATTCCTGTTGCGTACTTCCCCATTGCGAGCATGACAGCGGAGCAAAAAGTAAACATGGTCACGCTATGTATGAACCATCTTTTAGATACGGTACGCAACCTAAATTTTCAAGGCTACATTAATTTCAATAATAGCTCTGTTAAATATATTATGCAACCAGACAGCTGCCACATGTTCAAACTTTGTCGGAATGCATTAGGAGATTTGAAAATGCTTAAAGATACAGAAGGCAAAACCATTAAATGGGATTTTATTGTGCCACTTTGGGGAGCAAATTAAAAAAGGCCAATGTTTATTTTCAAAAACAAAAAATGAAGGTAAAATTAGCCGTGCAAACACAAAGCAAGTCAGTAGCTGATGCAATCGATTTTTGCAGAGAGGTTTTAAAATTGGAACAGTACGCAGAAAGTGAAGCCACAGTTAAGTTCAGTGGGATATTCATTGAATATCATCATTGATGTGTTTGATGTCCTAAATAGCGAAAGCTGTCACACTCCCAAGCAACAAAACAGGCGCTATGCGAAAGAAATTTTGCCTTTATTAGAAATTTCTCTACTTATGCTATTGAGTATATCAAACAACTAAAGCACCCATCAGGATCACCTATTATAAATTCTAACAGAAGTGTGGGATTTATCGGCCTTATAACATGCCTGCTAAACTTAGACGTTTTGTATGAAAGATTTGTTCAAACAAACATTTTAAAATTTATCCCCCTTTACAAGCTTAGCCAAGACCATCTAGAATTGTTTTTTGGGTCAATAAGAACTGGCCTAGGTAATAATGATAATCCTATAGAGAGGTAATTCAACTCACGTTTTAGAAAACATGTACAGAGTTCAAATAAAAGAAGGTGGGTTGGGTAGCTGCTTACCTTTGGAACACATTCCCATCTTGAGCGCCAGTCGATTATGCCCGCTGGAAGACATAAATAGTAGTACCGAACGTCCTGCCATGATCGAAGATAGTACTATAGAACTACCAGCTATGGATCAACAATTCTTCAAGGAACACAGTTATGCCGCGAATCCGACAGTATTGTCTAAGTACGCTGAAAATGTGATTGAGTACATTGCGGGTTTTGTAGTCTTCAAATTATTTCAAGCCCTTAAATGCAGTACACAGGGAGCACTCTAGAGTCCCCTAAATAAATCATAAAATTAAACTTGATCTTTTTTTTACTTTTGCAGTATTAACGCTATAAATTGGCGCCCAACTCGAGGCACGAAAATAGCCTTACGAAGGAGTCCACGATTGGCACCAGAGATGGCAGCCATACAGATGTCTGGAGACCAGCTGGAAGAGCTCATTAACGCTCTTCACACCACCAGCACACTACCTTCCAATGGTAACTTTGCCCGTTGCTCAGCACGTTTTGATGGAGACAGAAGCAGAGCAAAACTGGACGAGTTCGTCAACGCAACAACGATCTACAAGCAGGTCGAAGGAATTAGTGACCAGCAGGCAATCCTGAGAATGCCTTTACTTCTCCAAGGAGTTGCAGCTACATGGTGGCATGGTGTCAAGGGAGAAGCAGATAAGTGGGAACGGGTTGTCACGCTTCTTCGAACAACCTTTGCACCTTCAAGGCCAGCATACCAGGTCTACATGGAACTCTTCGAGAGGAAGCAAAGCGAAGACACTCCAACAGATTTATTTATCTGTGAAAAACGTGCCTTACTTTCCGAACTTCCCAAGGAGGCACACTCCGAAAAATAGCAGTTGGACCTTGTTTTTGGTCTACTCAACTTAAAGATCCGACAGCATATCCCCAGAGATGAAGTGAAGACTTTTGAGGGTCTTCTACGCAGCGCTCGAATCATAGACGAAAATAACGCAGAGAGAAGTGCTGCGAGGGATCCGGAGCGAAAAACTCAAAAACAACGCTATAAGTTGGACCAGACCAGCATCACTTATTTTTTACAAAAATAGAGGCCATCTGAAAGTACCTTCCACAAGTGCTGTATTTATTTGCAAAAAAACTCTGCAGGAAATTTGAAAAGCTGAGCGCTGTGGCAATGATCGGCTTTTAAATAAAAAAACTTTCAACTCAATAATAATAAAGGTACAAATCCAGTGTATCGGCAAAATCCTTTTGAGGACCAATCAACCCACATGACCGAAAGTATGCTCTATTGCTTGATTATCAAAGCAATTAGTGACAAATATTTACAAACCCGATATTATTTTACAGCAAAAAAATTGTGTCAAAGACTTTCTGTGAGACAACATTTTAATAATCTCGTTCATTTTCAAGGGATGTGACTTGAATTGGAAGACCACAGGACTGTAAATAATAATGATAATATTGAATTCTTAATAATTGAGCATTTAAGCGAATAGAAAAGGCTAAAGACATCACCGGAGTGCCTTAACTCCGCCGAAGCCGGTCTCAAGCCCGGTTAAAAAGGAAGAGGGAGGTAGTTGTTTGGAAAATTTAGCATCGCATTGAATATGAAATTTCACAGTTACCATTCTCAGCGAACCTGTAAGTGAAAATAATATGCCTATTAGTTTGCGAACAAGAGTTAAATTAATTTAATGCGATTTATGAAAATGGCGCAATATAAAGTAATATATAGTGGCTTAAATAACTATAATTTTTTCATTCCTATTTTTTACAGCGCCAATTAGATTGTTCCATAAATATATTCTTCTTACATAGTATTATTTACATTAGTATATTACATGGACAACTAACTTCCCATAAGTATTTACTTACTTATTCAATTGATTTAATAAGATTAGATTTTTCCTAACCATTAACAGCAAAAATTTTAATTGAAAAGCAAATGTTTCCTTGAGAAACGATATATATGTCAATTTTTAGACAAATATAGACATCGATATATATCAAAATATCGATATCTGCAAAGAAATTGAAATATATCCAGTTTCAAATGAAATAATTATTCTTTAAATTTATTTATTTTTAAATATGCGCGCCAAGCTAATACCCCCAAAATGAGCAACTGATCTACGCCCCGAAGGATGTCTTATATCTACCTGTATATGATCTATTCCTTGTGTGCGGTATCCGAGTGAGCATCTGTTGCACATTAACGCCGTGTACCTATGTTGCATACTGACGCTGTATATTAACGCTGTAGAATCAATTGTAAAGTTTGAAGAAGTGTTTTATTTGACGATAGAAAATTGAGTTATTGAATTATGGTGCATTGGGCACTATAAAATGGTGACCCCGACGTGATTCGTGAATAATAGTGTTATGAACAATCAGTTTTTTAAAGTAGGCTTTTAAATTGTGATCTGCAAGAGTGCAAATGGCGTTCAGAAAAACTCGACCAAGTGCGTGACAATAGCTCTTCGGGCGCAGAGAACGCGATCGAAACACCGAAGCGACATCCCCGTAAGATTAAAACCGCATTGAAAACTGAAGCCGCTCCAAGAGTCGACGTCATCCACCAGTTTAAGTTACCGCCATTTTGGGCAAAAGACCGACGCATTAGTTTGCACAGCTCGAATTGCAATTTAACTCGTTTCGGATAACATCAGACAACGCAAAATTCAGCATGGTCGCCGGCAAGTTAGATTCCAGCATTTTAGACCATGTGGCGGACGTCGTAGAGAACCCGCCAGAAACAAATAAGTGCAACGACCTGAAGCGCCAAATAATTGCAAATTTTGCCGATACGAAGAAGGCAAAGTTAACCAAGCTGCTGACAGATTTGGAACTCGGTGACAGGGAACCATCTCAATTATATCGTGAGATGAAGAGCCTAGCAAATGATCAGTTTTCGGCAGATGCACTGCGTACTTTGTTGCTTCGTCGTTTACCAGCAAAAGCACGCACCATACTTTCCATGACAACGCATTTAAATATTGATGCGTTAACGGAAATGGTGGATCGGATTCTGGCAGCATTTAAGACGGAAGAGACGCTGGCAGCCGTCAACACTAAAAAGGCACAACAAATCGAAAAGGCCATCGGGCAACTTTCTTTTCGAGGTAAACCTAGATCCCGCAGCCGTTCAGGAAACAGACGATCTCGAATTAATCAGAAACCACAAGGTGAGAGTTAATGTTGTTACCATTCCAAATTTGGAGACAACGCACTGCGTTGCAGAAGATATTGCACGCGATACACGCAAAACATAAATTTGAACTAGTAATGTCGTCGTCTACGTCGTCAACACCGCCTTATTTTGACGGATCGCCTTTCAGGAATTATGTTCCTAATAGACTCTGGTGCGTTACCCCGAAAGTAAGTGGAAAACCGATTACACCAACGAGATTTACGCTATATGGAGCAAACAATACACCAATAAAGACTTATGGTGAAAAACTCCTGTTAAAATTATGTTAGAAACTGATATGAAATCCGGAGCTAAGTCGCGATACATCCAGTGGCTCAATGTGCAGCGTCGGCAGAACATGTGAAGTCAGACCTTCTTGTTGTGAATGGTTTAGTTTACACTTGAGCGGATGTCTTCAGAATTGCTAAATGTGAATTTTTTTCGCTACAACCAAGAGGTTTATTTGCCGCGATTTATACTGGTCTAGTTTAGTGGCAGTGAGTGACTCGAACAGAAAAGTCATTCCAAGATTAATAAAATCTCATTTTGTATCATTATATCTGAAGTTCATTCCAAGTGATAATAAAATCTCATTTTTGTATCATCCTGCTCGTTTAATAAAATCTCATTTTGTATCAACTCTTAAACGCTGATTTTGGTTTTCAGAGAAATATACCGTGGTATTTTCATGTACCCGATGTCGAAAAACCTATTATAGGGGCAGATTTTTTAGTCTACTTCAATTTATTAGTAGATTTAAAGCATAAACGTCTGATTGACGGAAGAACTCGTATTATTGCTTTTGCAACAAAAGATACGAGCATACTGCCTTCAATCGCTTTGACAGAGAGACAAAATTTTTCAGCGATTATTTAAGATTTTCCTGGAATAACTTCATTATCGAATTTTGAAAATTCAAAGTCTCACGGAATAACGCATTGAATAGAGACTCGAGGGCCTCCGATAGCTGAACGTGCGCGGCGTCTTGCACCCGACAAGTACTTGATAGCAAAGAAGGAATTCGACTATATGCTATCAATGAGGATATGCCGACCTTCTAATAGTCGTTGGGCTAGTCCCCTCCATTTAGCACCAAAAAAATCTGCGGAGACTATCGTCGGCTGAATTCAGTCACGGTGCCTGATAAGCATCCTTTTGCTAATATACAGGACTTTACTTGCGCGTTGCATGGAAAAACTATATTTTCAACGATAGACCTCGAGCGGGCACATCATCAAGTGCCGATACACATGGAAGATGTACCCAAAACAGCCGTACTCACACCTGTCGTCTACTTATTTGAATTCTGTAGAATGACGTTTGGGCTATGTAGCGCGGCACAAACATTTCAAAGATATTTGGATACTGTGCTAAGAAGTCTTCCGTTCTGTTTTGCGTATCTCGATGACATCTTGATAGCGTCGAAAAATGTAGAAGAACACAAGATGCATCTAAGAGAAGTATTCAAACATTTAAATGAATACGGTCTGAAAGTTAACCCGCAAACGTGTGTCTTTGCATCAGGACAAGTAAATTATCTCGGCTACCAAATTAATGAAAAAGGCATTGAACTTCTGCCAGGCCGAGTAGTTGCGATTTGTAACTAGCCGGGTACAATTATGCAATTGCGCAAATACCTGGGAGTTCTTAATTTTTACAGGCATTTCATGAAAAACGCGGCAGAAATACTAGCAACACTTACTGTCTTATTGACAGATTCTTGAAAAAAGGATAAGCGACCCGTTTCATGGACGCCAGAAGTCATAGCCGCATTTGAAAAAAGTAAAATAATTAATTGCAGAAACGTCCTTGCTAACATATCCAAAAAATTATGCGAAGATTGTTTTAAGTGCGGATGCATCAAATATTGCCATAGGCGCTGTGCTCGAGCAACTCGAAGATGGAGAATGGAAACCACTTGGTTTCTTTTTAAAAAAATTGAATAAAACACAACTCAATTATAGTACATACGACCGTGAGTTGTTAGCTATTTATGAGGCAATCAAATATTTTCGTTGCATGTTGGAAGGCCAGCACTTTTTCGTCAAAACGTATCATAAACCGTTAATTTACGCCTTTCAACAAAGATCTAAAAAAGCGTCACCTCGCCAATCCAAACAATTACAGTTCATTGCGCAATTTACAACAAATATTTGTCATGTGCATGGACAAGAGAACCTCGTCGCAGACTTTTTATCACGCCCTAATGATATAAATGCGCTAGCTAATATCATAACATCGCAAATTAGCGTGGAGGCACAGAAAAAAGATTCTGAACTCGAAAATTTACTTCGGTCAGATACTAGTTTAAAGCTGCAACCTTTAAATATAGACAGCAACAAGCTGTTTTGCGATACATCTTTCGGTAGCATTCGACCTTACATACCATTGTGCATCCATAAGCAATTGTTTAATCAAGTGCACGGATTGTCACATCCAAGTGCACGAGAGTTACGGCAACACCTGCCGCATCACAATAATCATGAATACACGTGCCGATCATCGTAAAATATAACATTTTCCTCATAATCAAATTTCTTTCAATTGTAATTTAATTCACCTTAGCGATGCATTTCCTGTTATTGCACTAAAAAGCTAGAAACAACGATGTCACACTGTAACGTTGTTTCAGCACTTTAGCATTTCTATAAAATCCACATTTATGATTGTATCGAGTCAGTTCAATTAGAATAAATCTGCCGTCAGGCTGTTAAACTAAAATTTCGTTTTTTTTTCACGTTCGCCGGGTTAGCGAACGTAACTCGAGCGACAAGTAAATTAATGCGACAAAAATATGCATGGCCAAGCATGCGAAAAGATATAGCATCCTGGGCGAAAACATGCTTACCTTCTCAACGGTCAAAGGTGCATCGTCATACAAAAAATGTACCACAGCACTTCCAGCTGACAGATTGCCAATTTCAGCAGGCACACGTGGATGTAGTATACCTTCAAATGGATATACATATTTAATGACGATTATAGATAGGTTTTCACGTTGGCCAGAAGCAATACCTATATCTGACATCCAATCGGATACAATTGCGTTCAGCATTTTTAATCATTGGGTAGCCCGAGTCGCTTTTCCAGACATAATAGCTACGGATCGATATGCTCAGTTTGAGTCAGCACTATTCGATTCGCTGACGAAATCTATTGGATGTAAGAAGGCCAGGACAACGACTTACCATCCCGCTTCCAACGGCAGCACTTATGTGCCATGAGACTTTCCGTTGGACGGAAACTTTACCAACCATGCTCTTGGGACTGCGGACTGCAATTAAAGAAGACTTAAATTGTTCTGCAGCCGAAATGTTATATGGAACGCAACTTCGACTGCCTGGAGAATTTTTCACGACACGACAAACTGTTGATACGATTTCGTTTATCGAAAAATTTCGACGCGATATGCAGCAAATTCTTCCGACACACATTAGTCACCATCGCAAAGACTCTCCGTTCGTTTTTAAAGACTTAAGAAGCTGCTCGCATGTATTTTTAAGGTGAGATGCTACGAAGAAACCATTTGAACAGCCGTATTCAGGACCTCACGAAATCGTCGAACATATCGACGAAGCCGTCCCGAATTCGTTTGGGTGAATGAACGTCTGAAGCCAGCGTATATTCAGAATCCGGAGCTTGAAGAAATGCCGCCCCCTTCTAGTAATGACAGTCATCGACCAGCACTTAGCCAGTTTCGCGGCCCCATAAAAACGTATTCAGGGCCCAAAACTAAATTGAAAGTGACGTTCAAATAATTCTAACGTCACTTCGGGGAGAGAAGTGTAGCCGCCAACATTGCATCCGGCCATCTATAGTGCCAGGTATTTCTTGCACATGTATTTCTCGGACGTCTTGTGCTGCGTTTGGTGATATGCAAAGAAGCTCTGAGGGAGACCGAGATAAAATGAAATTCGAATAAAATGATATCTTACTCGTGACGCAAGAACGTAAACAAGACGCGATGACACTTCGAAATGTCATATGACGGTTGAGTCAGGTGAACAAGGAACAGATGGTTCACTGTCACCAAATAGAACGGGCCGAATAAGAATGGCCCGAAATGAAACGCTGGTGTGGCTCTTGTGGATCCACAGTGGAGTCGATTGGACCCAACGGATTCGAAAATTCCGTTGCCGTATGAGAAATTTTCCTTTGTGCAGAAAAAGTAAAAACAGCCTCTTTTGGTTTTGAACGGGTAAGCAAACGGACGGTGGAGAATCGAGTACGAAGAGTTAATCTATTGTATTTCTTCTTGGTTTTAATTGATTTGGAACTGCTGCTGAGCTTCCGTTGCTACCCACAATCACATATTTTCACACAATACACTAAAATTCATTTATATAGTAGGCTAAGAAAAATGTAAATAACGATATTGAAAAATAGAAATCAATAATATATTTTGTAAAAAGCTGTCAAGACGTGTTTTTCTTGATAGCATTAAAATTATATTTTCAGTGGAAATATTTACTTCCAAATTAGAATTAACTTCTAAATTGGTGACCCCGCGACGTTCGCGCAAGTTATTTTAAATTATTAATAACTTTTTAAACTGAAATGGCTGCCACAATTTATGCAGGATTATACGACGGAACGTAATATGGAGATGCGACAGCTAGCGCGGCTAACCCTGCTGCCCAGGCGGGCTATACAGTAACTCGATCAAGCTTATCAGACTGCAGTGACGCAGAGAACATCTGCAACTGCAACTACAAATCCGGGCGCTACAGCAACATACATTTATGGCTACGGTCGGCAAATTGATGATGCAATATTGCCAGCAAGCTAGAGTTATACTGCGATGCAGTGCTCCCGCATATCCTCCAACCACAGCAACAGCAATTGCAGCAAAAACATCATCAACTTCAACGTCAACCACAGCCAGCAACGGCGCAACAGCAGCAGCAGGAGCAAGACTATCAATACCCTTTACCGAAATAATCATAGAACCATTCATGGTTCTAAATTAACTTCTAAAAGCTACTATCTTAGAAGCGAGTACTGAAAAACGACTTCAGAAGACAACTACGGAAATTACGGATGGGAATCAAATATCTTCTTCGACAAGAAGTATTGTGAACTGCTGCGACGGAAGTACGGCTTATACTCAGTGCGATCACAGAAAGGACGAGCGTGAGAAACTATCGAGGATTCTAAAATCGAACCGAAATTGGGGAAATACGGCGACGAAAGGGGCCCCTGTCAGCGTAGGATCCAGGCAAAGGGCTAATTTGTTTTCAAATAGATGAAGGTTAGTTAAAGATAGATTTAAGTTGATCGACTAAAGAAACTCGCAGTGATATTGCTAAAGTTTGTGAATACGGTGCGCACCTAGATAATAATAATTAGGCTCGCGGTTGTTTGTAATGCGAGTTGTTTGAATCGATGGAAAGTATCGAACCGAAGGAAAAATTATGAAATTAAATGTTAAATCTTGTTAGAAAAGTTGTGCTTCTTTTAAATTTATTGCGACAAAAATTTTCCTTTTACGCTGGTGACCGGTGAAATCCATGGCCCGCTTCTCGCTTCCGGGCGACGGACACAAGGCAGTTTTTTGGCTCACAAGCGAGTGGCGCCCACTCACGACCTTTTTTCACGAGCAAAAGCCGCTCGAAAACTGCCGCCCTTGCGCCCCAGTTGTGGATGAGGCTTCTAGATCGCATTTGCAGATACAAAACGGTGATAACGTAATAAGATAAACTATGTTTTGACTATTTTAAGTAACAATAATGTCAAGTGATAATTATAATAACAAGTTTTAGGAATGAAAAAATAACCGTTAAATACATATCACTTGTGTTGTAATTTCAATCGCTTTAGGCGGTTCGCTTTTTTTTTTTGTTTCAATCAACATTTGCTGAAGTGTTAAAGAATTATGTTTGTCTCTTTTTTTATGCTCTCCTTTTTCATGTGGTACGTCTTTTCATCTAGTTTTAATTGCTTTCTTCTTATGTAATTTGATTTTTTCATTTCCTGAAAATTTTTTGCTTGTATATCATTAGCTTCTTCCGTTTTTGAAACATATTTTTTGTTCCAATTCAATTTATAGTAGTATATGGAACTTTTCTACCAGTGCTATCATTATTATTATCCATATCTATTTCGGATTCAAATTGAACATCATCATTGGGATTGCTGATGTTTGCATTGTCCAAATCATAATGCTCAGCCATTGTTAATGTAGTCTCAGCTATAGATGTGGAGGTGCAGCCATAGGATTGTGTCGATGGAATCCCATCGTAGTACGTTTTTCTGCTTCGAGTATAGTTCAGCTCGAAACGAGTATGATAATAGCAAATTCGCTCGATTCTCTAAAATCACACTCGATTCAAGTTTCAGAATTCTACCCCTGTTTTGCGTCTTGATTTACCCACACAAAATATTAATCGAAATGAGCTTATTGCCAATTAGAAGCACCTCCGCTAAGTGCAGTTTAAGTTGTTTGAGAGCCTCAAACCTACTATTATAATTGGCTTGGCTAACTGGCACTTGTGTGTACCGGGAAATGTAAAAGAAGGCGATCGTTATGAACCTGTTGCTACGAAATCCACTCTCGGCTGGGACTTGTGCAATTAACGGCATTCATTATCAAGACAACCCTAACATTTTCTTGGAAAAATACACATTTATCCTATAATTCCTGAAAATGTTCAACACATCGCATCCAAGAAATTAAGCCTGCCAAAACTAAATTTACAACAATCAAAAAATAGATTATCAATAAATTCTTTGGAAGTAATTACAGAAAAGCATAACTACGTCACTTGGTCCACGATGACAATCTTGGGACTGAGCATCAGCGTAATTCTCATCTATCTCGTCAAACGAAGGAAGACGGTCATCCAGATCTCGAGACCTCATGATGATACCATAACTGCGGGAACAGGAAGCAATCTCCTTTGGCCATCGCTTCACTCTTAAGGGGGGGAGGAGTTACGTACACACTTCATATCATACTATTGAATTAAGCATGTTGAAAGATATGGAGTATCATATGGCATTGTATCCAAATTGAATTTAGCTCAATCATGTCAAATTAAAACGTGTCGACATCGATTTGCAAGTTCAGCAAAGCAAGCAATTCACAAATCGAACGATGTCGGCACGAGTTAATTACGCAGCATTCTAAACCAATAAATAGATCACTGAAATGTATAATTGTGCAGTATTCTTGAAACAGCAAATAAAGTAGTTAATATCAAGTAAATTATCTTTTTTTTATTCGGGTACGACAAGTATCTCAACACAAGAAAATAATATGAATCAAATAAATGTACATGTAATTAGAGCAACTTGTTAAAACATTCTACTCTTTGGATGCTCTCGGAGTTTTGAGAAAAAATGATTAACTTTTGACTGAAGAAGAAAAAGGAGCCGAAAAAATTATGAAAGATACGATTGTGCAAAGGGGAAAAAATTATGAAGTTGGATGATTATGGAAATATGATATATTTGATTTACCAGATTCATACACCATGGCATACAAAAGACTTATTTGCCTAGAAAGAAAGCTATTGAATAATTATTGGTTTCTGGAATCGTTCAAAAACACCTTTAGTCAATATCTTCAAAAAGGATTCCTACGTAAACTCTTGGCATCAGAAGTAACGAGCACAAATCTTCGCATATGGTACTTGCCAGATTTTATCGTAGAAAATTTGAATAAGTCCGACAAATTTCGACGTATTTGATGTTGTAAAGTTGATGGCATCTCTTTGAACAGCATGCTATTAATAGGCCGTGATCTCGTTAGTCCTCTCTTGGAGATCATCATGAGATTCAGGCTTTATAAATTTGCGGTAGCGGGTGACATACGTGAAATCTTCCATATGATTCATGTGTGACAAGATGATCAAACAGCTCAGCGAATCTTATGGCGTAATTGTGAGCAGTGTCGAGACCCTGATACATATGCAGTGACTGTGTTGACATTTGGAGCGGCAAGCTCACCATACCAAGCACAAAGTATAATGCGCCATAGCGCATTGAAATACGACGGGGGATACAAAGAAACCGTCAAAAATATTATTCATACATATGTCGACGATTTATTGGATCGAAGGGAATCTGAAGATGATCTAGCAAAGCTAGTAGAACAAATGTAGTTTATTCACTATGAAGGTGGATTTCATATCCGGAATTTCAGGAATAATTCAATGAAACAGAAAGTAGTTGGACAGCATATGATCCGACTGGAGATGATAAAATCGAAAAGATTCTTGGAATTTTCTGAGACGTTAGTGAAGATTATATAACTTTCGCCTTACGCTTCAATAAAGCTACTAAATAAACTCTAAATGGCATACGGAAGCCAACGAAATGCTAGATTTTATTCACTGGTTTGAAAATTGTCAAACAAGAAACTTGGAAGCGCCAACTGGACTGGGATGAGATTATTCCGGATGGCCTGAACAAACAATGGAGGATATGGCTGTAACAACTGATGACATCATTGGTTCCTGGGCCTAATGTACAAACATAAGCCTGCATACATTCGTGGATGCTGGTGAAGCTGCATATGCAGCATGTGTTTATTTGAGAGTCAAAACACCTCATGAAGTCCAAGTATCACTCGTCATAACTAAAGTTCGATCCTCTCCGCCCAAGTATAATCCGATACCAAGACTGGAACTTCAAGCAGCTACAATCGGTACGAGATTACGTAACACTACTGATAACGCTCTTGATTTATACATAGAACATGCAATATATTTCTGGACTGATTCGACCATTGTCTTAGCATAGCTCACTTCTCAAAAAAAGTAAACTACTTGGATAGTATGCAGAGTGGGAGAGTTAAATGAGCTAACGAGTATAAATCAATGGCGTTGAGTAGCTAAATTGTGAGATTCCGTTGAGATTAATGCTAGTAGTCACTGGCATAAAGGACCAGAGTTTCTCCAAAAGGATGAACAGTTCTGGCCAACTCAAGAAAGAAATCATACAGAATGATGCAATAATAGATGCCACCGCGAACTTGTTTCGATTTGAGAACTTGATTAAAAAAATGTTAAACAGCTGTATGCAACCAGGTACTGAAAGCCGAGGAGTTACGTAAAGCAGAAACATTTCGCATTCGCGAAGCATAAAAAGTAAATTTTACAGACATTGCTTTGTAGTATTCAGTAACTTTTTTTTGATTAAAAATTGCCGCCTTTTGCCTCGACGATATTTTGATGCCTTGGATTCGCACGCTTCCAACTTGACCTGGAAATTTTTGTACGGATTTTTGACGAAGAAAAAAACAAAGTAACCCGTGGAGAACGCGACTACGCGATTCGGAGTTGCGAAGAAATTGTCGGTCGCAGTCTCTGATACATTGTGAAGAAAGTTTTCGTGAACAGCAAGTGGTGTTGAATTGAGCGGAGTAGTTAGGAGGATTGATCGCACGTGCAATACTAGTAGAATATCGAAAATGAATAAAATTTAAAATATCTCTTTAAGGCCCCACAAATTTGAAACACAACTAGCGGGAATGATACTAACAGATGAACCACTTCAATCTGGAATTCAATTTAACACTACGAGCGGCCTGTTAGACCAATGAGAAACACGGCGGTTCCAGCGAGGCGTTTCCCGACAGGAAAACCGAGTCGGTATAGTCGCGTATTATTTTAGCATTGTGATGACACACACCGCGATGCGGACCGCCTCTCGGTTTCGGAACCGAGTCGGTAGACGAGAGAAACGACCCACCGACTCCGTTCTTCGGGCGTTTTTCGATTTGCTCATAACTGCGAAACGCGATCGCGCTGAAATTTTCAGTATGTATTGATGAATGCATAGTATATGGGAATGAAAATCTGATAAGAAGATTGATTTTTGATTAGGAAAGAGTAATGGAAATTTATTGGTTTATAAAAATAAATTTTTGGCTATGAAACAGTACTGGAAATTTATAGTTTTGTGGGCGCTTAAAATTAGACGATCATTATCTTGCAGGTTTTCGAAGGAAATTAGTATTCAAATCCACTTGTCCAAAATTCATATATATATATATATATCTATATATATATATATATATATATATATATATATATATATATATATATATATATATATATATATATATATATATATATATATATATATATATATATATATATATATATATATAGTATATATATATATATATATATATATATATATATATATATATATATATATATATATATATATAGTATATATATATATATATATATATATATATACATATATTTATATAAATATATATATATAAATACATACATATATATATATATATATATATATATATATATATATCTGTGTACATATATAAACACAATACTTCAAGGAGTTTTTGATGGAGATGTTGGTGGACAGTATTTGTCAGCCTACAGAAAATTTTTTCTTAACTTTTTTTTATCACCTCAAATTTCTGTTCCTCACAACACACAATTTATGAATGACTCAATATGGAATTCGCAGGACGTATTAACCTTAAAAAAGTTAATACATACTGATATATTTTATAACTTTATGCGCAGCATATTTCGATCATCAAATTTTAACGAAATTTACATCGTAGATAGATTGGCTAGCTTACTAGCAAAGACTTGCCAGTACCAGTCATTTATGTCTTTTTGTACTAACAGAAGCTACAATTCAATTTTCACATGATACTCGTCTTACAATCTTGATGTTGACATAAAGCAGTTGTGGTATATTATTGGGTGCATTGCTAGTAAAGTGTTGCCAGTACTGAGCATTCGAATCATTTTTACCAGGAGATGCTGCCATCAAATTTTCATTTTATATAATTTTCATAGACATACGTAAATTCACCAACTCATTCGAACATGTTTGCGCACATGGTGAGCACGCAAGGTTCGAAAAAGGACATATACTTTCGCACCAAATGCCGCACATCAGAATATTCCACATCTGTTTGAACCAAAGATATAGAAGAAATGGATGGGCGATATACACGTATATGAGCGTATGTGTACGGCACCAGTTCTTCTTGATAAATGCTTCCCCCTCTCCCCTTTGACAAAACTCATGTTGTCAAATCAATGTAAACAAAGTGCAAGTTTCAATGATTGCCGAACGCATCCATTCAAATATCGGCCTATTGACAATATTCTTATGCCGTAAAAGCGGTTCATGGTAAAGATTCAATTGATTACCTACCTTATTGGCCCAAAAAGCAAGCGGCATTGGAAAAATCCTTCTTAAAATGGCAAACGAACTGAATGGCAGAGAGTTGTTCTACTACAATCGGCTCTCATACCATCGGATTGGCGATTTTCGGTTCAAAATTAGATTTACAGCACTAATAATAAAACAAAGAATAGGACTAACGCAACAGTAAATGCAAAAATTAAAAATTACCGACGCAATTACTATTCTTTCGCGTATACCGAACTACGCGCGCGACCGATGACAAGCTAGTTTGACAACATGAGTTTTCTTACATTTTTATGAGAGGGGAGCGTCAAAGGCGCATCAATTAGTTTGGTTGTTGGGAATCACAAATATTTTTGAATTATTTTTTTCGAAACTAAGATAAATATATGTTTGTGGTTGAAAATGAAAACATATTACGAAAATATAATTATGAAGTATCATTTGAACGCAGAGTGTGGAAGGAAGGAGGTGCGTTAAAAAATGTATTATAATATGAAAACATTAATAACGCCTCTACTTGTATACCTTTGCATCTCTATTAACTCGAGCAATACGATGGGTTTTCAAGTTAGAGCTTTAATTCGACCGAAGCAAGTCCCAAGCCCAGTTTTTAAATGTAAATTGTTCTCTTATGATACTTAAACACAAAATTTAAGAAACTTCGGTGATTTCTTGTTTTTATCAAATAGAACGAATTTCACAAGAATAAAATACCTAAGATTGCTAATAGTATGAATTTAAAAAAAAACATAGCAACAATTAGTTTCATTCAAATTCGCACGGCGATCATATGCCCCTCCACGTTTAACCTGCTTATTTCATTTTTCGCCTGTTGACAATTCTCATGTTGTCAAAATGATACAAGCGATCTGTGCAAGTGAGTGCGTATTCTATTTCGAGAAGTTTAGCGTTATTCGTGACAATATTTACGAAAAGACAGTTTGACATGTGAGCTTAGACACGGTATTATAAATTTAAAAGTGCTAGTAATTGTGACTATAAGACAAATATTTGAAAATCAGACATGAAGTGTGCAGTGAAGTGTTGTCCACACAAATTCTCTCCTCGTCCACCTGGAATTTCGTTTGATAGGTAAGTTTGCCATGTCAACAGCCAAGTTTTAAGTTGTGAATCAAATGTATTATAAAATAGATTAGTTCATTATGAAATAAGTCAAAAATGCACTCATTTTACTAGTCTCTGCTGTGTGCGAGCGATAAATGGTGAACAAGTTTAACAAGATAAGTTTTCAAATTATGTAGTTGGTAGTGGGGGGAGCCAGAGTCGCAGCAATGGCTTTGTTTGCAGGGGCTGCGTATATTTTAAAATTATTATTGAACTCAAATATTTACAGTTTTCCGCGTAAAGAGCTTCGGAAGACTGTGTGGGCTGGATACATAAGGCAGGATAAGGACAATATTAAAAAATCCAGTAAAATATGTTCAGATCACTTTTTGGAAAAAGATCTCATCCGGCTGCCAAAAAGCACACATCTGAGCGAAGAAGCAGTTTCAATTTTAAATTTGGAAACTTCGACAAAGGTGAATCCTTGCCAGGGCTAATAAACAGCTTGGATTCATAAAGAGACGCGGTAAAGAATTTAAAAATATATGGGTTACCAAATCATTATATACCACCCTAGTGCGTCCTTTATTAGAATATGCTTGCATTATATGGAACCCTGCTTTCGAGCTACATAGCGATAGAGTTGAGTCTGTTCAGAAACAATTTGTACTTTTCGCTTTGAGAAATCTCTATGACCCACGAGATTTTCAACATCTGCCATCTTACAAATTCAGACTGAGTCTTCTAAATTTAATGTCTCTTTCTTCTAGAAGAACTCTGCTCAGCGCTTGCCTTACATTTGATATTATTAGTGGTGCGGTAATCATTGAAGATCTCTCTAGTAAAATTACTTTCAATAACCGACCAAGACGCACCAGATATGCAAATCTGCTCAATGAATTCAGTCATCACACTACCTATGCATATAATGAGCCCATTAATAGGTGCTGTAGGATATTCAATTCTATAAGCAGCCACTACTCTTCGGGGATTACTAAATCAAACTTCAAAAATAACTTGTCCAAAGCCCTTTCCACATCCGAAACCGCTTAACTTCCATCGTTACTAGCCTAAATTTAATTAAAATAATGTAGAATAACTACTACAAACTTTGTGATGCATTGTAACTTTTTTACGGACAATTTGTATTATATATTTATGAATAATTGTATTTAAGATTTATATTATGTTTTTCTTTTTGTTATGTGGCCTTGTTTGGTAAATAAATAAATAAATTAAATATTAAGTTTTTTTCGCTTATTATAAAATGACCTATTCTTGCTTAAAGCTATCGCAAGTAATAAACAATTCAATAAGTGACATCCCACCGTCAGCCATCGAAGAAAGATTTAGTCCATCAGAAAAGATGGTGTGTACAAACGATTTTAAGAATCTATAATTTTCAATTTGAATGCTACTTTTTTCTTATATAATGAAAATATCTACTATTGCTTAGCATTAGCTACTATATGATAAAAATATCTATAACTATAACAAATTTTCAGCAATTTTCGAATCTTTACCTTGATGGAAAGACGAACGGAATGGAGTTCATTATTAAATAATTTATGGATGCAGCTGATATAAGGCAAAACTATGCTGAGCTAATGGTGAATATTTGATTGATTTTATTTTGTAATTAGAATATTTTATTTTTAGTTTCCTTCAATTGAGGTGGGGCCGAATCTTTTACAATATTCGCCACCTTCAATAACAATGGTAAGGAAATGCATGATAATCAATAGACGTTTTTCACGCTTTTTCCCAATAGGCCCTTTACACAAAAAACCAGGACGAAAATCCCACAAATCAGCAAACAAATCTTGCTCCTTTGAATGCTATATTAGCTTTTCTTCCGAAAGAGATGGTGAGTGAGTTCGCTTATTTTACTGCATATTTTTCAAAAATACTTTGCTTAGTGCTACATTCTGCTAGCATAAAATAAGCGAATATTGTAGTAAATGTTGCATATTAGTATTAGTTGTTTATCTAAAATTTATAACTAAGTTCGCAAATTTTAACCATTTAATATTTCCACAGATTCCTAAGAATACGAGGCTAATGACCAACCCGCCATTTAAGAAGCTAAAATTAATAGAAATGGTAAGCAATTTTTTTTACTTCTCCGTTTTTGGTATTCAAAACCTTGAACTTGAACGTAAATATGTAATGTATATTTAAATAACATTTTTTTTATAATAAGACAACCACGAAATCTGTTGAAGACGATGGTTGTAAATGGACAATCGCCCCACGGAAAGAGACAAGCAAATTTTGATTTTGTGTCTTCGTTTATTGGTGTTAGTGCTTTTGTGTTTAAATGATTTGCGTGTATATAGTTTATGTTGATAGTTAAGATTTAAGTGTGTAGTTTATGTGTAGAAAAGAGTAGAAAATATATATTCGTGCAACTATACTGCGGGGAATATTTTAGGTTTCCGTGTAATAAACATTGAAAGATTTAATTTACTGTAGGATACACTCCCCGATAAAAATAGCTGGAATATTTTGATGAAATAAATGCAAGCAAGGATTAATTCATTAGAAAGCAAATTAAAGCACAAAAATAATTTCATTCGCAATATGAGAAAGCAAAATACACGCAAGCAAAGAAGAATCGCAACATTGCAAGAAATGATTACATCCCTCAAAAATAAATATTTAATAAACGAGGAATTAATAGAAGCCCTTGAAAATATTAGTGGTCCTAACCAGAAAATATTTGAGGGACAACTATTTAAGTCAATGTCGATTGCGTCACCAAAAGCTTATGACCCACAAATAAGAGCATTTGCGTTGAATTTAAACTATTTATCGCCACAAGCGTACGATTTCGTTCGAAGCAAATTGGATAACTGCCTACCTCACAGCCGAACTATAAGGAAGTGAGCCAGGATTTACCAAAGAATCTTTCGACGCAATCAGAAGAATAGTAAGTTCAGCCAAATATACAGAACAAATAGTGGTAAATCTTACTTTTGATGAGATGTATATTAGGCAGCATGTTGAATGGGACGGCAAACGTTCACATGGATTTGTTAATATTGGCGATGATGGTGCTAGTAATACAATAGAAACGCAAGTTTTAGTTTTTATGGTTTTTTTCATGAATAAATCATGGAAGATACCAGTCGGATACTTCCCAATTGCAAGTATCAATGCTGAGCAGAAATGCAACTTGGTTTCTCACTGCGTGAATAATTTACTTGATACTGGTGTGCAAATACCTGGTATAACTTTCGATGGGCTGGTTACCAATTTATCTATGTCGAGATCGATGGGGTCAGAATGTGCGCGATGCGAGCTCTCAAAGGTACGTACACTTCAACGACAGCACTCAAAAATATGTTCTCCATCCAGACGCCTGCCATATGCTAAAATTGGTTCGAAATGCTCTGGCGGATCTGAAAATGCTAAAAGATGGCGATGGTAACACCATCTGATGCAGCTATTTTTCATCCCTACTTGATCTTCAAGAGAAAGAAGAACAAATTGAGGCAGGCCCACATAAAATTCAAAAAACAAAAAATGAAAGTTAGGCTAGCGGTGTAAACTTTAACCCTCCGAGAACACAGGGGGTCAAATTGACCCCAGAGACCTTTTTGACCGATCGCAGCGCTTAGGCCTGCGGGAAAAGAGGAGTACTATAGGCTTCCAAACATATTTCTGCGTCTTGACTATGAGTTTACACCGTTCGCTTCCAGTCCCAAATCGTTAGTCGTCGTTGAGAAGCTTTTGGAACAGATCAAGCGGTCAAATAGACCCCATCTGTACCCCGTCAATTTTGAGGTAAAAACTCAATATTTTTTTTACTTTATAAATCGACAGATTAATTTGAAAAAGCCAAAAAATAAGTTTGAAAATGTTTTAATTTTGTTGTTTTTAGCAATATAGCGTATAATCTGCGTTCTAGTGTACGCAATAATTTGTTAGCTGAAGACAATGATAACAATTTTGGCGACATTGATTCCTCCGAAGACGACCATGTCTGGGAGGAATCAGAATCTGATTATTCAGAAGATTATACCTTTTTTGCAACCCTTTGTATAGAGCTAATTTTTTTTATTATTTCACTATGTCTGGGGAGTATCCACATACATTTTCAGCTCAAAATATTAAACATTGACAAAACTATGATTTTTTTTTTAAATATCCAAATTTTAAAATCTTCACAATCGCCACCGTAAATATGCAAAATAAATACCTTTTTTTCAAGGGCCACAAAAGGGCTAGTTTTTTTTATAATTTTGTCATATCTTGAGAGTATCCACTTAAATTTTTAGCCAAAAATATTGAAATTGCAACAAATCACGATTTTTTTCGTAAAAAAGCTGATTTTCGACAAAACTGTTTTTTCTCGATTTTTTTAGGTATGTTTAGGACATTTAAGGCACTTCTAATGTATGAAAACTACTAAAAGAGGTCTCAAACAATACTTACAACTTTTTCAAATGAAAATCTTCATTGGCGGCGATTCTATAGACGTTCAAAAGTGGTTGGGGTCAATTTGACCCCAATTGTTCTCGATGATCGAAAAAATAGGTGTGTTCTCGGAGGGTTAAGTAAGTCAGTAGCCGATGCTATAGATTTCTGTCAAGATGTTATAGAGCTGGAAGCATTTGCTGAAAGTGGGCCGACAACAAAATTTATACGGATTTTTAATGACGTGTTCGACATTTTAAATAGCAGAAAGTTATCTGAAAACCAGCCCTTCAAACAGGCACTTTGTGAAAAAAAATTATGATTTGGTTTTAAAGTTTTCCAAAACAGCGATCGAGTACATTAAAGGATTAACGATTTCGTCGGGTAGATAATTAATCAACTCGAAACGAAATGTAGGTTTCCTGGGCTTAATTGCTTGCTTGCGTAACGTTGAAATTTTGCATGATAGATTTTTTGCAACCAAAACATTAAAGTTTATTCCTATGTATAAGTTAAGCCAGGATCACTTGGAATTATTCTTTGCATCGATAAGCTCAGGATTAGGACATAACACAAATCGTTCAGTAATTCAATTTAGTTCTCGATACAAAAAAAACTCAGTGAGATGCCAAATTAGAGAAGGAGGAATGGGTAACTGCTTAACACATACCCATTTTAAACACAAGTTTTGAATCTCCGTCGCAAGCAATAAATGAAACTGCTCAGCGCCCTTCTATGATTGAAGATGACGCCACAGATGTAGATTCGTTCAACAACCAGTTCATCGACGAGCATAGCTATGTTGCTGGTCCCGCAGAGTTGTCGGAGTATGTTGAACATGTAATCGAGTACATATCCGGTTTTGTTACATTTAAATTGCACCACATTCTTAAATGCATTGCGTGTATTGAAGCTACACAAGGAGAAATCACTCACAATTCACTGGTAAATTATAAAACTAGAGGATTACTGAAAGTGCCTTCAAAGAGCATTATATTTATTTGCCAAAAAACCGAGGAAAAAATACGACAAGCTGAGCGTTGTGGCAAGGGCCATATATTGAGTAATGCAAATTTCAATCGGATTACATATAAAGTTCAGCAGCAATATCGGAAAAAATTTATTTGACAACCAATCACGGCACATGAGGGAAACAACACATTATACGTTGCTAATAAAGCTTGCTATAGATAAATATTTGCAGACACGCTACCACTTGATAGCAAAAAAAACTATCGGTAAGAGTTTCTGTACGGCAGCAGCTTAACAAACTAATTCATTTTAAAGGGATGTATATTCTAAGGTTATGATGACTAGTTTTTTAGATAAATAGAAGATAAGTGCATATTGAATTTCTTAGATTTAAGAGCTATTTTAAATAATTTTATACATAATCACAAAGACAGAGCGATGCGAATTTCCGCCAATGCCTTAATTCCGCCAAAGCCAGTCCCAAGCCCGGTTCTAAAGGAAGAGGGAGGTATATTGGCGGAAAATTATGAAAGAAACTAAACATTAACAGCATTATTGACACTGAAAAAGTGGGCAAATTAATAAATATCAATATCTGTCATAATATTGAAATATATCTAGCTTCTGAAGGCATAATTGGCTTTAAATTTAAAATATTTTGTTTCTAAAGGTAGAAAAATTGAAATACATGAAATAAAGTAATTATTGTTTGAATTAATTTTAACGATAGAATGAGATAAAATTCAAATCATATGCAGCAATAAATTTTTTCCAGAGTATGGGTTCGTTGGTTCTATTCATTGGTGTAGTACACCTGCTAGTTTGCGAAACGCATTTCAATATTAAATTATAAATTTAATTTTTTATTTCTTGGACTTTCATGATGAACTGCTGAAAACATATCCGCAGTAGTTATTTTAAGTTAAATGAGGCACGCTTTTAAATTATTTAATCTACACCACACAGTGAGCCAAATTAAATTTACTACATTGCTTGTTTCCACCAACATAACGTCTGTTCGCGTACTGAAGCAACACATTTTTGCACCTGGCTTCATTTTCTGGCAAAACTTGGCTTGTAGCAAGAGTACAAAAACGAGTTGCTGCGATTTTTTTTTAAATTTATTATAATAGATTCAGGTACGGGAACAGACTTATTATATATCAAATGAATTCATCATACAAATGACGATTCAAAATTGCGCGCCAATTGCCTGCCCCCAAATTTATTACAAATTTTAAATCACCTACGTCCTTTGCTATGTATGTTTGGGTTAGAGAATGTCGCATACTTATATAAATTTGTGCCGCACGGAAATCCACAGTTCTAGTCCACTTTTTCTATATCTTTGGTTTGAACTGAATTTCAATCGTCGCACATGTTTTCACACCTGAGATTTTCTCTGCATACAAGTTAACACATTCCCTTATCCCCTTCTCTTCTCTTCCACCACATTCCGGTCTATCTGCACATTTAATCCAAATTAATTAATTAGCTGAATATGCGAATCCGAAAAAAGTAATTTGAACGTTGTACTCGATAACCAACCCGTGCACTCAATAAACTATTGCACAATTGCTGGATGAACAATAATCGTGGAAAAATATTTGTCGTTTATGGAATTGAACACAGGAAATACCTACCTGGTGTCTGTAGAATTTTGTAGAGTAAGTAAAATGTAAAGTTATTAAGAGGCATAAATAGATTTTAAGCTTTGAGTTTGTATTTGACCGCGACGGAACCAACGTGCGAAATAAAAATTTATATTATTGAAATATTGTTGTTATTTTTTTAACACACAAGGAGTAAAATCCGTTAACTTACATGCATAGTAGCAGCAGTAACGAACTTGCAGTGACTGCCCATAACGATTGAAAAACTCTAGGTTCAGGAAAACAAATGAAGGCAGGTAACACCACGTAAGTTCTCAAACGAAAGAAGATCAAATGAGTGAAACACATTTATTTTATGATGTAAAACTATAAACTGATAAACTGGTACTAAGGATTACGTAAATATCCAGACGAAAGGATACCAGATGAAGAAACTCATTCATTCGGATGTAGATTAGGAAGAATAGTCATAAACTATCAATAACCATAAGGTGTAGATAAGTAGTTATAATGCTCAGAAGTGAAACCCATTGTAAAGGATAAACAAATTGTTGATAAAGAAAATTATCGTAAACGGATCCCACGACAACCCTTGTACGGGTCTAGGGGTTGAAGCTGGTAGAGAGCTTCATTACAATTTTTTAATCATTGTGGATACGAGTGTGGAGTGATTAGTTCCACGACTCACTTTACTCCTGATTTAAATCAGGTACCTAATCAGAGCTAGGTGAACTCAAAGCTTGGTGCGCGGACCCTCGTCCGAACCTGGATTCGAACCAGGGACCCCACACGCAAGAAGCCAGTGCTCTACCCACTAGGCTACTCAAGCTTCAAATTTTAATTCGAATAAATATTATTGTTAGAAAAATTTCATATGGTCTATGATAATTTCTTATAAATGGAATGGATCTACTTACAAAAATAATAGTCAAAAAGAAATTCAAATTTGTTCGATTAATTAAACAAAATTAAAGAAAAGTAAATTCAAAATAATTCGAACGATTTGCAGTAAATCAAATATTGTAAAATCACAAAAAAATGTACATGGTCCGTGGTATAACAAACAAGTACGAATGGAAGTAAAATGGATTTTTTTTCTAAAAAAGTACCAGTAGCGTAGTTCTTGAAAAATTTCGCTGAAAGCGTTTTTTTAAATTTTAACAGATGACAAGATGAGTAATTTTGATGTTGAGCTTGCATTAGAATGCATACCAGTTTTCAATGGTAGTGCAAAACAATTAGATTCCCTTTTTATCATATTCGGGTTGATCAACGAAAACCCCAATAAAGACGGGAAAGAGGATTTATTAAAGTTTACGAAAAATGTCAAATTGGGGTCTAGCGTAAAAACTCAACTTTTAAGTACAAAAATAAGCAGCTATGAAGAATTAAAAGAAGTGTTAAGAGGTAGATTCAAGAGTAGAAAAAGCCCACAGCAAATCCATACACAGTTAGCCCACTTATATCAAACTGGAACAGTTGCAAAATACGGTGAGAAGATAATGCAGCTCATTAACGAATTGAGCGAAATTCAAATTTATAGCTTAGAACGGAGTCCATATGCAGCAGAGAAATTAGCAATACAGAAATCCAATGATTCTTATTGGCTTACTATTTTCAAAAATGGTTTAGCCGAAACATTTGAACCTACAATTTTTGCGGCACAACCGAAAACACTTATAGAAGCGATTCAAATCGCAACAGACTTAGTCCAGTTAATATACTACCAAAAATGTTATGTACATAAATAAAAGTTACAACATTAATCGGCAATTAAAATACAGTTATAGATACAGACCTAACAATACAGAAAATTTATATAATAAACACATAAATGATACTATTACTAATGGCTATAAAATACGATAAAAACTATGAAAAAAAGGATATGATTAACAAAAATGATTATAGAAGCTATTATAATAATATAAAAAGTGCTAACACAAATACTAGAAACCAGAGAAATAGTTACTACACTATAAAAGAAACTGCACCTCAAATTTCCATAGGTAGCTCAATAATCCCAAAGCAGAGTGTAAAACACATCGAAATATTAAACATGAATAAAGAAGAAGAATTGATCGATAATATTAAGACTGAAACTGAATCGATGAATGAATACCAATCGATTGAGGTTGAAAGTACAACAAAGGATATATGAAAGATATAAAGATGAAGATACAATCAAAGTTCCAGTGCAAAGCATTGATATGAGCCACCTGAGTTCAGAGACATTAAAAGATATGAGACCAACACGGAAAAATGATACCAATGACAAAAAAGTATTACCATGCACAAGAAAAATAGTCAAAAAGATAGTGTTTAACAAAATTTTTCGGTGAAATTCGACTACGTGGGCCCAGTAACTGTTGGAAAATTCATGTATCTATGTTATAATTGTGTTTTTGTGGTTATTTGTTTGCATTTGTGGGTGGTTTTTGTTTGTTTATCTTCCGTGTGCTGGCGTCTCTTGTAAATTTTGTACATTTTTGTCTGTTATTCATCAAATTCTCAATGGTCAAAAATATATAATCTAGACGAGAACACAGCACGATGATAATAAACAAAAAAACAAACAATAAATCCCTCAAAAATCACAAAAATACCAGCCATACGTAGTCAAGTTTACCTGCGTTTAAGTTACATTACCAGTGTTCAATATACATAGATTATTAAAAATGGAGAACATGAAGAAAAGTGCAAAACGTCGGAAGTACTGGAGTGACAAGGACCATGGGTTGTTAATTGAAGCGTGGAAGCTCCGCATTCGAGAGCTATGAGGAGCCCGCAAAAATGGTCACATTATGATGGACATCAGCCCCAACCTCCTTGAATTCGGAGTTTTAGCTTCTCCGGAAGAAGTTATGATAAAAATCCACAACCTAACTTGCAGATATAAGTAAGTACTTTCTTTATTGAAGTGCATTGTTCTAAAACAATTTCTTTTGCAGAAGGGAAAAAGCAGCTATAGGCCCTTCGGGCGATTCGCCCTCAACGTGGCCTCTGTACCTACAAGTACACAGTATTCTTGGCTCCTGTAAGTTCCACAATGTGGAGGCATTGGTGGAAGAGAGCATACTTGGTATGTGTTTTGATTTTCAGTAGTGAACAGCAAACCAATGTGTAGAAAATTTAAATAATTTTTATTTAATGAAACAAAAATTTACCAGAAAACTTATTATAATCTTAGAAAACTATAATAATTACCAATTAAGACTATTTAAACAATATATAATAACTAATACATTTCAGATTCTCCGCCATCTTCATCTGCCACAGTTCTCGAAACTGAGGTCGAACTTAATAACTCTTCGTCGATCGAGTCGGCGACTGATGATGGAGCAAACGTTTCGATAGGATAGAGGGTGATATCGACAAACAAACGAAATTAATGCAGAAAACAGATAATAAGTTGGTGTTAATTGAAAATCGCCGGAATGAATTACTAGAAAGTGTTTCAGCTGATGCGCGGGAAATGAAAGAAGCGCTTCTAAACTTTCTTCGCCGTTATTAAAATATTAGTTGATCAGTACTGTTTTATTGCAGTTTAACACATATAACGCCACTGTATCAATTCTTGGTTTAACGCAGTTTTGGGAAAATAAACTTGGTTATATTTTGTGTGAACTCGTGTTTTTCCATAATTCTTATACTACAAATTATCAGAAGTGGGATCAGCCGTGTCCTAGTAAATCATGTGCGAGCATTTAACACTCCGACGGGCGCATTTGATCTTAGCGGCACACCTCCATCTTTTTCGTTTGCCCCGCCCACTACGCTCGCTTGTCCCCGCCCTCCTGCCTGCTATTCTCCTCATTCCAAGTGCCAAAGAGAATGCCAAAGTCAGTCAGTGTTTTTCCATCACCGTTTCCGGCTGGTCGCATTTTTGTGTCTTCCAGGCTCATTGCGCCCGATTACGTTACAATTTAAGAAGTAAGTTTTTTTTTATATTTTTTAATTTTATGAAGTTTGTACCAGTCTTGAAAGGCCAAAATTATAATAAATAATAAATAAATAATAATTTTAAGCACTTTGGCTTTTTAAGCACATTGCGCCCGTTAATGCAATAGGTTATAAAATTGTAAAAAATGTTTCAGGCTTCAATAAAATGTCAAGATACGATTTAGAAAACCCCGAACAACTTGCCGAAGTTCACCGTCTATTGGAGACGTCTTTTGATGGAGAATTATCGTCATATGAAGATCTTTTCAGGGATGAGGATTTGGGTAAAGAAAGTGACATTGAGTTAGAAGATGCTGTCCAAAATCGTGAAGAAGGGTCGGAGACTGAACAGGATGCTAGTTACTGTGATATAGACGAAAGTGGAGAAATTAGGGATTTTTATATGGGGAAGGATAGAGTCACCAAGTGGTATAAGACACCTCGCCCAGAAAAGGGTAAAAAAGTGCTCATAACATCATTACTCACTTACCTGGAGTTATTGGAGAAGCAAAGTCGGCTAAATCTCCAATTGAATGCTGGAATTGTGTGTTTACCGATGATATTTTGACAGATACAGTAAAGTATACCAATCAGTATATAGAAACTGTCAAAGCAAAATATTCCAGGGAAAGGGATGCTATGCCCATAGACTTGGCCGAGTTACGTGCGTTCATAGGATTACTCTACTTGGCTGGTGTATATAAAGCGAACAGGCTGAGTCTTGAAGAACTTTGGGGAAAGGATGATGAAGGAATAGCAAAGTTCGGCCTTGTTATGAATATCAAAAGATTTAAGTTTATTACTCGTTGCCTTCGTTTTGATGACCGTGAAACCCGATCCGCCAGAAAAGAACTAGATCGACTCGCCCCTATACGTGATGTGTTTATGAAATTTGTACATAATTGTCAAAAAAGCTACAGTCTTGGTGAGGATGTCACAATTGACGAAATGTTGCCTGCATTTCGCGGTAACTGCCCTTTTCGACAATATATTCCAAGTAAACCAAGTAAATACGGAATAAAAATATTCTCTCTAGTGGATGCCAAAATGTACTATTCCTACAATATGGAAATTTACGCGGGGAAACAAAACGATGGACCATTCAATACAAGCAACAAGGCTCCTGATGTGGTGAAAAGATTGGCGGAGCCATTGTTTGGTTCTGGTAGAAATGTTACTGCCGACAACTGGTTCACACAAGTGAGTCTTTTGAAAGAACTAAAAGAGAAAAAATTATCATACGTTGGAACAATCAGAAAAAACCGCAAAGAACTTCCATTGGATTTTGTGGCCACCAGAACACGAGCACAATATACCAGTACTTTTGGCTTTGGTCGTGATGGAACTGTTTTGGTATCGTACGTTCCAAAAAAATACAAAAATGTGTTACTTGTGTCTTCATTGCATGAAAATGATGCAATAGATGAATCTACTGAAGAGCAGGCAAAACCAGAAGTTATCACCTTTTACAATGCAACGAAGTTAGGAGTAGATATGGCAGATAAAATGTGTGCTTCATACAATGTGGCTCGTAATGTAAAAAGGTGGCCTATGGTGGTATTTTTTGCAATGTTGAATATGGCTTCAATCAATTGTCAGGTCATACATTTAGGTAATGGTCTTGTAACTGAGAAAAGAAGGGTGTTCATAAAACAACTCTCCAATGAACTCATGCTTGGTTTCCTAGCTCAACGTAGTATGAAAAAAATTGGGATGCCAGTGCACCTTCAGCAAAGATTGAAGAGGTATGCTCCAACCAATGAAGGCCAAAATGAAGAAGATGCTGAGCCCCAGATAGTACCAAAAAGACGCCGATGTGAAACTTGTCATTTGGCCACTCACAAGAGAAGATTGACTCAACATGAATGCAAAAATTGTCATAATGCAATTTGTCTCTCACACGCAATTTTTATGTGTCCTCCGTGTTATACAAAAGAAGTAGAGCACGTGACATTTTCTGAAGATTCAGATGAATCAACTTAGGTCCAGCTTCATTCAATTATATTCCATTTTACTTTTTATTGTTAATTCAAAATCATAAAATAAAAAAAAAATAAAAAAAATACAAAAAATTACTTTGAAGATTTTTTTTACAAACTTCTTTATATACAAATATTTTTAAGCAATAAAAAACGTTTTTTACTCTCGTTTTAGATGAATAGATGTAAGATATCGTTATTTCAATTTTAATTTTTAAAAACGTCAAACACATATTAGTAATACTAATCTTACTGGGAAAATTGTTTTACAAGTTTTTTTGTTCAAGAATTAAACATTTTTTTAAAAAGCCAAACAATATTTTTTTACCCTTTTTTTGTAATGTGTTTGCTAAAAAAAAACAGTTGACTATAAGTATTAAATATACTAATAATCGTAAACTATGTTTTTTTTAACAAACAAAGTGGGTATATAGGCGAAAGATGAGCAAACCGAAAAGTGTACACGAAGCGACAATGCGCCCGATCTCGTTACACTTGGTATTGCGCCCGTCGGAGTGTTAACGAAAAACGAACTCCAAGCATTGCTACGTAAACGTGAGCTGCCGATTACGGGAAACAAGGTCGAGCTGATTCGACGTCTTACGAATCAACCGAATGGCGCGAGTACGCCACAGTCACGATCAGTGCCGAACGTCGGGAACGTCTCATCCGATGCCGGTGCTAACGACAGTCAGCTAGAGGAAACGATAGTTAGAGACCAGGATGGGGTAGCCGATGAAGAAATAGTACAACAGCGCATACCAGGTAATTTATCAGAATACGACATGTTACGACGTGAACGTGAGTTACTCGAACGCGAGCGCACATTGCTTGAACGAGAACGTGGACTCTCGCAACTAAGTGAGCGACAAGCAAGGATAGCATTTTCGGTACGTGACATACCTGAAATGTTGCCAGATTATGATCCGTTGTGTAAACAGTGATCCGCAGAGCAGTTCATACAGCGTGTAAAAGATTTACAAAGTGTTTATGACTGGGAAGATCGGCTAGTGCTTTTTGCAGCGCAAACGAAATTAAAAGGCTCTGCTCGGACGTGGAATGACGTGCAACCATGAATATTTTGTTGAGTTCGGATCAGAGCTGATACGGTCTTTTCCAACAAAAATAAATGAAGCGGACATTCATCTTCAGTTGATCGAAACAGTGCGCAGTAAGAACGAACCTTTGGATGAATACTTTTACAAAATGTCTGCTCTTGGACGGCGTGGCAATGTTTTGGAACGGTCAATAATTAAGTACATTCGTCGTGGGTTGAGTCATCCGCCGTTGCAAAATGCCATTGCTGGCGTCGAGGTTGATACGTTACACGAATTGCATGCGGCTATGATTCGATACAGTGAAAACAGCGTTGTTTCATCACCAAGATTGACGACTTCACAAGCAGTTGGTGCGACGAGAGTTGACGAAGCGATTCGAAGCCGAAGAGATGTGTCGATTGCTGCCACTATGAACCACATGAATACTGCGAATCGTGGACCTGTTTGCTTTAACTGCAATGAAAGGGGACACATTTCCATAAACTGCAGCAAACCGCCAAAAAAGGTTCGATGCGATCTTTGTGGTAAATCAGGGCACATAAGCGATAGATGTCCGAGAAGGGACGCCAACAATGTAAACGAGGAGTTTTGTAAGGATAATGTTTTGGCATCATGTTGTTTAACGTTTGGTAATGGAGGAACTATTAGTACCGAAGCAATGGTTGACACTGGTTGTCCTATAAGTATTATAAAAGTATCTGACGTTTGTGGCGCTTTCAAATTTAATTGTGACACAGATAGATAAAAAGGTATTAATAGTTCGCCTCTTACGAAAGTAGGTAATGTTGAATGTAATATCCAAATTAACAATCGTAATGTAAAACTATTGATACATGTCGTGCCTGATGAAACTATGGGATCCGCACTCATTCTAGGTAGAGAATTTCTCCGAAACTCTGAAATGCATGTACGCGTAGGTAAAAATGGCCAAATTGAGTTAGATTCATCCGATACTGATTGGAATGCCATTTTAAACATTGATTTCGACGAAAGTGAATGTGAAAATCAATTTCCTCTAAACGATTCTAATCATCAGTCCTATATTAACGATCCTGTTATCCGTTTCAATTTTCTTTCTATTTATAAGGAATTTCAAAATACACCTAAACCCGACGAACCGAAGACCGAATGCAGTATGAGCATCGAATTGACCAAACAAATACCATTTAAGCATTCGTTACGGTCGTTTGCACATGCGGAAAAATTGCAAATTAACGAAAATATTCGCGATTTGATGAAAAGGGGTATAATTAGGGAAAGCAATTCACCGTATGCAAGTCGCATAGTCCTCGTGAGGAAAAAAGATGGCCGTTTACGGTTGTGCATAGATTATCGTAATTTAAACAAGCACACCATTCGGGATTGTTTCCCAATGCCACAAATAGAAGAACTTTTAGATCGTCTTACAGAAAGACAACTTTTCAGTATAATTGATCTGCGCGATGGATTTTATCATGTCAACCTTGATGAAACATCACGGAAATATACTGCATTTATTTCACCTTCAGGACAATATGAGTACTCGAAGCTACCTTTTGGCCTTGAAAACGGTCCGGCAATATTTTCACGGTTTGTACAGAAAGTATTTAAAGATTTTATAGATGAAGCGTCACTTACCGTTTATATGGACGATATATTATGCGCAACTGATAACGTGGAAGGACATTTAGAGCTTTTGAAGCGAGAATTTCATTTGTTAAGCGAAAATCTACTTGAGATGAATTTATCGAAATGTAAATTTCTACAGAAATATATTGCATATTTGGGCTACGAAATTGGTGCTAACGGAATCCATAGATATGAAAGAATATGGATACGAAATGCCTATCCGTGTACCCATACGTGAATGTGCTTTTTTTAATACACGCACAACATTGCTCTCTCACAAAAATTCCGCTCAGTGCGCCCCTTTCTACTGCACTCACACCCGAAAAGTCTTAATGCTGTGTCTTAATGCTGGGGACTCCAGCTCGGTGTAAAAGCGTGGAACGGGCAACACGAAAAGAAACGTCAATGTCAGTTTGATTTGTGTCGGCGGTTGAAAGCATTGACTTTCCGTAAAAATTTCTCAAATAAAATTCGTAACTTTTTCGGTGTATTTAGTGGAAAGGTATTTGTACGTTTGTGCGCAAATCAGTTGTGTCGCTTTCGCGGATAGATTACCGGCAAAACATCATAAAATTGTGCGATAATGAAGTGCCGCGTTCCAGGCTGCAAAAGCAGCTATCGAAGTGCTTCGCAGGGGATATCGTATTTCGGGTAAGTAAAATAAACCTCTAGCTTTGATTTCGGATAGATTTTGTGTGAAATCATACTTAATTTCATTAACAAAAATCATTTTAAACTCCACACGCCGGTTTTGGTAAAGAAATGTCAAACGACATGTTCAAAATGGCGATATCTTGTGGTTTTTTACAGTGGCGTTACAGCATGAATTCTGTAGGGAGCTTCACAGTACAGAGATTGTGTTACATTTGCATAAGTTTTTTTATTTTTTGGTGAGGTTTTGAATTTTTTTATTCTTTTGTGCGTAGATTTACAAAAGAATTACATAATTTGTGTACATTAAGTATTGATAATGTAGTGCTCGATAGATTTTAGCACTTGAAAATCATACATTTTTTTTAGCTTTTTTTCTGAAATATTTATTGCATCAGCAACGTTTTCAATTCATTTTCAATTTAAATTTACAATTGAAGCCACAGAGACGGAAAATATTTCATTCAATGAAAAAAGTAACAATTTCAAACGCTAACATCTATTGAGTACTGAAACATTAATACTTGATTATTCAAACAATAATCATGTCTTTTGTTTTGGCTATCACCGTAGAGTTGTATAAAAAATTGTTTTAAAATTATGAATACTTTAGAACATATCACAGTTTTAAGATAACATCTTCAACATGCTGTGGTCAATCGCGCAAACGGCTTATCTGTTCTTAATGTATTAACATTAAACTATTCAAGACTGAAATAATATATACATTATATACTTTTAGTGTTCCAAACGATGCAAGTTTGCATCAGAAATGGGAAGCAGCGTTGAAGTGCACACTACGACCGATACAGGATGTTGTGTGCTGTTTGCATTTCTTGGACGAAGAAATGATAACTTACGCCAGAGGCAGACGGTTGCATCTGGAAGCTGTACCCCATCTAGAAGATATGTCAGTTTCTCCCATTGAAGAGGTATATAGGAAAATACTTATTGCATACATAATATTTTCTCAATCAATTAAAATTTTGTAACTGTGCATACATTAATATTTTTTATTTTAAAAATTTTAATTTATTTTTTATTTTAGGAGCAAATGGTGGTATCAGCTTCTGCATCTGCTACTCATGTTAGTAGTTCAGATGACGAATGTATGCCGGTAAGGATTTCTCAGAAAGACAATGTGAATATTTACTAATTTCATTTATGGTTTTACAGATCGATAAAGAAAACATGCAGAGGCTGGCGAATATCGGGAAAATGTCTTCCAGTAAACGTCAGGTAAGCATGAAAATACATAATCATATTAAATTCCTTTTGTTGATTGAATTTAGTTAGTACAGTATTGGCCTACTAAGCATAAACGTTCTATCCTCATTTTTCTAATTTTCGAGTTCAATCAATTAAAACTTTCTAAGTGTCGATACATTAATATTTTATTCTAAAAATATATTATTCTTTTTTATTTTAGAAGCAAATGGTGGTATCAGCTTCTGCATCTGGTACTCATTTTAGTAGTTCAGATGACGAATGTATGCCGGTAAGGATTTCTCAGAAAGACAATGTGAATATTTACTAATTTCATTTATGGTTTTTACAGATCGATAAAGAAAACATGCAGAGGCTGGCGAATATCGAGGGAATGTCTTCCAGCAAACGTCAAGTAAGCATGAAAATACATAATCTTATTTAATTCCTTGAGTTGGTCGAATTTAGGTAGTGGAGTACTGCCCTATTAAGCATAACGTTCTATCTTAATTTTTATATGTTAAAATCAATATTGAAAAATGCACTCTTCAGATATCTGCAGTACAAATCAAAACACAAATCATTGAATACTGCAATGTAGATATAACGTTTGTGCTAAAAATCTATTCATCGAAGAGGCTAAAATTACCTGTTAATGTATAAAACTAAGTGCAAGTGTACTCAAAAGCATAATTTGAACCATCGGATGCAAATGCCACAAAATATTGCAGGCTCATCAATGAGTTAAGTAGACTTAACACAACTCAACATGTGCTAATGAGTTAGCACCTATTACCATAATTTGCAATATGATTGTAGAATGCCAAACAACTTCCTTAACATACGCGTAGAATCCGCTAAATCTAGCGAAAAGCAAAAATTATTCAAACCTTGAAAAAAGAAGATTGTCGCAGTCTCGGTAATGTGCCAATAGATACGCTCAATGTAATTGAGCAATAAATGTTAAACAAAATAAAGATCGGTTGTTTGTCCATGAGAGTTTTGAAATTGAAACTTTTTAGTCAAACATTTATTTAGTATCTTTAGTATCTAAGGCCGATCTCCACCCACTTCTTTTTGGCAAATATTATCAGCAGACATTTAGCAGACATTTCTGGTTCTTTGTTAAAGTATTTTATAATATCGCGCTTGGCTAATTTTTAAAGACACGACTCTGCAATAAATACTCACTTAATATAATACATTAAATAAACATCGATCAGCACCTACTCAATATTGATTTCAAGATCCCATAGTGAAATATAAAAATACGAATAACGTACTAAAACTTGATATCACACGTTCAAAGTACCAGACTGCTTTATGAATATAATACAGGAGTTTTAATTTACGACTTTTATACATGACAATGATCAATGATCAACCATCAATTGTTTGGGGAGATTTTATATGAACTAGTAAAAAAATTTCATAGCTTTAGACTTCAAAGTAAATATATTTGTTTTTTCTTGAAGCTGCATATATGTTAATTTCTGGACATATATCTATATTTTGAGAGTAATCTGGCCTCTTTCTATCAACCTTCTTCAAAGCTTTTGCCCTCAAATTATTGATATCTGTGAGGAAATTTAAGTATACATATGTAGCTCGTAAAAGAGAAATGATATTTAATTCAAAATCTTTGGGTTTGAAATGTTTTGGCTATGTTTTAATAAGTATGAAAAAGGAATTTCATATAATATTTCTTTCAGCAAATAGATTGATGTGAAAGGCGAGTTTTAAATTATTTTGCCAGCAAAGTGTGCTGTTAAATTTAATAACAAATTTAATAAATATTCTCGCTTCTAAGTATTTAACTCATGTGTTATGTTGTTAATTATTTTTAGGAGCAGAATATAGAACCCATTATAAGTGAAGAATCGGCTTTGGGCTCGGATTTAATTCCGATACAACGACCATGCATTGCGGGACCATCTAAGCTGGTATGTTTATCATTTGTTTTACTATTATGTTTTTCTTCCATATGTACATATTTCAGACTTTGACAACTACTTTAAAGGAAGCCATGCAGTCGACCTCGAGTGGCTCATCAAGAGGATCACCCAGAAGAAGACGATAGCTTGGTAAGATAAGAACTTTAAAAAAAATATTATTAAAAGAGATAGGAAATTACATCAAGTAAATGCGAAATTACGTAGGCATGCCAAAAAAATTTGTAGTTTGAATGCTTCGTTAAAGGAAGCATTAAGAAAAAATTTTCTATCGCAAGAAAATTTTGATATTCTTACTAACCTTAACCAATCACAGAGGGAGTTCATTGAACGTGTTTGTGTTAAGGCGCAGGGTAAAAAAGTTTCAAGAATGAGCTCTCCTGCATTGCGCTCTTTTGCTCTGACATTAAATTTTCTTTCGCCTAAAGCGTATAATTTTGTTCGTGAAACCTTTTTAAAGATTCTTCCCCATCAAAGAACAATTTCCAACTGGTATCGAACAGTAGACTGCCTACCAGGTTTCACCACTGAATCTTTCAATACGATTCAGAAAGTGGTGGTGAAAATGAAGGTAACGGGTGAAACATTATACTTGAACATCGTTTTCGATGAAATGTTTATTCGACAGCAAGTCGAATGGGACAAGAAACGGGTATGGGGCTATGCCGATCTTGGTTATTTCGGCAGTAGTAATGTTCTGGCTACTCAAATGTTAGTATTTATGGCAGTTTCTTTGAACCAAACATGGAAAATTCCTATTGGTTATTTCCCTATCAAATCGTTGTCAGCAGAACAAAAAAAAAAATTTGATTTCTCATTGCATCGATGAGGTTATGAAGACTGGGGCTGAGATTATTGGGTTCACATTTGATGGATCGCCTGCGAACTTTTCAACTTTCAAACTCTTAGGATGCGATCTAATGAATATTGCAACTGAGCCGATTTTTCAAATTGACGATAATTCTCCGAAATTTTCTGTTATCCCTGATCCTGTGCATATGTTGAAATTAATAAGAAATACCTTTGGTGAGATGAGAGTGTTTAAAAATGAGAATGGCCAAGAAATTCGATGGGAATATTTGGAACATTTACAAAACTTGCAAGAAAGGGAACAACTTCATTTGGGCAATAAGCTACGGAAAGCCCATATATTCTTCCGCGACCAAAAAATGAAGGTACGCCTTGCGGTTCAAACTCTCAGCAAATCCGTTGCGGACGCTATCGATTTTTGTAGGGAAGAATTGTCTCTTCAACTTTTTCAAGGCAGTAGTAGTACTTCTGACTTTATTAGACGGTTTAATGACATTTTTGATGTATTAAACTCAAGAAGGATGAACGAGTTTGGCTGTAAGCAAGCATTAAGTCACCGTAGCTTTGAGTTTTTGTCAAACACAGCTGAACTGGCGATAACCTATATATCACAGCTTCGCACAAGCTCAGGCAGTTTATTGATTTCATCAACGCGTCGAACTGGGTTCGTTGGTATGATCGCTGCTTTAAAAAATGTGTCAATTCTTTATAGAAGATTCATTTTACCTGAAAAACTTTCATTTATACCTATGTATAAGCTTAATCAGGACCACATTGAGCTCTTTTTTTCCTCCATAAGAAGCGGACTGGGGTATAACAATAATCCATCAGCTAAACAATTTTCGGGCTGCTTTAAGAAGTTAGTGATTCGATGTGAAATTAGAGACTCTGGTGCAGGGAACTGTTTACCCTTACAGGACATTCCTATTTTGGTTAGTAATTTTTCTATGAATTCTGTGGAAGAAATAAATAGTTCTTGTGAGCGAAGTGCTATGTCTCTGTCTTGTTCAACTGAAAACAGCGAGACCACTGTTGAAGACAATATTAATCCTCAGCATAGCCATATTTTTGAATACCCGAATTTATCGAATTATACAGCTCATGTTGTTAACTATATTGCTGGTTTTATCGTCCATAAGCTGCGGTCAAAATTGAAATGTGAAACATGTTTGTCGGCTATTCATGGTGATTTCAATTCACATTCACTTATGGCTTACAAGACCAAAGGTTTTCTATGTTCACCTGCAAAGTCGGTTATCGAAATATGCCACACTGTTGAGAAGGAAATCAAATTTCAGGCTTCGATTCAAAGTTGTGAAAACTTTAACATAAGTAAAAGAATTCATAGCCAGATTTGTGTGAATGTTTTACAAAAGCTGATGGATAAGGCACTATTTTCCAACATTGAAAGCCATATGCTAGACCGCAACCACTACTTATATTTAATTCGAGCTATAATCGAAATTTATTTGAATACCAGGTTCTTCTTTATATCTAAAACGATATCTGAAAAGGTTTCTCTTAGAAGTAGGCTCACAAAATCTATTCATTTTAGAGGCATGTGATCTCGAGGAACTGATTTTGGTTGGGGCTGATTAAGTGATTGAACCTTACTCAATTTTTTTTCTGTGACTATTCAGCTATGAATCATGGCTATCTTGAAAACGTAGGTTTTGTTTGTTTGCAATTGGTTTGCATTAGTTAGCGATTTTTGAAAGGTATTTATATGTCTCGTGTGAGGAGTATGTCTCGAGTAAGTGAAATCTGAGGATATTCATTGAAGCTTTGTCGTGTATATATTTGTGTACTGTTTCGATCCTAAAGTTATAATCTTTGTAAAGGTATTATCTTTGTATCTCGTTCTCGGTTGGTAAAATTTTCCGATATGGGGCATTTCACGTGAAGCGGACAACGAAAAAAAATCGAGGTTCTGGATTTCGTTCATATTGTGCATAATGGTACTTCCAGAAGATATGAATGTGGATGCACAAGTTTTTGATTGTATGAGGTTTAGTACCCGAGTTATGGGCTTCTGAATAATTGACGAAATTGATAAAAGGTTTTTTTGAAAGCGGATTCTGAGATTCAAAACTCATTGATGTACTCTATGAACTAACAGAACGCTAAATTCACGTAGAATAAATTTAGAAGATATACGAAATCAAATAATAAAATCCATTAAATTAACTCAGGCCAAAAATGAAGAGCGGTATAATAAGCACCAAAAACCGGTGCACCAATACAGAGAAAGTGACTTAGTGGCCTTACGACATCGTTCCACAGAGCCAGGCATCAATTGTAAACTTCGTCCTAAATTTATAAGTCCTTTCTTTTTTATACGTATCCTTCCGAATGACAGGTATATAGTTACAGACCTAAATGAATGCCAGTATTCGCAAAAACCGTTTACTGCAGTTGTTGAACCAAATCATTTGAAACCTCGGACCTGTGCGGGGACTCACAGTTTTCAGAATGGCCGAACTGTAGCATGTTAACTTCAAAGGAAAATAATTCAAACACATACTTACTATGCGATACACGTAGCACTAAGAAGATATACACGAACACATACATACTCTGTAATAATATTAAGTGCTAGTAATAGATTTGGAGTCAGTCGATATGTGTACGCTGACAAGAGACAATGTTTTGTATCAATTCTTGGTTTAACGCAGCTTTGGGAAAATAAACTTGGTTATATTTAGTGTGAACTCGTGTTTTTCCATAATTCTTATACTACAACATGTCAAACAAATACAGAATAGGGAACCCCTGAAGATAATTATACACAAAACTCCACAAACAATAAGAGCCTGGACAGACGACACAAGTTAATGATAATTTCGATGTAAATGATAATTACCTATTACGTGTGTCATGTCTAATGCTCATTAATATCATCATTAATGAAGTTCTCCAAATGATAATTTGGTAATGAATGCTCATTAACTCGTACTGCATGTCGAACCATCTTGCGAGAAATGTATGAAATTTATTGGAAAAATTGGAACATCATATGATTTCCAGCTGTCAAAAGCATAAACAAATATAAGTCATTTTGACAGTGAATTTGTACTATTCTATTTTATTCAGGATTCAGAATTAGAAAACATAGATTCCTCAAATTCATCGCGGAATAAATCCGCCGAGGGTTCGTTATTGTTCGACGAATTGTAAGCGAATCCTGCATCACCGGCATCTTCATCTAGTGGAGCATCTAAGTCTCGAGCTAGAAAAAGGAAACTATCATTGAAACACCAAATTTTACAGGATGTAAAAAAACAAATATTTTAGTTGAGGAAGATTCTAAGGAATGTAAAAGGATTCTTGAAGATTTGGAAAATAGGAACAAGCTTTGGTTCCAAATGACAAAAAATTATTTGGACAGGGGCTTGGAGCTGCAGGAAAAGTTTGCCAATGCAAATGCGAAAGATTAGTTTTTAAGTATAGTTTTTATAGTTGCATAGTTCAATATAGTTTCACTACATACATAAGTGTTCAAGTACAGTTGCAATAATTGGTTTATGTTTTTGTTACTTTGATATAAATAAATTTGTGATAAGATTGAATATGGTGAAAGTAAATGATGATAATAATAGCTACCTAGGTTTTTGGCCAATATGTTTCTAATTTGAATTCCTTGTGCAGACTGGTTTCGATTTGTTATAAATGCAGTTTGCGCTAGTTATGGGAGCCAGTTATGTACCGTAAGAAAAAAAAACAATGTTTGGCTGAGATGCAAGATTTTATTAATGGTCGGTATGAGATACTAATTACGACTACTCGTGTGCAACAAGATCTGATGAATTTATTTCATTGAAGCGTGGGATTCTACAATACTGTTTTGCGTACTATTGAACATTCCTCGGACAGGTGTTTTATTACGTCTAGTATTCATATTCATTTTTGAAATTTGAAACAGCTCACATCTGACAGAAGACTGTAATTAAAATGGCCGTGTGTCACGCTCCAAACAAATGATCATAAGCGTTCAATGAGCATTACGTTAATGATCATTAACTTGTCTCGTCTGTCTTTAGTCTAATTGAAAGTTTAATAAAATTTAATTATACGAACTAGCTACAAATTAGACTAAGAAACAGTATTAGTGCAGTCCGTGATAGAATTCAAAAAATAAGAGATAGGAAGGAAATCAAATTAGATTGTAAAATGACCTCATTGAATTTTAAAAAAGTTTGTGTTAGAAACATTTGAAACAAAAAAAAAATACCACAAACCATATGAAATACTAGAAAGAAAGGTTATTAACACTCGCATATTAGTAAACGGAAAATGTAAGAAATAGCATTATAACTTGTTAAAATCAAACACACCTCTAATTTGAAATCAATACAAAAAATATATACATATTTGGACATGTACATTAAAGTAAAACAATAACCAATAAATATAAAAAAAAAATATATGCAAAGAAAAATGCAAAAAAACAAATAAGTAAACGTATACAAAACATATTTAAGTCAATGTAAATAACCAATAAATATAAAAATATGCAAAGAAAAGTGCATATAGTCATTCTACCAAAAGAAAATTATTCAAACCACTATATGTACTCAGTAACATTTAAGTAATATATATATACATGTACTCAAAATTATACTTAAACAATCAAGCAATAAACAAAAAAAAAACCAAAACATATATTACTTTTAAACTATCCTAGTAAATAATGAACTAATGTATACAATAAAATCAGTGTTATTTGATAAAATTGTACGAAAAATTGTAAAAATGTATGGATTTAAATCAAGATATATAAAAACAAAAAAACAAAAAAAATTTTAAAAAAAAAAAATTTTTTTTCCCTAAAGGAAGAGGGTGTTGTGTACAACAAATGATAAATGTCAAACAGACACTGTCAGCCATCTGTTGTACTCATCGATAGCAGCGACAACCGACAACCAAGCGGTCAAAACGAAAAACAATCAAATAAATTATATTTTTGAATTTGAACCGGTCCATACATTCACGCTTTCTACAAAATGTTTAGCTATAAATAAGAGATTTAGAATGGAATAAAGTTATTCTGTTTTTGGTAGGCCAGTCCTTTTCGGCGACCATACCGACGAATAAGCAAAGTATTTTTGTTTTTAATCATAAAAATAAGTCCTCGCTGGTTCACTTGTCCCATGCTAACAAAGCGGCGGTTAAATTCGCCAAGTTAGCATTCCGGTAAAGTAACCTCTGATTTAAAGCCCTTTCGGAATAACACATTTCAACGGTTAAATAAAATAACGATATAATCTTCAAAGTTTGTATACTTACGAAAAGTTGAAACACACATTATGAGGTGAAAATATGATACATGCAATCAAAAATGAGTTGCTTCGTCTACTGACAATGCGAAAACTCAGTCATGAAAAAAGTTGGCAAATTTATCTCTAACAGATAGCGCTCGCGTATTTCCTCGGCTGGAAGTATCTGCGGAGGTTTGTTGCAATCGGCAGCCATCTTCACTCTCTTCATGTAATTGTATTTCATCTCTGACTCTAACATAATTGTGCAATACACACGCAGCTTTGACAATAGTTTCTGCCAAGTCTATATTGACATCAATGGGCCGATGAAAAATGGGCCACTTGTTTGCCCGAATTCCAAAAGTACTTTCAATGTATTGTCTGGCTGTGGATAATAGTTTGTTAAAATTTAGTTTCGTATTGGACAAATGATTCCCTCCGTAAGGCTTAAGAAGGTTCCCGGACAAAGTGAAAGCATAATTTCCGACTATTACGTGTGGAAATTGTTCATTTGAATTGTCAAATACGCGTGGTAAAGGTATTTGTAAAGTGCCATCACACAGCTTTTGCAACCCAAATTGCATTGCATACATCTTGCACAATAATTGCTGCTGTACTTCTTCCTACACGAAAGTTGTGACGCAGATCAGTCAAGGAACATCCACTAGCAAAATACCTGCAACAAGTAATTTGTTGACTATCGAAAACCAATATATACTTTCAGACTAAAAAACTACATCCTCTTTTTCAGGAGTTATACTGCACAAAAAATGGAAAAACATTCGGGACAATTTTTCAAGAGATATTCAACGAAGGAAAAGGAAATCTGGAAGTGGAGGTTCCATGAAAACCCTATATATGTATTCTCAACATCTAGAGTTTTTGAAGGACACGATTGAATCAAAGCAAACAAGCAATTCATTGGAAGGATTGCTTGCCCAGCAACCAGGCTTAACTGAAGATGCGGGGTCTTCCGTACGTTCATTACATGCAGAAACGATTCCTGCTGTTTCAGCGAGTAGAAAAAATAAATCAAATCCTGTAGAGCAGCGGTCGGGGAACCGGGGTAAATTACCCCAAATGGGGTAAAAATGAAATTTTTCTGGGTAATAGGGAAATTTTTCTTATATTTCTATTGCTATTTCATAAACGTGTTAGTATCTATACAAACTTAAACAATTCAGCGCGATATACTGGCCGGGCCGCTAATTCGGGTTGAAGTCAAGTTTTTCGTTTGGTGTGTGCATGATAAGCAAGAGACGCGCGTTTTGTATGTGTATGCGTGCTTGCGTTACGGTGTTTCTTGCATCAATCACTAGAGTCGATGCGTACGTTGTAATGTTTAAACTTAGTACTCAACGGTCAGTTATGCACGGGTTTCCGACGCGTCGTTAGATTGTGTGCAAATTACTGACGAGACACTTCATTTCGTCATAAATTTCAACTATCAAGGTAAGCGCGATTTGAAAATTTAATTTAATGTAAGTGTTTTTCAACCACTGTCTCTGTCACCATTCAGATGGCAGCAAATAGGAAAAGAACATACCAAGAAGAATTCCTTAATTATGGTTTTACACAAATAGAAGACAAAGGTATGATGAAACCACAGTGTGTTGTATGTTTGAAAATACTGACTTCAGAATCTTTCAAAAAAAGTCAATTGAAGAAACATTTGGATAATTTGCATCCACATCTGTCATCTAAACCACGAGAATACTTTGTAAATTTAGAAATGTCTGTTAAAAGACAAAAATTGGACAGCAACTGGTTAGGTACTTTTGATCGGCGTTCAGCATCAAAGGCTAGCTTTGAAGTAGCCTGGTTGATTGCCCGAAACAAGAAACCATATACTATTGGTGAAGATTTGATTAAACCAGCAGCTGTGAAAATGACAGAGATCATGTGTGGTCAGAAAGAGGCGAAAAAACTGAATTCAGTGCCCTTGTCTGCAAGAATTGTAAAAGAAAGGATTTCCATCTTGGCAGAAAATGTAAAGGAACAGGTTATTTTCTCACTAAAACAGGCTAAATATTTTGCTATTCAGCTTGATGAGACTACAGATGTTAGTAGCAATTCACAGCTAATGGTATATGTTCGCTACAAAGGTACACATGCAATTGAAGAGGAATTGTTGTTCTGTTCTCCTCTCGAGTTGAGATCTCGTGGAATTGATGTGTATAATAAGGTAAATGAATACTTTAATGCTGAAAGCATTAATTTAAAGTGGGAAAACTGTATTGCTGTGTCTGTTGATGGATCTCCAGCTATGTTGGGTCATATTAATGGTTTTTCGGCTTTGGTGAAAAAAAATAATCCAAATATTGAAGTTATTCACTGTATGATCCATCGCCACGCACTTCTTGTGAAATATTTGGAACCTACACTGGAAGCCGTTATGCATGATGTCATCAAGATTGTTAATATTATCAAAGGACATGCACTAAACACGCGGCTATTTCGTGAATTATGTCAGGACGGTGAAGCGGAATATACGGATCTACTTTATTATACAGAAGTAAGGTGGCTCTCTCGCGGAAATGTTCTAAATCGAGTGTGGGCTCTTAAAACTGAACTCGAAACTTTTATGTTTGAACAAAAGAATATTCTCGCAGATAAGTTTAAAAACCCCTCATGGGTTGCATATCTCGCATATTTAGCTGACATTTTTGAGAATATAAATATATTGAACAAAGAATTGCAAGGAAAAAATATTAATATCATTTCAGCCAGAGAAATACTATCAGCGTTTGGATTAAAGCTTCAATATTGGAGAAATAAAGCAGAACAGAACAAGATTGCTTCTTTTTCAAAGTTAGCTTTGTTTTTGGAAGACTGTAAAAATATTACTTTTGATGACATCAAGGATACAGTTATAAAACATCTTATCAAACTCAGAGAACGGTTCTCTGACTATTTTCCAGATCTTGATGTACATACTGTGAATTGGGTTGTAGATCCTTTTAAATGTGAAATCACTAACATACCAGAAGAACCTCCAGGTTTGGCAGAAGCAATTCTTGAAATTCGATCCAATATTGAAGCACGTATTCAATTTGAGACCAAAGCAAATCTGTCGTCTTTTTGGTTGTCAAATGCTGCAAAGGCTTTCAAAATTGCACACGAGGAGGCGGTAAAAAAGTTGCTGCCATTTGCAACAACCTACCTTTGTGAACAAGGCTTTTCCACTCTAATGAACATAAAAACGAAAAACAGAAATCGATTAAACGCCGAAGACTGTATTCAAATTGCTCTTACATCAAAAAGTCCCAATTTTGAAGTAATTATATCAAACATGAAGCAACATCATTTTTCCAAAACCTAAAGAGGGAAAGTTTTCAATTAATTTCTGTTTGTTTCAAATTACTTTTATTTTGTTTGTCTTTTACATACTTACTATTTTCATGTAACTTTTTTTTATAAATATGTAAATGTAAATTAATTCAATAAACAATGTTTATTTAAAATTTACATTGTTTTTTTTCTTTTGAGATTGAAGGGGGGGGGGGTAATATCGACTTACGCAAAAATATTTTGGGGTAATGGTTAAAAAAGTTCCCCGACCGCTGCTGTAGAGGAAAGGGTAATCCTCTCCCTGGACAGGCTAGGCAATAATAAAACCAAATCTTTGGACGACGATGACAACCGTCATTTTTTGCTCTCTTTGCTACCGAATTTGTCTTAGTTACTTCAAAGTGCAGAATTGAGATGATGCAAATTCTGGATAAATTTTAAGGGTTCTTCAAACGAATGAGGAAACCCCGAAAAATTCAGCTGAAATTTATCAAAATTCGCAGCCCAAAAACCCAGTTTTCAATTATGCAATCTATACACCAGCAGCCACAGGCACTATGGCAGCAAACAATTGCCAGCCAAGGAGTATCGCACTCATTGCAAGCAAATAGCAGCTCTGACCAAAATATAGCGCATTGATTTAAAGCGCATTGATTTAAAGCATAGATAAAGCGCTTTTATGTTAAAAAATTTTGAAGTGCTTTGAAAGCGCTTTGATAGAACCGAGACCAAAGGAAATGGCAATTTTCATTTTCATACATATGTATAAAATGCATATTTTTAAGAGTTTCGCGAAAATCGCCATAAATTCCAGGCAATTCCATTTTGTGGAAATATAGTACGCTGTTCTTCGCAACTCTAAGTGATCGTGAAGTCTTCATTGAATGAAGTTTAGTGAAGTGATTGAGTGAAGATAATATAAAATATTATACGTGAAAATAATATATTTTACTCCCTCCGTTCGAAGGTAAGTCAAATTTCACACAAAAGTTTGTCCGCAAGTAGGAGTCAGATTTTTAATGAACAGTATAGAGACTAAGGATCAATGATAGGGTCTGAAGCACATTATAAAAACTATGCACAAAATATGCATATCAAAAATACACGTAAATGCACAAATTTTCATTAGTTTACAGTAAATATATCTCGAGTTATTCATAAGAACTCATTTTTCGATCCCCACCCCAAAACACCGTTGTAGGAGCTACAAAAATGTCCATTATATTTCTTATATGAAGAATATATTTAGTTATATATAATATTCCCAAAACTTTGTTAAATTAATCATTTTGACGGAATTGATACTTTTTGTTACAATTACACATTTTTTTAACAAAGGAGTCTTCATTTTTTTCTTCTATTTTTATAATAATAATAAATAGAAATACCAAATTTTTCAAATGAAACTCTTATTTTTTGACAGAGGGAGTAGTATTTTACATCTGGTGTTCTATATTATACTACATGTCGTCCATTTATTATACGTATTTCTTACATTTCTTCTATTTCTTCTCGAAATACATACACAGTATTGAGTGAAGTTTGCAATGTCACAAAAACATTTTTGAGTAAGCTACAGGCACATGGAAGATACATCTAACGCCACTGCTGTTTACAAATGCAATGCTTTTATGGCTGACGTTCCCATGGAATGTGAAAAATGTTAAAATTTAGGTATGTTTTTTGTCGATGCTCACGTACTTATAGAGCATTTAATACTTTCGTTTATTATTCAGAATCTGAAAATGCCAAGCTAAAAGCTGCAAATGAAGACAACGTAAATAAATTTGACGAAATAAAAAAAAAATTTATTGCCTCGAAATGAGTGGCTTGCAAGCCACTCGGTTATCCTGGAAGCAATATCCAAAACTGTGCTCCAAACCCAAATCGATCTAAAAATATTTCCAATTCGAAATTTTGAGAACATGATTAGGGCCGAGGAGAAAATAAAGGATATACCTTTTTGTGAATTCGTAAGGCAATTTAATAATAGATGTTATATAATAAATATGAACAACGACTTTACAGATTACCTACTTATATGCTACTATTGGCAAGCAGCAGTTAAGAAAATCTATTCCAATGTTGTTAAGCGAGGAATTTCTTTTGACTGTAAACTGAGACGGTCAACAAAAGAAGATCCCATTGAAAAAGAAAAATTTTTTCTTGCAATATATATACAGTAATATGATTTTAATTTACTCATTATGGAAATTAATATTTCTTTACACAGATTCATTAAAGGATTCCATGACATTTGAGGAATACGAGAACGAGATGAAGGTTGGCATTCGAGCACAAAAAAACAAATTCCACTATGGGACACGCCTTAAAAAAAATTCATAAACTTTCTATATTTCATTTAAATACAGTTATATAATTATTATACCAATTTCTTTTCTTACTTGCTTCTTGCAAGTCTTTTTTCATTTATTTCTGTTTCATTTTATGGTTTTAGTAGGCCTTACTTTTTGTTTAAAAAAATAAACTCGATAAGCATTTTACTATCCCTAAAATCAAATTGTATTTTCTTGTTTTCTAGGTTATAGTTTCTTTTTAATATAACAAATAAAAACTTTACTAAACAAATAAAAACCATGATTCAATAATATCATCAAACATAATAATTCCTGAGATCGCTTTCCAATTGATTAGGGAAAGCGGTTTGTAATTGCTTAATGAAGGCTTTTTGGTTTTGCTTAGGAAAAGCGCTTGTCATTCGCTTGGGAAAACCACTTTATAAGCACTTAAATTCAAGCGAGGCCCACGCGCTTTATACCAATGACATGCAATGTTAAATTTGAGTGAAGCCAAAGCATGTTCAAAGCGGTTTGCTACTTTGCTCAAGCGCTTGCATATCGGTTATGTGGCGTTTTTTTTTCTCGCTGAGATAAGCTCCATATTCGAAATTAATTTTAGAATAAATGGCTAGTTGAAAATGATAATTGTTTATTCTCTATACATACCTCAATGTAATTATCAGTATCTATTCGGGTGATATGCTTCTTCTCATCCTGGTGTTTTTTCTAGTTATGTGCTCTTTTATGACATGCAAGAGCTCATCAAAAGTGCTGGTCGACATTCGAGCAATATTGAAAATTTAATCTTCGTGTTTTCTCAATTCCTTGCACAAATTCCCAAAGTCTCCTTTTTCTGCTCTTGTTTCCAAAACTGGGTGAACTCACATTTTGCGATTCTTTTTTGTTTTCTGGTAGCTTTATTTTTTACACGGTAGTAGAGTAGTGACAGCAAAAGAACTTCTTCAGCTTCATCACTCATTTTTAAATATGATGAATAACACTTTTTCACAAGCATCTATATAATACTACTACGTAATTTGTAACTGCACTGACTCGATAAACGCTTCTGAAAACCGCTGATTGTGTCCACCGACGCATCAACCGTCTGTCATTGTCAACCATCTGTCCGATGCTTACCATGATTACAAGTGGTACACAAATGCTCCGTAAACAAAACAGCGACGGTCGCTAAATGTTTATTTGCCCAAAGCGATTGGAGATAGGAGCAATATAAAAACACCTTTTGAAGCATGGATTCTACTTTTTCCAACTGATGTATTAAAAATGATCTTTCTGCACACAAATGAAGAATTCCGAAAACTAGTTGATGACCCGAGTAAAGGCTATACAGAAACAAATTTCGGTGGGATTGGAAGTATTGAGGTATATTGCTCAGTTGCGTTGCTTCGTAAACTCGCACATTTTCACACTGTTTTTAAAAAAATTTACCGTTCACGATTGTGGAGAGTTTTATTTAGACGATTTATCAAATGAAGCAATTATTTTGGAACCTTTTGAACGTAGCTATCGCATAAAAATTATGCCTACTTCTACAGAAAATGTGATGGGCAGCGTCAATTTATTTATTGGAATGAACTTTTTCGAGCACTTAGTGAAGGAACCCAACATATATCATTACCAGATCATGCAAAAATATAAAATTCCATCAAGAGCGAAAAAGTGGGCAGAAAAATGAAAGTTTTTTTTAGGACTAACAGTTCAAATGGGTCAGGTAAAAAAAAAAACGTTATGCACTTTTTGCACCAATTGTACCGTAATCCTCTGATGAAATCAGTTTAATCTTATCAAATATGTTGAATATGATTTAAAATATTTTCGTAGCGTTTTTATCGAATGTTGTAACTTGTAAGATCGATTTTCAAAACCTGAGCACTTTTCTTATATTTATTGATTATGATTTGGAAATAGTTTAAATAGTTTAAGTTTTGGATTGTTTTTCTTGAAATTGGATTCCCACTATGAATTGGATTCACCACTATGACAGCGGAAAACCGCAGCTCTACACTTTTTGCACCATTGGCACCGTTAATCTTTCGATGACAGCAGGCAAAACTAATTTTATATGATTTTAAATATTTTCGTAGCATTTGTGTCGAATGTAGTAATTTATAAGATAGATTTTCAAAACGTGAGCCGTTTTGATATGACTGTGGATTAAGAATTGGAAATAGTTTAAATAGTCTTAGTTTTGGATTGTTTATTCTTGAAATGGAATTCCGAATTCAAAAAGTGTACAAACTTTGAGAAGCCCCGCATGCTGCCAGTTTTTTGTCTCGCTCGAACGAATGCTTTAAAAAAGCTTCAATGTGCGACGCAATTTTGTTTGGTCTGGTCGAGTATTCGAGTCTAGTTTCGCATCTTGTGAGTCTGTGAGCGATTTTACAGCAGTTCCCAATTTAGGATTGGGAATATACTGTAATTCGTGAGCTTTCGCCCGATTTCCATGTATGTGTGCGCAGATTGTGTACGTGCACGGAATCTCCTCATGAGCTTGATTTGCGAATCCCGGTTTTGTACGAAGCGTTCATATGTATGTGTGCCGGATCAAATTGTATGGCTACACGAAGATCGGATTAAAACCGGTTTGAAATCCCGATTTCGTGTAACCATACAAATTTGAGCGGCGATCTGGTTTACAAACACATAGATTGTGATTTGGTTTCAATAGGGCGTGTCCAAAAGGGAAATTGAATTGATATGAAGGTTGTAGATGAAAAATATTGAATTTGTTTAGGAAAGTATTGAATAAACAGACTATTGGATAGAGATTTAGACCGGATGTCGGTACTTGAGCGTTAGGTGCTGACGGTGCCCATAACTAGAATGCTCTTAAGGATTTATTTTAAGTGTAGGGTGAAGAAATTCTGCTGTTGATAGCATACAAGCAAATGGCATACCATATTGCCTACCATATATGGCATGCCATGAAATATTGCGTACCATAGACCGCCTCCATTAGCAATTTGAAATGTTATGCCATGGGAAATTGCTAATGGAAGCGGCCTGTAACAATTAAATAATGGGCTAGAAAACATGCAGTTTTAGCGAGTATATATCACCTATACACTTTTATGAATTATTAGCGATAGTTTTAACGATTTTAAATATATAAGCTTTTGCGATTTGAAAATGAGTTCAAATTATTTCCGCATGGAGAAGTAAATTTGAAAGACTGGAAGAATGAAGCAACATAGGCTGCTAAAGTTGAAAATAAAACATCGTAACATTAGAACACTTTTCAGCACAGACAAATTGTTCGGCATATTGCGACCAGCAAACTAGGGAAAAAATCTTGGTTATGTTGCCTGTTAATGAGTTGCATGGGCCATAGGGTACATACACATGGCATGCATTATTATTATATGTCGCTAATCGTAAGGAAAATTATTGTTGCTGATATATTTGCGAACAGGCTCGGTTTCGTATAAGGGATATGTCTGTAGATTGTCGAGAAACTATCGTTTTTAGGAAACGCTTTCTAAATTGCTTGCTGGGTACTTTATGCTGCCGTTAGCAGGGCTCGCACTTCGCGGACAAAATTTAAGTAGATTTGAAGTAGAAATAAATGAAATAGATGAACGATTGGGGTCACTTAATGTAAAGCATTAATTTATTTTTCATATAAACTAAGTAAACATAATTTTGACGATAACGGAAAAAATATTAAGTAAAACAACGTCAAAAACTCCAATTAAAAGTTATTTAAACAATAAATTAAGGCATAATATAACTTTTGTACACAAAACATAATGATATTTGCAGTCTTGACCATTTCTTTCCCAAACTGTATTATTTTTGAGTTAAGCCTAGCGTTAGTGATTTGAAGTAAGTTGTTCGTTGCATTGAAACACCATTAGTAAAGTGTAAACCCTGGGCGCGAGTACATGAACGATTTGCTATTATGGTTCTGTAAATTTATGAGAAGGATTAGATTGTTGTTGACAATAAAAACCGAAGGACGGCATGGAAACCATAAATGTTTCTATATAGGGTAAATGCACTAGTGCCCGGAAAGTTAGTAAATTTTTCAATTTTAGTTGGTATCAATAATTACGAGCTTAATATTTAGTTAACTAACACGCTTTTTCATACATTAGGATGAGTTCAGTTTTTTTTATTAATTTTGAATTCAATAAACTATATAAGTATGCTGATATTCCAAGTAAATAAACTTAAGCCAAATTGTTCTAGTCTCCGAACACCATGAGTCAGTGCTCAGACCACTTTGAACTAGACTTCGGCCAAAACTTCAATTGCTTCCTAAAATAAATGTTACTCTATTTTACTAGAATTTACAGATAATATCTCTTGTAAGGCTGTTTAGTTGCGCCTGGATAGGACTGAACGTATATTTCGCAATATACATGTAGACTTCAAAAATAGTGAGCTCGGAGCAGACTGGCTCTTATTGTTTATTTGTTCAACCTGCTGGCAATTTGAAATATCTGTTAGATGTTATACATTCTAAAATTAAAATAAGTAGAAGGCGTTTTAGGCGTGTTATTGCGAAGGATTAAGACCTTGACTCCTACGAGAGTTAATCCTGGAAAGTGGTGCATTGCCTTTTAAATAGGCTGATCGTAATAAGGGTTGCGTTTGCTGCAATATGCGTTCTAAATCTACTTATTTTCTCTATTTTCCTTTGAATATCAGTCTTTATACCTATCTTTTGTGGAAGTATGCTAAAATCAATATTCAAAAATGACCTCTGTTCTTGATCTCCTGCTAAAACTGTGTGCTGTATGGTTATACAGCTAACTTAAAAAAAATGAAAATATTTATTTATTTGCAGTACAAATCAAAACACAAATCATCGAATATCTCAAAAGCGCTAAAATGTGCACAGAACATGCGATTCACGGCCGCGGTGCCGCCAAATGCCTACACCACATAACCATCATCGCAAATGGTTCATGTAACGTTGATGCATAAAGTGGCGACGTCGCAGACACGCACCAACTAAGTGAACAGCACTCGCCAGAAGCCGCAATAAAACAAATTTCCCTGTTTCCACACGCTTCAACGAAGTAAACGGTGAATTTCAGAAGCCGCCACATTGGAATTCCCTTACATGAATACGCTTCTACGAAGTGAACTGCACTCGCCAGAAGCCGAAAAATTAGAAGTGTGCCCGTTTGTACACGCTCCTGCGAAATGAACAGCGTTCTTCAGAAGTCGAAATGTAAGGAATTTCCCTGTATGGAAACGCCCCTACGAAATCAACAACAATCAGCAGAAGCCGCTAGGGGAAATCTTCTGCACGAGCATGCTCGCGCCATGAATCAAGGAAAAAAGATTACGACAATAGGTTTTCGCTGTTCGGCGCTACATCTTATTTCGTCACGTACCGGAGACCGGCGAATCAGGGAAAAATAGTCGAGTGTCTGAATTTTATTGAATTTTTCTTTTCATTGTATAAGATATGTAAAAGACAAAGTTAGAGAATATTTTTTTATTGTTTTACGTTAAATTCTTGACAAGATGAATAGTTACGGTATAATATAGATGTAAGACAAACTTAATCATAGATAGGAACTTAAGTATTAATTTATAATTACAGGTGCATATTAATATAATCCGCAGAAGTATTGTCAAGCAATATTATTCATATTTGACATTGATTTGCATCGCCTACTTCCAAACATAAAATTCAAGTATAACACTTATGGCATATATCAATTAAAATTCTCAACAAATGCTAGTGTTACATTAAACTAATTTACCTAATGAAATCTACTGAATTTATGTACCGGACTTTAAAATAGTAGACACAGCGCTGCCTAATTGATCATTTGCCATAAATGATCATTTAAGTGCTGTGTATCATTTGCTAATTCTAAATAAACATCGTTCAATTACTAAATTAAAATTGATTTAAATATCGCTTAATGATACTTTAGCTCTAGTCAATAATCCTTGAATGAGCTGTGAGCTCATTCAACTATGCAAAATTATAATAATTTCTTTGTAAAAAGTCATCTATTTCAATAATTTTCACGTCGATCTTGCTCCATTTGTGCTCAAATTTAATGAATTACAGCATAAAAGAGGCAACATACACTTCAAGCAGTTTCAATTGCTCCATTTCAGATCAGAAATTTAAGTGCCCGTCTGCCTAGACTTGCAACATCCAATAAACTCATTAACAGAAACATTTGGACACAACCGAAAACAGTACTCTTCATTCACCTAAAAACCAGTTAATTCGGGATAATTTCTAGGCGTGTTTGCATCTTATTTCGTCATAAGTAGGCGTGGTCACGCTCATGTCGTAACCTTTAGAACTTGATCCATGTGCTCGCACGATGTGAATAGGATAAGTCAGAATCTGCCATATTGGAAATCTGACTACACGGACGTGCTGACACGAAGCAAACAGCGTTGGTCTGAAGCCGCCATATCGGAAAGCTTCGTGCAGGTGCATGCTCGAACGAAGTGAACAGCAGTAGTCAGATGGCGTCAATATGGCGTCAAAAACCTACGTGTACGTACACAGAACTATCATCAAGACACAAATACAATGACACGTAGCGAAAACTCACGAATTTCGGTATATTCCCAATCCTGATTTGGGAACTGCTGTAAATTCGCTCTGTGACTGTTCATTCAGTCGAAATGGAAAGTCAAAATAGTGCACCAAGCGGTAATTAGCACACTGCATGCTCATTTTGATTTTATAGCTCATACATTTTAGTTTCCGGCTCAAACAAAGTTAAAAAGTCAAGATACCAACAAAAATACAGCTCTTCTTCCAAAATGGATCCATATCTAAGGGACTTATTTGTAGAAAAGCTAAAAGCTGCGCTTTTTGCATCATTTGTAATAGTTACCTTCATATAAAAGCAGGTAAAACTGATATTCTCAAACATGCTGCCACAATCAAACAAAAGAATTAAGCAATAAGTCTAAAGTAGCAACCAAACATTTCGGAGGCTTTGACAGGTTCTATCAAAACCAAATATGGAACGAAAGAATTAGAGTAGCGTTTAAGTGCGTTCTGCTGTGAACACAATCTTCCGTTTACTATTATGTATCATTTGGTTCAAATTTTTCAAAATTTAAATTTACGTCCGATCGAACAAAAACTATCGCAATTACTAAAAATGTATTAGGTCTATATCAGAAAGGGATTGATTGCAAAATTTTACGAAGCAATAAATTTTCACTTTGTATTGATGAGTCGACAGATATAGCATCCGAAAAAACACTTAGCGTAGTAGCAGGAGTTTCCCACTAATTTAAAATACATGACTTTTTTTTGCACTAGTTCTCGTAGTGAAAGCAGACTGAACTACTTTGTACAATACAATTATGGAAATATTAACTACTTGTAAGATAGATTATAAGCGAAATTTAATAGGATTTGCTGCTGATGGGGCAAATAATATGGCAGGAAGAAATCATTCAGTTGCTATGCTTTTGAAGGATAATTGTCCAAATCTATTTGCCTTAAAATGTATTTGTCATTCATTTAATCTATGTGCGGCTCATGCTTGTAAAAAATTGCCCAGCACGGGATGTATATAATTATCTGGAAAATAGCGCAAAGCGAACTATTTAATTTAACCAAATACAATTTTTATTAGATTTTAAGCGACGTAAAATGATTCATCTTTCGCAAACGCGTTGGCTGTCCGTTGAAAATGTGGTTTGATTTTATTAGATTGTGTAAGAGTTCAATAGCATAAAATACATTTTTACTCGATAACGTGAAGTAATATTCAATAAACCTAAACTCAATAACGTAAAGTCTTATTATATACAATAAATCAAAACTCAATAACGTAAAGTCTTATTAAATGCAATAAACCTAAACTCAATTCCATTCGATAATGTAAAGTTTCATCACATTCAATTCTATAGCGTAAATTTCATATGGATACAAAGCAATATTGTTGCATCGACAAAAACCACCAGTCTTTGTTGCACATTCTTCATCGTGTTGGATAGCGACATAAAATATGCTTGCGTATACTATTCTACGTACGCAAACATCTGCGATTGTTTACGTTGCGATCTTCGCTGCATGAGTCGAGCACGATAGAAATATGCTTGCGTTTGAAATTCTTCATGTGCAAGCATTCAAAATCGCTTACAATGTATGAGCATTTGTTAAATTAAGTTCTTAGAGGAAATTGATACATGCTGAAGATATGCTTACAGGGACAATATGATGTACTATTTAAGACGCATTACTGGAATAAAGAAACTCACTTTTGCACACGACTTCACGGTGTTTATTTCGATAGTTTTGTACAAAATTCAGTTCACCCTTCTCAAGGATCGGTGAGAAATTTGGCCTAAGTGCTTTCAGATCCAACCTAAGGTTAGATCAGTTTATCATTATACTTGACTTAAGGTCACTTATAAACGATACAGATTGATACGAATGTTTGAAAATAATTTTTTGGTTTTTAGTTAATTTAGACGAACTTCATAGAGCTAAAAGTATTTAAGAAAGTTTGAAAAACCAATTAAATAATATGTACATACAATTTCTTGGATATGTGGTTCAACAGAAGAAGACCAAATGGACATAGATGCCTCGGATCCTCTTCCGCCGGTCAGCGTAATGCAGGCTGAAGAAGAGTATCCAGCACTGCCAGTTCCAAAGCCACAAGCTCCTATGACGCATTTGGTGACACAAAAGGCACAGAAAAATACAAAAACTCCAGAACAGACCACAACAAAGGCTAAGCCTGACAGCAACGGACAAAAAACTGACAACACGGAACAAAAGAGGACTACGGTCCCTGTCATAATCAGGGAACCACATAAGTGACCATATAACCAGGTGCCTTAAGGACCTTAAAATTAGCTACGAATCGGCCAAGCGTGTTTATCTTGGCATTCAGGTGATTCCCGCTACACCTCTTGACCATCGTAGACTTACGAAATATCTTATGGATGAGAAAGTACAATTTCACACGTACTTTCTCCCAGAAGAGAAAAATTTGAATATAGTTCTTCGAGGTCTCTATGGTCTTACAGCTGAAGAGATAAAGGAGGATCTGCAGGTTCAGAGATTTCACCCGCTGGAAGTCATCTTCCTAAAATTGAGAAACGGGACTTCTAAGCTAGTTAAAGTTCTTCTCCCGAGGAGTGAGACTGACATTTACAACATCCGCGCAGTATGCCAGCTAATCTGCAAGGTTGAGGCTCAGCGACCACGTGGTGGGCAGTCGCAATGCCACAATTGCCAGCAGTTTGGTCATGCCGCCAGTAATTGTCATACCCAGGCAAAATGCGTGAATTGTGAGGGTGACCACCACTACTCAAACTGCACTAAACTGTGCGAAGAAAGCGCAAAATGTGTGAACTGTGGCGGTGACCATCCGGCTAGCTACGGGGGGTGTCCGAAAAACCCTAAGAATGTAAAGAAGACGTTTGCACAGGTGACGAGAGCAAACATCCAGCCCCCACCCCAGATCCCTATGATATCCCAACCCATAACCCAACCTAAAAATAACTCACAACCCAGAGCGGCGCATACCCTGCCCAACATCCCGCAACCGGCTATCATGGCTCAGATGTTCTGTAGCATGCAAGAACAATTCCAGAGCATGATGAAGGATATGATGGAGAAGATGGTGCAGGGGATGCTCGCGACATTCCCTAACCCAAAAACTAATAAACATCATTAATGTCCCTTCCCAACCATATGACCGTTCTCACTTGGAATGCAGATTCCATCATCAGCAAGACTGGAGAGCTGATGCAATTCCTATATGATTATAGGGTTGACATCATGCTCATCCAGGAAACATTTTTAAAACCAGCTGATCGCCTCCACATCTCTAACTACAATCTATACCGTAGTGATAGATTGTCAGGTAGAGGTGGAGGCACTGCAATCCTGGTGAGAAGGGGCATAAACCACCACCACATTCAAACTTCTACCCTACAACAGATGGAAGCGACCGTCATTAAGGTGCACACTGATTCTTTTGAATTCATAGTGGTTTCTGCGTACATTCCACCTAGGAACACCAATTTTAGCACGGATCTTAGTAGGCTATTTGAAGACGAAGGCCCTGTTTTTCTAGCAGGAGACCTAAATGCACATCACCGCCAATGGGGAGACGTGAGAAGCAATCAAGCCGGAATTGAGCTACAAAGATTCATCACGGAAAAATGTATAAGCCTGCATCTCCCAGATGAACCCACACATTTTGGCCCAGTTCATAGTCATGTCCTAGATATTGGTCTCTCACATAATTTCTACCAGAATCTACGACTGAATGTCCTCGATGAACTGTCATCTGACCACAAGCCGGTACTCTTTGTCATAGAAGACATATATATAGATGAGCCTCTTCGAACAAAGAAGAAAACTAACTGGCAAGCCTTCCGTCACGCAATGGCGAATGAACAATATGAAGAAACACTAGAAACCGCCAGCGACATAAACAGAGCAATAGAGACTCTGACAGCCAAAATCAAGCAGGCAAAAGAGGACAACACGATTCAAACTCCGACAAAGGGGAATAACCCTTTCGAACTCCCAAGAGATATAAAAGATCTCATAAGGAGGAGGAATAGAATGCGGAGGAGAGCTAGGAATACGGGTGATCCTAACATTAAAACGGAAGTAAACCGGCTGACAAATGATATCAGTGGTCGGATCGCGCAGTTTCGCAATGAGAGATGGGGCGAATTCTTACACAGCATGGAGCCTGGAGATAATAGTTATTGGCGCATGACAAAGTACTTCAGGCTCAGAAAAAAAATTGTTATACCACCAATGCATGGTCCAAACGGGCTCAAGTACGATAACTCGGGCAAAGCCGAAGCCTTTGCAGATGTGCTGGAATTACAATTTCAACAAAACCGCTCTTGGGAGGACGATGACAGCGAAGATGAAGAGATCACTGAATCTGTAGAACAAATCCTTAACTCAACGCCAACAGGAGATTCTCGAATAAGACCAACTAATATCGAAGAGGTCAAATATTTAATAAAAAATCTAAGTAAGCGGAAATCACCTGGAGCAGACACGATTTGTAACGTGTGGCTAAACCACCTGCCGGATAGTATACTAATGACTCTTACAGATATCATCAACGCAATATTCGACACGAAGAGCTTCCCAGAGGTCTGGAAATCAGCGATTGTAACTGTATTACCTAAACCAGGTAAGGACCTCCATTTCCCCCAAAATTGGAGACCAATTAGTCTCCTTTCCTCCGTGGGCAAAATCGCTGAGCGTCTTCTTCTCGATCGGCTTACTGAAGTAGTTGTAGAAAAATCAATAATGCCGGAGGAACAGTTCGGCTTCAAGCCACTACACTCCACCGAACTCCAGCTCGCAAGAGTGGTACAACACATTCGTACAGGTTTGAACCAACGAAAATCAACGGGTTTGGTCATGTTTGACGTGGCCAAGGCGTTTGACAAAGTCTGGCATGTAGGACTGATATTCAAACTACATGCGTTCCAAATACCACTTCCACTCGTGCAAGTTATTGCATCCTTTCTTCAGGGCAGATCTTTCTGTGTTAGAATTAACAATCACCTCTCCAGAATGCGGCCAATAGAAGCTGGAGTCCCGCAAGGCTCACCACTCTCCCCAATGTTGTATAGTTTATACACAGCAGACATCCCGAATATGCCCAATACAAAAGTAGCCCTGTACACAGATGACACTTGTATACTACACACCTCCAAGCATGCAGATGCTATATCTTCAAACCTGCAATCCTATATTGATGTATTAATGGAATATTTTCTGAAATGGAAAATTCAAATAAATGCCGAGGAGACGCAAGCCATCTTCATAACAAGACGCCACGCACAGCAACCACCACAACTAACTGTGAACGACGAGGAAATTGACTGGCAAAGGACAGCCAAATACTTAGGACTGACATTTGATAGCAGGCTATCCTGGACAGAGCACATAAGGAGCAAAAGACAAACAATAAACGGAGTACTGCAAAAACTCAAACCAATGATAAGACCAAACAAACTGAACACGACAAACAAGACATTACTTTTCAAACAAATTATACGACCAATGCTCACTTACGGAAGCACTGCTTTTCACCAGACATACAATACAAACAAAAAGCAGCTACAAATATGTCAGAATCTCGCACTGAGAAAAATATTCTGGGTTCCATGGTACATTAGAAATACGGACATACACAAACAATTACGGATAGAGACAACAGTGTATATATATACGTGACAAAACGCTCAAATTATGTGACAGACTAGACGAACACCCTAATAGTACTATGGAACACCTAAAAGTAGTAACGCGTCCCAATGAAATATACCAGAGTCTTCGACAGCTAACGGTATAGTGCGCAACATCTGCACCAAGTGACACAGTAGGAGAAAGGTGAGGGTTGAGTAGGGTGGAAGAAACCACCCACCCAGAGGAGTGGAGTCAAAGTGCTGAAAGCACTAGCTCCAGGGGAAATACAGTTCCAAGGATTGAAGATACTGTTCTGAATCAACTGCGTTGGGAGTGATACACTTGGGCCGTCCTCCAGATCTTTTGCAATCAAACATTAGTTCTTGTTTTTCAATAAAATACGTTCAATACAAAATCGCGAGTTTTGCTGAAAGTAGTCAGAGAAGATTACAAAGTGAAAATATAAAAGTTTACCGTAAACCAGGTAGTTGAGTTAGACCAAGCGACAGCTATTTACCACAAAGTCTGATTCGATTCTCACTCAATGTGGGGGAGATTTCGGTTGAGCAGTATTTGCCACCGTGAGTTTTCGAAAAGAAAAGAAACTTTCGAATTGTTGTCTCGAACGAGAAGATTTCGATCCCTTGTACTGATAGTGCACGAATATCGTTTGATTTCTTGATCTTTGCAAATCGTATTGAAAAAGAATAATTTTGATACAATAACTATTGTTTGGGGCAGTGGGTAGTGTATTGGGTTGAAGTGTGAACTTGGCGGATACGCTGGTAAATCAGGAGATCTTTACGAGCGGAGGTGTTTAGCGCTGTGCGCTTGAACAGCAAATTTTTTTGTGCTGGTGGCATTCAAACAATTTGTGAAAAGAAAACCAAAAGTGGAATTTATCGCTTGAATTAATTTCGAATCATCTATTGGACGAAGGGCGGGTGGTGTAACGAGTTCTAATATTGGCACTCTTGGATCGTGCGAGTCTGATTGTGGCAGTTCCGCGTAGTGTTTAAATTTAGCCTTTAGCGCGAATGTAGATGCCAGTCAGCTGTGAATATATTTCATTTAAAATATTTTGAACAGGTCAATGACCTTACATTATGATCGATCTGCAGATACAATACTTGAAGTGAAGTGAAACTACAATAACGTTTGTACTTGAAATTGAACACTGGAATCACTAAAAAATAAGTGAGCACATGCAAGTAGTTCGGAATCATTACGTGAAAAAGTAACTGTTGAGCATAAAACGTACAATTTTCTTATGCAAACTAGCTTATATTTTGAATTTGTTTTGATTTACCAATTAAAGTTTTCTGTGGATCCCGAGCCACGGTCAATCATCATCAAGATTCGGTGAGTATTTTTGATTTTCTTTAATTATCACTTTCTCCTTTTGCTAATTTTATGTAATTTTGTTATTGGAAATATATTTTATCTCATTTACACGTTTTTTTATTATCTCGATTTGTTTGCTTTTGGTTTATTGATTGTTTTTTTTTATGTGTAAAATTTTTCATTATCATTTTGTTATTTTTGAGATGTTTTTTTTTTGTTTTGACGTGAATTATATATATATATATATATATATATATATATATATATATATATATATATATATATATATATATATATATATATAAGTATATATATATTATTACCGTATTCTTCTCCTACGCACCCCTTGTACCGGAAAAGGATACCAGGGGGTTAGTTTCGGGAGCCTAAACTCACCGGAGATGGGGTGGGTGGGCGCCACTCGCTCCCAACTGCGAAACTAACTCACGGCCGTCGCCCGGAAGCGAGAAGTGTCTCGACGGCTTCGCGCACTACTAAAAATACCCGGATTGACACACCAGTGTTCACAATAATTCACAATCACTTTATTTCTTTGATTATCTACTATTCGAAAAAAACTAACTTTTCACCTATCAACCTATTTGCACAATATGACACGGCGCCGCGATCTTACACGAACTATCTTACACATATATATTTGATCTGAGCCTATCTTATCTCTAGATACAATGCTAGAACTTAAACGACTTACTCAGTAAGTTGAACTCCTCGTAGCTCGCAATTACTATAATCGATTTTCCACGGTAGCGATATATTCGTCGATCCACCTACGCCAATTCGAAATCTCAGCCTTCGTCGGTTTGCTCCTTCGATTCACTTCTTCGACCCACGTTCGACTAGCACGCTGCTCCGCCGTTACGCTGAACATCCTTCGAATCAATTCGATTAATACTCCACAGTTATGACCACGGTTATTTAAAATTCTCCCTCGTCTTTTCTTCTTCCGCATCGATTCTCATGCAATAATCCAAAAATAATCTCGTTTAATTCTTCATCGCCACAACTAAATTGTCAACTTGTCCTTACCCTGGTCGTTCATCAAGAGCGCGATCCATGCCATGATCGCCTCGCAGGAAACCTCGGCTTCGCTTACTGGTCCCGCTTAGACGACGGGATCCTAGATTATCCGTTTACTGAATGTTCAACTCAATGCACTTCAAATGCATTTCGGCCGTTGCACCAAGTTCCCGGTCATTGCACTTTCTCTCGATAGAATTGAGGACTGGCAATGCCATATGACGATCTGGCGATGTTCTACTTTCCGTCATTCCCCACTTCTGATTCTGCGCAGGTCGACCGCTCGAACTGTGAAACTCGTGTCGTACTGACAACTGTCAGATGTGTGATCGTTTTGTTTATAAATGTGAATGTTGTTCGTGACCAAATTACCACGGATCCGGGATGATTTAGAGGCGATCATCGTGTTAAGCTACGCCAGTAGTTTGTAGACTTCCAGATCCAGGTAAGAAATCTTTTATAATGCTGCTGTGTTTCATTTCAAATTCGCTAACTTGCCGGGCCCCCGCAACGATTTGTTGCAATGGTGACCGAATCGGATTCGTTTTGGGTAAAATTTGGCGACGGTACTACTCCGAAATTGTCCATGACAGGACTATAACTGCTCGCATCCATAATGCGGTCCGATTCGGTGGAGTTGTCGGGGTCAGCCCCAGCTCTTGGGGGCTCGATCATGCTGTTTTCATCCTGATTGGATGCGGTGCTGGCAGTGTCCGTAGCGGGGAAGGCTGGAGGTGTTGTATTTGTTGAGGTCTAGTCTTCGACATGTTAGGTGGGTTGTTCATATTTGATACAGGCCAAAACGGAGATCCGGCCAATACATCGTCGGTTTGCGCATTAGGGTAATCTGGTAGCCGTAACTTTGCGTGTCGTCGGTTGTTTATGTGAGAGTATCTGACTGCAGTTGCTCCGATGTCTTCCGTATTTTGCATTTCCATCTTCGAAATCGATATATGCCAAACATCGCTAACGTTCGTCTCCTCTGACCATGGATTTCATGTCACATCGGGTTGTTGTAGGAATCTGTGTTCGTCTTCTTCGGGAGGATTTCGGATCGAATGATGTGGAAAAGTTAAACTTGAGTGTGCTAGTCAACGGACTCCGGATGATGTGCATTCTATGCCATACGCTCAGATTTTCATTTCCCCCAGTTTACCTACTCGAGAACCTTGCATTTCCTAACCCTTACGTCTTAGATTTATATCACATTAACCTGCTACAATGGTGTGTACTTTTCTTACGTGCCAATAGGTAGCCTGTAAAACTAAATTACCGATCAACCGTGACAATATATATATATATATATATATATATATATATATATATATATATATATATATATATATATATATATATATATATATATATATATATATATATATATATATATATATATATATATGTATATATATATATATATATATATACAGGGTCTGTCCTTAAAGTAGTAGGACTGATTTTTTCCCGGGCAGAAGGACAGACTATAGTCAGTTTCTCCGCCTGGTATTGGTGGAGTGGGGTCTACGGAAAGGCTGAAAGCCAACGGCAGTCAGCTCCTAGCCATAGCAAAGTGTAGATCGCTCGTTTTCGTAACCTCTGCAAGTCACCTCGTCACGCAGCGTGATGGCTTGTCTTTTTGAACAGCGCTACGCCATCAAATTTTGTGTTAAGCTCGGTAAAACTGGAAAAGAGATTCATGATATGATCAAGACGGCTTACAGTAATAACGCTATGAGTAGATCGAGTGTTTTTGAGTGGCACAAGCTGTTTCGGGAGGGGAGAGAGGAAGTTGAAGACGACGCACGTTCAGGACGACCTTCGAGCTCCAAAACTGATGAAAATGTAGCAAGAGTGAAGTGTTTGCTGGACAGTGACCGCAGATTAAGTGTTCGCATGATTGGGGATCAACTTGGCATTGCCAAAACCCAAGTGTACAAAATTGTAAGTGAAAAATTGCAAATGAGAAAGATCTGCGCTAAATTGGTGCCGCGAGTGCTAACAGACGAGCAAAAGGAAGTTTGCAAACGGATCTGCCAGGACCTTCTCGATGAAGTGAGTGAAAATCCAGACTTCCTAAACAATGTGGTTACGGGGGACGAGACGTGGACATTTGAGTATGATCCTGAGACCAAACGTCAAAATGCAGAATGGCACACACCTGCATCTCCACGCCACAAAAAGGCTCGCATGAGCAAGTCGAAGCAGAAAAGCATGCTCATTTGCTTTTTTGATTCAAAAGGAGTGATCCACAGAGAATCTGTGCCATAAGGACAAACTGTTAATGCAGTTTATTACGTGGAGGTCCTTCAACGGCTGAGAAAACGCATCGTTCGCGTCCGTCCAGATATCGCCAATTCTTGGCGGCTCCATCACGACAATGCGCCGAGCCACACAGCCTTCCGCGTGGCAGCGTTCCTGGCCCAACACAAGATCGTAACCCTGCCTCAGCCACCCTACAGTCCCGACGTTGCCCCACCAGACTTTTTCCTCTTCCCCCGTCTCAAAACGACTCTGAAAGGACATCGTCACGGCTCGGTGGAAGCGTTACAACAGGCCGTAACGAGGGAACTCAACAGCATTCCGGCTACCGCTTTCCAGGAAGCGTATGAGAGCTGGAAATCCCGCTGGCAGCGATGTGTGAATGCAGAAGGGTCCTACTTTGAAGAATTTTAATCACATGTATCATTTCTCTAAATAAATATTTTGTAATCGACTCAGTCCTACTACTTTCAGGACAGACCCTGTATATATATATACAGGTATATATATATATATATATATATATATATATATATATATATATATATATATATATATATATATATATATATATATATATATATATATATATATATATATATATATATATATATATATATATATATATATATATATATATATATATATATATATATATATATATATATATATATATATATATATATATATATATATATATATATATATATATATATATATATATATATATATATATATATATATATATATGCTTTTTTTTATGAATAATTTGGCAGGAAAAGAGGAATAAGTGAGAAAAGTCCACCCAGTTGGCATCGGCGCTGAAGATGATAACCTCCTTTCCCTTGATGTTTGTTTTAGTCCATGCTTGAATAGTTAGCGTGCTTCTAACAAAAAATTTTACTCTATCCAAATCTGGCAAGGATAGCGCGCAGGGCACTCAATAAAGTAAAATTTAAATCAAAATTATGTTGCATTGGCGACAGCTTGCCAATTCCTAACAACTTTTTACCACACGATAACCCTTACTTGAGGGCTGCAGCGGATGTCTCATTGAATGAACAGAGAGATATCAGCTCAGATGATATTTCAGTATTTAAAACGCATTGATTAAAATTTTATATTGAGCTTGTAAGCCAAACTTACAAATAATTTGATTTTAAGAGCAAAATATGGCAAAGTATTAGTTTCATAGATCCTGTAAATGTTGTTTCGAAAAGACAGTCGTCAATTGTCGCACTTTGTCAATGTTTTCCGAATAGAAATATCAGAATTGCAGAATATAGATTCAGAGTGACGGGAACTAAGAAATATTGAATTCACCGATTTCGAAACCAGCGACGCTGAGTTATGTATTTTGGGAACAAGTAGCAACAATTGAAACAGGCGAACGTTAAAGTGATAGTTGAAAGGCTAAAAATCCATCACTTGCACCCGTATAGGTAAAATTTATATAATACAACAGATGTGTAACAAGTTTTTGCAGATTTCTAACCATAACTTGTGTCAAGCAAATACAATTGACGTTGAAAGCTATTTATGCAACGAAATACTTAGTAGATTACCTTCAAAGTCTTATAATTTATAAGGAAACATGACGCAGTTTATAATTTCGAATCACATAGTTCAAATCATATTTGTATAAGTTCTTTTTATTTAGAGAATATCACGTTTTCCCCGTTTCGGAAGGGAAAAGAAGAAAAACTAAATTGTTTATTATGTATGTTTGTTAAAATTGTTTACTTCGTGAATTGTCGAAAAGTCCACACTATATAAGTTAACACCAGCACGCGCGACCAATATTCGCTGACACCATGGCTGGCACATTTCCGCAGGTGATCGATGCAGGTAAATCGCTGGAGCAGCAAAAATGCAATTCCAATTATATTTTCCGTAAAACATTCAGTTCAATTTATAACGTGATTCAATAAAGACGGTTCTACCCTCATAATATATTTTTTTAACTTAGAACGTTTTGAATGATTTAACTGGCACCCGAGCAGGGACCACGTTCGCCACACTTCGAACTAATCAATACATCGTTAATACGTGATAATCACGCTTGTAACTTTAGTGTTGATAGCCGAAATTAGAAAACATAAACGTCGCGATAACCAACCTGAAACCTGAAAACCAAAGCAAAGTGGAAGAAAACCCTGGCCACTTGAAACAGATAGACCCACCTATCATGCTATCGCGTTCACACCTACTAAAATGCATTGCGTGGTAGTACCCTTATGCTAGGTCACACTACAAATAGCCTCGCTTCGTGCTTAGAGCCAAGCGACTCGCTTAGTGATTGATGCTAGCGAACAAATGTACTGCTTATTATCGCAGCTGGCCACACTGTGAGCGAAGCGCCTAGTTTGGTGCCTGATTAGTCACCAAGTGACTTTTTTTTTCTATGATAATGCCAAAGCTCAGGGGATCGCCCTTTGAAGCAATTGCTTAGCGATGGCGATAGGGAGACCCATATGGGAGAAGCCGATATCAATTATTCCATTATTCTTTTAAGTGCCACATTTATTTCTTATTTTCTAAAGCGCTAGTGTTATGCCTAGTCGCTGCTAAAGCTTTAATGTGACAATTAATGGAGCGCTGGTATTATGCCCAGTCGCCGACTGTTAAGACAACACGAGACGAACAAATACAGCCATGAGTTCGGCGGGATTCGAACCAGGCCCGTAGCCAGAGGGGGGCTGGGGTGGGCTGAGCCCACCCAAAAATTTGGCCAGCCCACCCAAAAATCCGCGCGGCCTATATCTTTTTTTTAAGCCCACCCGAAAGCCGGCGCAGAAATATATGAAAGAATAACTACTAATGAGCCAGCGTTTTTTATATAAATATTGAAAATCTTAGAATTAATGAATTTTTGTATTTTTGCCGTTTATATACAAAACATTCTCGTACTTTCCAACCGTATAAATAAATAAGAAATTGAATTTTGATGTAAAAAACTAATTTTCGAAGAAAAGCAGAGGGAATGTGCGAAACTCTCGCGCATGGGGTCCGCTAGATAATTAATTTTGGAAGAAAAGCAGAGGAAATGTGCGAAACTCTAGCGCATGGGGTCCGTTAGAAAACTAATTTTTGAAGAAAAGCAGAGGGAATGTGCGAAACAATATACAGAAATATGAATTTTTGGCCAAAGTGATTTTAATCGTTAATATTGCTCGTTAATATTGCTCTGCATTGGTTTAAGTATATAAATATCGAAATAATTTTAAATTTTTTTAAATTTCCCGATCTGACTGAATGTTTTTGTTATAAGTATGCTGTCACAAGAAGTATATGAGGCTGAAAGTGCGTAACATTTTCATAATAGAGTTGCTTGAAGTATTATTCAGTGAAATTGTTAAGGATATTAGAGAACAGAAGTTGGCTCATACATACGAGTACATAAAATTAGCTATTTGTAGGAAAGGCCAAAATTACCGTACGGTATTAGTTTATTACATTTAAACGTACGGCGCTTGAAATTACTGTACAAGTACGGTAATTACCGTACACCTGGCAACCCTGTCCGAAAGCCATCCTCGGCCATCGCCATTTCCACGCTTCGCCACTGCAAGCCATCGCCCGTCTACACAATGGGCCACATGCTGACCCACATACATGGGCCGCATGATGGCCCATAGTGTGGAGGCAGCATCAAATTCAAATGGAAATTACTTGGATTGCGAGCACTATCCAAAATCGATATTATTTTAAGTGAAAATGTCTAAAAAAAATGAACAGAAAAGATTGGGAGCTACAATGAAAGCATGGCTGCAAAAAAAATCTAAGCCAGGTGAAGCTATGGAAATAGATGATTGTAAGTGCATAATATTTCATCCTGATTTTTTTTCGTTCGTTATCCATTTGGTGGCAATTTAAGAATGAAACAGTGTAAATTGTGAATCGGTTTCTTTTCTATTGTTTATTTATTTTAGCCACAGGTTCAAATTCAACAAATAAAGCTGCTCCTGGTGACCCAGTTCAAACGATCGATCGTAAGTGAATATTATTTCATTTGTTTATCTTTTCGTTTGCTATTTATTTGCTATGAATGTGTTTATTCATAAATGAAACATAGTAAAAATATGTGACCTTCATTTCCATTCATCAATTCAAGCTATAAGTTTGGGTGCAACAAGTGAAGCAAATTCACGAAAAAAGCCGGATACCGTTACTGATAATGCGCCAAATGATATTAGTGCCATAGGACAAGAGAAAATTGCGCAAAATTTTCGCGGGCAATCATTTCCGAAACAAAACGATGGACGATCGTTTCAACCAACATGGGTTGATAAATATACATGGATTGAATATTCAAAGCAACAGGATAGAGTTTATTGTTATCCATGTCGTCAATTTTCTAACTATCGAAATGTGACTGATGTGTTCATCACTGGCGGTTTCAATGGATGGAAACGAGCGCTAAGTGCCGGTCAAGGATTCCAGAAGCATGAAACCAGCTCGCTTCATATTAATTCAATGCACTCTTGGTGCGAAAAAAAATCCAGAATGGAAACCAATCAATCAGTTGCCAATCTTTTAAATGAAACTGTTTTGGAAAAGCGTCGCTATTATTTCAAGGCCATCGTTGAGGCAATTTTTTTCTTGGTGTCCAATGAATTACCGTTTCGAGGGGATTGGCACAGCGATGAAAAAAAAGAATTCGGGCTGTTCAATAGTATTTTTGAATTCACACTCAAGAGAGATAGATACCTGCAAGAATGTCAGTCATCGATGCCAGCAAATGCCACATATAAATCACCACAAATTCAAAATGAAATAATCCAAATCATAGCGGACGAGCTTAAAAACAAAATTGTCACTGAAATAAATAATTCATCGTATTTAACGTTAATGGCTGACGGAACAAAAGACAAAAACGGCATTGAATTGATTTCTATTGCGGTTAGATATGTGAAAGATGGTGTACCGTACGAAACTTTATTAACGATTGAAAAAACGGATGACCTCACAGCAGCAGGTTCAACGAAAGTGATTATCGAAGCACTCGCGAAACTTAGATTAAAAATGGACAAAATTATCTGTCAATGTTACGATGGCGCATCTGTTATGAGTGGCCACGAGGGTGGCGTTCAAAAATTAGTAGAAAAGCATTTTGGCAGATTAATTCCATATGTGCACTGCTTTAATCACAAACTACATTTGGTTGTTGAAGTAGTTGTTGTCAACGTGCATGCATGCCGTTTGTTTTTTGGTGAAGTAAAATTATTGCATGACTTTTTTAAACGATTCAAAGTCAAACAAATGTATTCCGGCACAAACGTACCGCGATTGATAGAGCAGCGTTGGTCGGGCCATTTGTATGCAATTCAATCGATTCGCAAAAACTATGCAGAAATAGTTCATACATTGAAGAACATCAAAGACGGTAGCAATAAGAATTTCGAACCCGTTGATGTTGCGCTTGCGAGTGGAATGCTGAAGTCAATTAAAAAAAAGCGATTTGTTTTTATGTTACACTTTCTAAATCGGCTATTGGGTACACTAGAACCAGCCAACAAGATTTTACAGCAGCGCGACGTTGGTTTCCGTCAAGCAATGCCAGTTATTGATGGTGTATTTGAAAGCATAAAAAAACTTCGTTCGGATGAATCATTCAGCAATTTCTTGGATGAAACTGAAAAAACATTGAACACGCAATTTGAAAATCAAAATGAACCGAGAGCAAAAAAAATCAGTCAACGCTCTTCTCGCTTATCAACATCTATTGTTACTGAAACTCTTGGTCAACGTCAATTCGAAAATGAAAATGACAGTGTGAAGCAAACATACTTTGAAACGATTGATTATGTTTTAAGTGAAATGGAAAGAAGGTTTCATAATAACAGCGAAATACTAATGGGTTTTTCAGAATTGAATAATTTAGGTTCTACTGATTTTGATAAGACCAAGTTATTTCCATTGCAAAATATCGGACTAATTTTGGCGACTGATGCAGAATTAGAGGTGGTGAAAAATACTCTTGCTAAAGAATTAAAAAAACCCGAAAACGAAAACATTAGTTTGTTGACACTATTGTATCCATTCAGAAGCGCATTTCCCAACACAATTCGTTTATTAGAAGCGTATGAAACATTTGCAAGTAGCACTTCAATCAACGAATGTTCTTTTTCGACGACCAATAGAATTGACACTTTCCAGCGAATGTCTATGACCGATACGCGTTTAAGAAACTTGGCATTTTTGGCGTTTGAAAAGAAGCGGCTTGCGACAATAAATGAAGTTGATATTATGAAAAAATTTTCAGAAAAAGATAGAAAAATTCAATTATATTAAATTAATAAGCTTTCAATAAAAACGATGTCCAATGAATACATGAGCTGTAATAACAACAATGATTAAGTTTTCAATAAAAATGATATCCAATGAATACATGAACTGTAATTTATATGTTTTTTTCTTATTATTAATAGTAGAATTTTCAAATTGGGCTGAGCCCACCCTGATTTTGGAGGCTGGCTACAGGCCTGATTCGAACCCGCGGCCAGTAGATCGCTGCTTCGGACTGACGCGTTAGCCAGCTAAGCTACCGACCCCTCAACAAGTGACTCTTTGACAAGTGACTCTTTTCTCAAGTTCTTAACAAACAAAGAGAGTGCAAATGAATAGAATCGCCAGGAAAAGAAAAATAACGAAGTCTACTTTTGATTCTTAAAAATAACCAAGTCAACTTTCGATTCTTGTGCACGAAGTTTAGTGAAAGTTATGAATGCTAGTAGATTAGACGAATGTTGCATCTGTGTATCCGTTACGAGCAAGCCGATCGGAGTTTTATATTTTCTGCCTGATTTGTTGTGCAAACGGACGATCTGCTACCAGCTTCAGAGAAAGCAATTCTATTTTCGCATTTGGGGACGAATTTTTTTTTGATTGTGTTGAATTTTTGCAATCGGGCACGAATTGGTTTATGTTAGAGAGGGCAACGAAATTGATTGTATAGGAGAACTCGCAGTAATCGGTATTAATGTACCTACAGCAAATGCAGCGGACGAATCATACATCGGTGAAACAATGAACATGAAAGCCTACTGATTTATTTCGATAATAAGAATTAAGATACAAATTGCTTCTGAGTTTATCATCCATTTTTTTTTTAGGATAAAATCATCTTACGAGAAAGATTGTTAGCTCACTTTAGTAATATTATGAAGCTTTTCAGTAGATCCTGCATCACGGCGCCGTTATCCGAAATCACTGGTGAGATACTATTATTTTAAAAAAATTTTTATTTTTTTGTTGTTTTGCATTTATATGATTTGAATTTTAATGAGCATACTTTAATTCAGTTGATTTTTACATTTTAGTTAGTAAATTATAAATTATTGTTTTGATATGTTTTAATTTTGAATTATATTTTTTTTTTCCTGGATTGTTTTTTTTTTCGGTATAATATATTTATTTTTTTATTTTCTTTGTAAATCTTGGGTTTTTATTTTCATTGTATTTGGGCAGCTTCCGCAGTAGAAATGTGCCACTAAATCCAGTATTTATAGGTTCAGTGGAGCCATGGGTGGGTTCCTTTTTTTGTCCCCTTTTTCCTGTAGGGTTTTCCTATGCTGTTTTTTTGCTATTTTTATATGCATGACACAGCTAGGGCATGGCCTGCCCCCTCAATTACCCACAACACCGGTGACTAGCCGGCACCATTAGTCATGCGAGGGTAGCAGGTCAGGCTACAATTTCTGTTGTGGTGGCGGCTGTTCACAGCTGTTCCGCAACAAATTAATTTCTGTTAATCGCATAGTGACTTTAGAATGGAAGAAATTTTAATTGCTGCAGTTTTGAAAAGGGAACCACTTTGGAACCCAGAAAACAAAAATCATAAGAATGTGCTCATCCTAAGAAAAAGCTATGGGAACTAGTAGCACAGGAAGTAAACAAAGATGGTAAGTGTTATTCATTTTATATTACATAATATTAGGTATTCATAATAAAATATTTTCGAGAAGAGCATAAGTGTTTTGTCACGATACTGCTCCGGGTCTATTGAAATAGGTAACGAACATATTTCTCGTGTGTAAGGCCTGGGAAAAATCTACGCACATATTTTTTTCGAAGTTGGATAAATCAAATAGTGGTGATAGAGGAGGAAACAACTCCACTTCTTCTTGACTATTTTTTCAACAAATGATGTTTTCGAGAGATAAAGTGTCAGAATCGCAAAGGGATTCAAATATTGATATAGAATCCATTGTTTCTGATAGCAACGAAGTTGCAGCATCTCCAGGCACAATCAATTTGGAAGATATTGCTTTACCTTCTTTCTAGCATGGCATCATCAACCAGGAGTAATCATATATATATAAAAAAAAAAACAAGCGAAAACATCTAATAAGGATCAGCACGATGATGTGGTACAGCTTGAGGAAAGAAAAATTGAAATATTAGAAAAAGAAAGTCTACAGTCTAAAGAAAGTCTAAAGCCTATTGCCATTCATGAAAAAAAAAACACCCCTACGAAATAACGATCTATTCTACAAGGCGGAATCACCATTTCCACACTTTTATTCTTTAGCAACGGAACCGTTCATATACCGATTATGCATATGAATGTGTGCGTGTTGTTGTTTTCTCATTTGAGTCTCATTGAGTGTTTCATTAAAAATTCCCGACCCGTGAACTATGTTTATAGTTGTGTTAGTGAGATGCTGCTCGATCAATCAGTTTCAAATGTGATGCAAAATTCTCTCCACGCGCATCACTTTTTGTAGAGAGTTCCCCTTGATTCTTCTGCCTTTTGCTCAGAAAACCGGTTTGAGGAGTGCATCAAGAATACAAATGTGGAAAGGCCCAATGATTGTAGATGTCTATCAAATATGCTGACGCACTGCGCGGGCATCAAAACATGTGAGCATTTTTGCTAACGTAGAATCAAGTTAGTTAGGATAAATAGACTTGTTTTAGTTTAAATTTGGTTAGTGTGAATAAATTAGTATTCAAGATCGGATCAACATCGGTTTTCCAAGTATATTTCAGTGGCTAGTTACAACATATATGTGTGACACGAGCCATGAACAGAAAGCAATCGAAGGACGAGACTGACGGCCGAGGGTAGTGAGAAGCCGGCAGTCGTGGAATGATGCTGTAGAGCGACGGTGTGAAATAAGAAATAGTTTATGTGTGATATATAATAAAGCCAAATAACGGATCCTTTGGCACGTGTTTTATGTGCTATATGTATTGCGTTTGGTGTGCGTCCCCACAAACCAAAGTGGTGACCTCGACGTGATATCTGCGCTGTACAAGCTATTTATTTAAAATAAAACGATGCAGCGTTAAGTATAGATTTGGATAATGTAAGATCCAGGAGGTTTTACAAAGAAAATAGATTCTGCTGACAATAGGTTTTGCAGAAAGTGCAAATCTTTCCATTTAGGTGTGAAAACCCCGAACTTTGGTTTCTAAAAGTCGAAATCGAGTTTGAACTTGCACATGTAGTACTTGATAGCATCAAATATAAGCATGTGCTTCTGAAGCTGATTTACATCATGAATATACAGGAGGCATACTATCGACAAATTGATGACAGGAGTCCTAGTTACTGTTTTCTGATACACACAGAAGCAGATGTGTCCTTAAGCTCATCAATGTTGGAATTACCTGATTACCTATTCCCTAGAGTTGGTTTAATTATGGCTTCTATTGGAATAGATATTGAAGAATACCAAATACAATGCTACATATCTGCAGCATTTTCACCATTTGAACATTATAATATGAGGATGAGTTAAAAGTATTTCGACTTCAGAATAAGAGGAGAGCTCCTTTGACATGGAGAGCAAACTTTTGGCGGAGTGGTTAGATCGCCTGGTTTAGCTATGGAAGAACAGGAGTAACTTGCCTGTATATTCAGAAATAAGTGATTGTCTAGGATCAAGTGATGAAGCTTGCGTAGCCTAGTGGGTGGAGCACTGGCTAATTGTGTGTGGGGTCTTTGATTCGAATTCAGACTCAGACGAAGTACCAATCTTTGAGTTCACCTAGCTCTGATTTAGGTACCTAATATAAATTAAGGGCAAATTGAATCGTGGAACTAATCACTCCACACTTGTATTTACATTGATTGTAAATTTATGATAAAGCTCTCCATCAGCTTCAACTCTTAGACTCGTACGAGGGTTGTCGTGTTGTTTTTTATCAGATATACCATTTTTAGGAGAGGGAAAATGAAGATGGGTCTGTTTTGGAGAGAGACTTTATCCTGGATATATTACTTAGAATGTGCTGAGCACAATTCCGAGTGATTATTGGAGGGCTAGCAGGCACACTATCAAAACTTCAGAAAGAACAATTAGCTTGATAACAAAGCTTCATTAAATATCCGAAAGTAAAAAAAAAAAACAATACTAATATTTTGTATTGTAACAATAATATATTTTTATGAAGTTTGGTAAAGTAATTTTTTTGCGTCATTTAATTTTTCAAAGAGAACAAATAACTATAATCGCAATACATAGTTGCACTAACTGTATGAAATAAATACTGAGCAAGGGCATTGCGAAGACAAGCTGGTTAGTTCACCACGACTGATTACTTAAGGTGTTATGACACTACATTAATAATGCCATAAATAATCCGAGTAGAGAGAGACAATGTATAAACATGGATATATATGTACATATTGTATGAGCGAATAGGCCTCACTCGCCAATAATGCGAAATTGTCAAATATTAATGCCATAATTAATGTGGTGTCCTATAATAATGCGGCCGGCTTCGCATTATTCAGCTGCTAGCAGCTGAAATTTTGACAAGTCGGAAATTAAATGTGTCATATTCGAATATTTGACACATTTTAGCTTTGATTTAAGTCAATTGAATTGCTTTGGAAATGGATACCAATATGCAATTAGCTTGCATTGCGAATATACAATTGCTGAATGCGTTGTACTAGAAAAGAGAAAGAAATCATTTAACTCAAGAAAATATTCTGCACGCTGGCTACTTCGAAGGGAAGATGAAAGTAAATTTATTGAAGTGATTTTTTGTTTGCAGTTTAAATTCCACATTACCGACAATGTGTCTACTAATACTGGGTTGGTATTTTATATTACTATACTACTGGGTTGGTATTTTATATATAGACCATGACTGGAGCAACACTAAGTGCCCCAGAAGGCTAAAAGAGGAGATGATTATAGAGTTGGCGTCTATTAAAAACTTAACACCTTTCGAGGCAAGGTATAGGATGCTAAAGTGGTTTAAATTCCACATTACCGACAATGTGTCTAAAATAATGACAAAAATATATTACATTGTATTATGTTTTCCATAGGCATTTGAGCACCCAAGGAGAGTAGACGTGTCCGACAGCATCCCGTGTTCTAGTTCCATCCTTCATTGCAAAGCACCGTTATTTTTGTACAAAGCCTTTTAACTATTTCGTTTTCTGTGGAAAAAGTTTTGTATTTAAGTTTTTCGAAGTACAGAGCAAATTTATTGTTTTGGAAAATTATTTCTTAATTAGTTTATGGTTGATTAAAGTGGCAGGAGTGATCTTTGTGGTTGGCAAGTAACAAGGAAAACCGTGAGTAGTTATATTTAGTGCACACATTTTCGAGCAACTAATAGTAGTAGTAAGTAAAAAATAGGAACACCCTGATTATAATAATGGCTGAAGAAGCAGTGCCGCCGGACAAGGTTCCTGGTAAGGTAGATAAAGTTTTTGGTTTGGAAAACAGTAGACCGTTTAGATTAACAAAAGTGGCGATAAAGCATGGTACGGACTATATTACACCTAAATCCATTCCAGCAAAAAAGAAAATGAAAATTGTACCTGCGATGAATATTGTAACTGCATTGCATAATACAGTTAGGTTAGATGCTGTGAAGAATAGTGAATCTACATTGGATAAAATTAGTGAGAAATGTACTGTTAATCTGAATCGCGTTGAAAACGTGGTAGTAGATAGCCTTGGGGCACATGTGATGGATAATGTAACTGCAATGCAAAATACAGTTAGGTCAGATGCTATGAAGGTTTCTGAATCCACATTGGGTAAAATGAGTGACAAAAGTACAGTTAATCTGAACAAATTTTCAAATAGGTATATTGAAGATAATAGAAGTAAAAACATGGTCATGGTACAGAAATTAGATATAATTGGGGTTAGACAGTTGTTCAAGCCAATCCACTTCTTGATGGCAACTAGGAATAAAGATTTGAAAATTTGCGATTCTGAAAGGGGTGGCTATAATGTAATTAGGCTATATTTCAACAATGCAGCGGATGCAAATAATTTCATAAATAGTGGTTTGGCAGAAAGTATGGGCTGTAGCAGCTATATACCGAATAACTTAATTTTTAGATATGGAATTATAAGAGGTATACCGATAGACATCCCGGCAGATAGATTTGTTGAAAATGGTGTAGCGTGCAATGACTGAGGTTTACCGTTGAGTAACTGCGTGATCAAAGCTGCAGAAAGAATACACAATAGAGATAGAGAAAACAAAGACAAATTTATACCATCAAAATCAATAAAAGTAATGAATTGCCGGAGATGATCAAAATATACTATGTGAGGGTTCTTGTAAGCCACTTCATCTTCAGACTGAGATTGTGCCCAAATTGTGGCAGGTTTGGACATAATAATAAATTTTGCAAAGCAAAAAATCCTAGATGTTTGAAATGTGGAGAGGAGACTTGTAACAAACAATGCCAAATAATAAAATGCATCTTATGCAACGGTTCAGACCATGACTGGAGCAACACTAAGTGCCCCAGAAGGCTAAAAGAGGAGATGATTATAGAGTTGGCGTCTATTAAAAACTTAACACCTTTCGAGGCAAGGACTAAGTTTCTAAATAATAAAGGAAACGGATTTGCTCTGCTAGATGAATTCAATTTAAGTGAAGAATTTCCTGAATTGCCACCGAATAATAGCAACAAGATATCTCATAGAACAAGGAATAGCAATGAAGAAGCGAATAGAGTGCTTACTAAGAAGAAATATTCTGCCATAGTAAAGATGAATGAAAATCATAGAAAAAGTGATAGTGAACCAAGGAGAACAGAACAAAATGTCAGAAGCATCCCAGTTTTTGAAAGGGAGAACTACTATAAGTCTTCTGAAATTGAAAGACTGATGGAGGTGTTAAGCAAGGAAGGAGTACTAAATAACATACCAAAAAACAACAATAAAATCCCTAGTATTTTACAACTTATCCATGAAAATACTGCAGCACAACATCCAAAGACTTACTAGAAATAAAGAAAATTTAGAGATCATTATGAATAAAAATTGTATAGATATTGCGTGCATATCTGAGACACTAACGAGCACTAACTATAATTACTCAAATCTAATTGATGGATACCATACATTGGTCAATAGCAGAGAAAATACTTTAGATGGAGGAGTTGCTTTGATAATTAAGAAGGAAATGGATTTCTCATTGATCAAAATGAAAACACAAAAAAATGTTTTCAGGTTCCAGCCATAAATGACTACGCGAAATTTAATGCGAGGACACGAAATTATTCAAATGTATTTTACGAATGACACCAGTACAATTTCAGAAAATACTGCAATAAGTGGGCCCACATATCAGGAAGCAAAATAGAACCTTCAGAAACTGCATTGGACCTGCTGAAAGATTACATGTCACTCTCAGTTATCTTGCAACTGGTAAGATGCAACATTTAAATTATTTAAATTTTTAAACAATGAGTGATTGAACAATAGGTGAAACTCAAACATGGCTTTAACTGCCGTTTGGAATCTACCAATCAATAATTTCTAAAATACTAAAGGAAACAATTCCTGTAACTTACAATACTTTTAATGAAGAATATTTGAAGTTTCTTCAAAATGAGAGCGAGTGGTTGAAGATTGCGAATGGTTTTTACCAACAATGGGGGTTTCCGAATTGTATTGGAGCCATATATGGTAAAGCAATATTTAGTTGTTTGAAGTTGCCAAGTTTAATACTGCACGTTACAGGAAAGCATTGTAAGATACGACCGATGAAGGCATCTATGTCAACTTATTTCAATTATAAAAGAGAGCATTCTTTTATATTGATGGCGATTTCAGATGCCAATTATCGGTTCATATATGCTGACGTTCGGGTAAATGGACGCGTTGGAAATGCGGCAGTTTGGATTCGCTCCGATTTAAAATATGCCGTTGCGAGGGTTGAAGTGAATATACCTGCAGGCTGCAACTTGCCAGGAACAACAAACGCTACGCCGTACACATTTATTTCAGATAATGCGTTTGCTTTGACAAAATACATGATGAAACCGTACACGCAGACACATCTTTCGTCACGTGAAATTAAATTTAACTACATGCTTTCAAGGAATAGACGCGTTGTAGAAAATGCTTTGGCATTTTAGCGTATCGATTTCAAGATTTGTTTTCGCCGATAAATCGAGCACCTTCAGAGGCTATCCAAATTGTGCTTGCCTGCGTCTGTCTTCACAAGAGAGTTTGAGTCGAGCACCAGAACGAGGCAGACGTACGAGGAGCGAAGATCGATTATATCGTGGATTCGAGCCAAGGACGATTGAATTCGAAGCCGATCGGTTGTGGATTATGCAGCGAGCGTATATATGGTGTAAGTAAGTTGAATATCTTAGTGAAAAAACATATTTTTGAATATTTATATTTTAAGAAGTGTATTTTGAGACACGTTTAGCACGGATCGCGGGTGGATTTGTGATTTTAATTATTTTGGGAAATCGCGTTTAGTTTATTTTAATTTTTAATTTTGTTGAAAATATTAAAGTGTTTATTGATCGAGTGTGCAACTGGGCGCGATGACCGTCGATGGGACGGACACCACCGAGCTTAAGAAGGAGCGCGATTACTTCGCGAAGAAAACATGGATGGCTGCAAAATCATACGAGAGGGTATGTCTGAGGATCCGAATTCCTCTAAACTGGGTACCGTACTATTAGTAAAAGAACGGTTCAAAACCCAAAGGCATCTGATCTCAGGACTCACAACCATGGAAGTGATCTGCCTCAGTCTTCAACTAGGGAATGACCACATAGTGTTCGTAGGTATTTATGCCCATCATCATATCAATAGCACCAACAATCCATACGGCGAGGCAATAAGGAAATGGATTGTATCAGGTTTTGTAATATAAGTTTTTTGTGCCATATGTATTGCGTTTGGTGCGTGTCCCCAACAACCTAAATGGTGACCTCGACGTGATATCTACGCTGTGCAAGTGATTCATTTTTTTTAAAAAAAATGCCAGTTTTGACTGACAATTGCAGCGTTAAGTATAAACTTGGAAAGTGTCACTAACAGTAGGTCAATCGAATCTACTTCCTTGCAAGTATTGGGAGGGTAGAAACTGCAAATCGATCTATTTTGGGGTAAGACGCCAGAGCTTTGGTTTGCACAAGTTGAAAACGCGTTTGAGCTCGCGCATTAAGTTTCTGATAGCATCAAATGTAAACATATGCTTGTAAATCCAGACCATGATTTCCTTACTCTTGTATAGGATATTATAAAATATAATTCTCTCTGACACAAATGGCTACAAACGAAGCAAAGCTGCAACGCCTTTTGCGCGGTGTTGACGTAAAAAATGTGAAGCTAGCTATCAATTAATTCAATGATTCGGCTTTGCAAACGCTTTTTCTCGAACAGCTTCCGGAATACACGCGAGCAACATATGGTTATCATTCACCTAACAATGCAACTGGGTCAGAATCGAACATTGCACCATATGCGGAAAATGCTGTTAGCAGCTAATTTCTCTTCCACAATATGAATTGCAACTCAACTGGGTCAGTTCAAATTGCTGACACCAGAAATAATGTAGAACTAATAAAAGAGAAATTGGTTGATCGATCATCAGTTGTTGTAACGCCAGCATAGTGAATACGGAAGCTTTTAAACTCCAAAACCGAATAATTGTTTTTTTTAACGTGGTACGCATCCAATTTCGTTATTGGCGCAGTCCGTTTTCCTTCATAAGTATACAGGTTGAGGAAAGTGATCGAATCAATTAAAGTAATTTGTGTTTAAAGTGGGAAACATAGTGTCGTGAAGTGAACTTTAGCACGATACGGAGAAACGAAATGAACACAGACGAAGTTAAAATCTATCCGAAGTTAATATGGCACAGCAACAGCTCGAGCGATGTCTGGTCGTCCTAACTGAGATCTTAGCCAGACAGAATCAGGGAAACAACTGAATATATGCAACTAAAATATATACAACCATTTAAGGGGGATCCAGGAACGTTACCATCGTTCATCGCAACAGTAGAGCAACTTTCAGACGAATAACGAGCACCTCAAGTATTCCAGATCATTCACAATGAAAAAATTATTGGAGAGGCAAAAAACTATCTGGCAGTAGACATACCGCAATCATGGGCACAATGCAAAGAGAAGCTGAAAATACATTTTCGTCCAGTGAAAGATCAACTGCAAATCACCAGAGACATAAATAATTTGAATGTATTTACAATTCACCAACTTCTTTTAAAAATTCAAGAAATTATTGATTCTATTACCGAATATTCAGCATTTTGTGAGAATACGGACAAAATTTTAACATGTTTAACCCGTGCACTAATTTTAAAAATTAAAGAATTAACGGCAGATGCAGTGGCTGCAGAGATTTATAATGAATTTTCTTTAGCTAATATCCTTACTATTCTGCATACATACATATAAAATTCAGTTCCCATAAAAATAAATCAACATAAAATTTATTATAGTTACTAAACATATGACGAGTCAAACCACCAATACTTTAAAAGTAATGTATGCTAACATAAGAAGCATTCGTAACAAAATCGATGACCTAAATATTCGCCTTAATTCAAACAACATCGATGTGGTTGTTTTGAATGAAATATGGATATACCATAATGAAATACAAATGTGTACGCCACATGAATATATTGGCTACTTTTGCTGCAGAGATTCAGGGCGTGGAAGAGGCACAGCGATATTTGTCAAATCCAATCTCCATTCGCGACTTATTATGTATCTAATAACTTTAATACTATCATAGTTGAACTTAAGTTAAATTTTGAAAAAATTAAAGTCGGTACATTTTACTCTATTCATCTTATGAATAACTTATTGCGCTAGCCAACGCTAACATTGATCTACTGACTACATCCAATATAACTAGAGCATAGTTTGATATTTTAACATACAATAACGAAATTTTACTGAATTCGAATAAACCAACACGCATAACACAAACATCGAAATCCTTAATCGATCATGTCGTTGTAACAAACACTTGTTTAGCTGATGGAACCACATATGAAGATGATGAATGACCAGACTTGGATCGTAGAATAATAAATTTATCAATAAAGAGATATATTAAAGTAAAACTGCCTCCAAAAAAAAATAGCCATTAATAATACATGCAAGTTCAAATTTAAAAAATATGTAATCGATAATCTACGTAACACCATAGTAACAGGTTTCGAAGAACTGATTGGCATATTAACTCAAGCCAAGATTCTGTATCATTCTTCTCGCTTCGTAATAATTAGGATAGGAATAAAAAGTTGACTGTATCTGTCTTCTCGCTTCGAGGCGACGGTTTGTAGGCAGTTTTTGAATTAAAAGCGAGTGGCTCCTACTCACGGCCTTTTCCCCGCGTGCTAAAGCCGCCCGAAAACTGTCGCAGGCGGTGACGAAGGGTTTTGTATCGTGCCGCGCGTGTAACCGTAACACAGGGCACTTTAAAAATATCGTCGAGAAACGGTGATTGTTCGGAGGTTAAAGTTTCTCCATTACTGATTTATGTCACTGAGTTCGGAAGTACACGGTGGAAAGTGAATTAACAGTAAGAAGGTGCAACGGTGCGAGCCAATTTCTTGAATTTTGCACCTGGCTTATTTTTCGATGGAATTCGTTCATCCGTCAAGCGAGCGAATGCAATAATGTGGTGCTAATTGTTTGAAAACCAACCGAAATGCAAAGGATCGAACACAGTAATGAATTTCTGGATTACTTTGGAAAGCGGTGCAATAAAGTTTTTTTTTTTGTAATATTAGATTTTAATGAATTTCATTATTAACTTAACATTTTTGGCGTAGGTGAATTTTGTATAATTATTTATCTTATCATATCTTTCTTTCATTCTCTTAGTAATACGCATGGTTTTTTTTTCATAGCTTTGTTTATATATTTATCTATATCTTGCAATTGTATTTTTTTTAAATGCATGATACGTAGTCAAATTGAAAATTTGAAAATTGTTCATCCATGTAAACTGATACTGGCCGGGTTTGGGTATCCTAGTCACCCACTTCAGGAGACAAATGAAATAAACATCTTTTAATATTTAGAAGAGTAAAAAATAACACACGTACTGAATTCCTTTCTTTGACTCGATTTTTTAACATAAATTACATTTTATTCAATGAATTGCGTTGTGCATTAGTTGAAATAAACATGTACTTCCAGGAGTAGAAACCGGTGTTTTTTAATAATGATTCTTCCTCCTTTTCCTCAATGAATGTGAGTGTTGTGTTCATGTTGTGCCGTTCGCGTGCTGTAGTACGATGAAATCATCCACCCAAATGCCCACGACCAGACTGAGCTAGCTGGCTGGGGCAAGGCACGCTAGTTATATTAATTGCTCCTGTTGGATGCAAAAAATAAAGCTGGCGCAGTCGCTTCGTCAAAGGAGGGAGCAAGCCTTTTTGACTGGAATCTACGAAAGTGAAAGTCGCGGTACAACTAAGTCTAAAAAGACAAGGTACAATAAACGAAAAATAATAATAACTCTAGTTGAAGTGTAATTCTCTAGGAAGAATACAAGGCAGGAAGTTGGAGTCAAGCCTATAAAAACTTTCAAAACCCTACCAGAGGCTAGGCTGGGGACCTGTGCAACTAAAAAACAGTAAATTAACAAACAAGTGAATAAATAACTGTCTTCAAAAATGGCAAACAACGAGTTACAACTACCACCGTTTGAGCTATCCTTCAAAGAACTCATAAAAGAAGCAAGAAGGATGTCTACCTACATAGGTTATAGTAGCGAAACATCGCTCACTACGTGGATTGAAGATGCGAACACTCTACTTACCTTGACACCGAGAGGAGATCAACAATCGTACATGTACATACTAATTCTACAAAAGATTCAAGGAGAAGCCAGGAACGCTATCCAGAAAGTCACGGAACCTAATTGGCAGAATATTAAAGCAGCGTTAGTTTTAACATTTGGTGTAAGTGCAAGTTACAGCAGCTTCGTTAATAGGATACACAAGGTGAGTGCTAATAATAGGAATGTTGAAGAAATTTATACTACATTAAGTTGAATACGAAATACAATCAAGATGAGAATAGAGCCTTGTATCAAGAATTTAAGCCGGAGAGAAATGAAAATTTAGTTTTGAATAGATTTAAGTCATAAATCCCTGAGTAGAAAGCTTTTTTAATTGAGATGAGAAATTGCCTAACGTTAGACCAGGCATATAAATTACTAAATGAAGTTAAACAAAATATAAATGCAGAAAATGATAATACATATCACAACAACCAGTCGCGGAAGAATATACACAAAAATTCAGCAAACGATAACCGGAATTCATACAACCACAACCGATATAATAACAATAAACATAATCGAAATAATCAAAGATATAGTAGCAATAACAAAAGTAATTATAATCGCCAAAATCAATACTCCCAAGATCGAAACGATACTCGTGACAATCAAAATAACAACTACAATCGCGATCGTTACAACTATAATCAGAATTATAATAATAACAGACATAATCGGGATTGCAATAGATACAATCAAAATAATAACAGGTATAATCGAGACAATTATAATAACAGATCTCAGCAAACTCATCATCATACTAACTATCTAGAACCCATGCAGGTTGATAAGTCCAATAGATTTCGTCAAAGACTAAATGAAAACCAACCGGAAGCAATGGATGTAAATTTTCAGGCCAAAGCCTCGGAAATCCACTTCCAATAGTCAGTATTTTTTGAGACAAGATCAAGAATAAGATCAGTATTGAATAAAGCCGTGTATTCAAATAGAAGCACTTGTTCTATTTCAAACTCCTGTTCTGCGGAATGAACAGAGATACATATATTTTTTGCATCCAACAGAAGCAATTAATATAACTCGCTGGGTAAACAGTAGATGATTTCATAAATCATATATGTTGCACTGACGACAGCTCGGATGCTTTCGGGTTTCGCAACAATATTTCATTTTCATCATTATTCAATATATGTAGTTCAATTCAAATTCAATTGTCATCATATTTCAACTTGTACACTCAGAAAAATTTCACCACTATATGGAGCCAAATCATATTTGAAAATGTTTGAATCAAAAATTTTCAAATATGAATTGGCGCCATATACGTTTCTTTTTAATTCAATGATGAAAAATTTTGATATGAAAATGAAATTTTTATAATAAAGTAAAAGTGTTTCAACTTTTGATTTAAATTTAATTCTATTAAATGAAATTTTTCTGAGTGTACGTCTTTCAATATGTATAGCGTCATCAATATTAGTTTCGAAATCCATTAACTTTTACTACAATTGTAAACGAGTCAATTCTTGAATACATTCTTGAGCTTAATTGTTATGGATTATGTTTGCAATAAGTTTGGTATAAATAGGTGTTATATTATTCAATAAAATCAGATTGCTACAGATTACGTTCCAAGTGTTTTGTCTTATTAAACAAAATCGTAGCTTAAGCATTCTCTATATGAGCAGTTGGCTGACAATTGATTCAATTGGTGCATCACCCATTATACTAGACGACAATTAATTTCATCCTGATATAGTGTTGTGTAACTTCAAAACAAAACTGACGTTTTGACACTTGCCGAAATGTCATATACATAGATGGCGACTAGAGCGCCCTAATTACACGCGGTGGTAAATTCTCGGAACTAGATAATTATTTTTGATTCGCGCAGTTTTTGAATTTGATATAACTGTATTATCATTGATATAAAAGATGGAATGATTTACAATAAAGGACAGTCTATTGCGGTATGCCAAAATCGGTCGGCGACCAAAAAGACTTTTGAAGAAAACTTCGTAGTTGTTTTTTTCCATTAACTTGAGCAAATCTCAGCCGACACTAGTAGGGGCGGTTAAATTCGCTACGTTGAAGCTGAGATTGCTCTGAGACGATAATTATCACATAACAATTTCATACGAGGAATTTCGTACAAGGAGATTGTTCTGAGACGAGAAATTTTTCGTACAAGGAAATTTCACTTCGCATCCAGAATATTTCTTTGGAATATTGTCAGGCGTTGTAGTAGCCACTGTTATTATTGCACATCTATATAGTTATTGCACATCAAGCAAACACACGCAAACTGCCCACTGCGTACCATTTCATGGCGACCTTGCCAGCCTCGAAAAATCTACCAAAGGAAGGTGGACCGCAGCCTCGAATTCATCCGGCGATCCTAGCAGCACAAAAACTAGAAGCAGAGAAATATTACCGAAGAAATGAAAGTATTACCCCTTACGAGAAATATGGTAAAAAACTTAGAAAACACTAAAAAAAATGCAAACAAGAGAAGTAAGCAAACTAAAAATGGCTAACGAAATCTACATATGGGACAGCGATTCCCCAGCTGATGTAAAAAATCTAGCAAAATTAAAATTCGAAATAGGGAGCATTCCAAAAATTAGGTTTGAAGACAATCAGATCTTAGTTCGATGCAGCGAAAATCCATCGGAATTAGTTCCAACATTGGAGAAACTGACATCACAAGCAACTAGAAGACATCTTACGAAAATATACATAGAAGAAGGAGATGAGATATATAACATGGTAAATAAAGAAGAATTTAAAAACAAATTCAATCGGCTACAGAATAGTATCCTAACAAATAATAAAGAGCCCCTAAAAATAATATTATACAAACCACCAAAACGAATAACTGATAAAATAATACAATTCAAACTAATAAATAATTACCACACAACACCGATAGGAGGACACTTGGGTGTAAGAAAGACATTACTTAAACTAAAACAAAAATTTATATGGAAAGATATGAACAAGATGATAAAAACATTTATTAAAAACTGTGAAATTTGTACGAAAAAAAAAAAAAACATATAAAAGAAAAGCAAACAATAACTGACACACCGAAAAATACATTTGAAACAATTGCTATAGATACAGTAGGACCACTAAGAATATCCAACGGTTATAGATATATCCTTACAATGCAATGCGAATTATCTAAATACGTTATTGCCTACCCAATAGAAACAAAAGACGCTAAAACCATTGCCAAAACATTAGTAGAACAATTAATATTAAAACACGGTATTTTCAAAATATTGAAATCAGACAATGGAACTGAATTCGTTAATGAGCTTATGGTAAACATTTGTAATTTATTAAAAATTCAACAAATTTTCTCAGCACCATATCATCACGAAACACTCGGCACTGTGGAGCGTAACCACAGAGTGCTAAACGAATATTTGCTTAATTTTGCTAATGATTATGAATGGGACAAATGGATACCGTACTATACTTTCGCGTATAATACTACCCCACATATAGACACGCAATATTCTCCATATGAACTTATCTATGGAAGATTACCCCAATTGCCCGACGATATTGTAGAAGAAAACGAACCAATAAACAATTTAGACAATTTTGCTAATGAACTGAAAATTAGACTCAAAAATAGCATTAGTTTGGCTCGAAAATTGGTCGAGAAAGTAAAAATGAAAAGAAAAAATAGATTAGATACTCATAGTATTATAAATCCAGCAAATTTCAAAGTAGGAGATCTAGTTTTAGTCAGAAATATTAACAGGAAAAAATTACAGAGTACATATCACGGACCATATGAAATATTAAAAAGAAATGGTGTTAATACCAATATATTAATAAATGGAAAAAGTAAGAAATACCACAACAATCTGCTAAAATTATATACACCATTAATTTAAAATCACTAGATAAACGTATTTGAATATGTACAACAAGATTAATGTAAAACAATACCAAATAAGTAACAAAATAAGTATACATGTAAAAAAAAATATATGCGAGAAAAAAAACATATAGTTATATTAACAAATAAAATGTGTGTACTCAAAATTATATTTAAGTAACAATTATGATGAATTAAATAACAAAAAAAAAATAACCTAAAACAAAAAAAAAATATATATATATATATATATATATATATATATATATATATATATATATATATATATATATATATATCTATTGTAAACTATCCTAATTGAGTCATAGAATCAAACAATATGTACACTATAAGATAAAATTAAGTCAAAATAAAAAAAAAATCAAGAAAATAAATATAGAAATTATATGAAATTGTAATGTGCGAACCCAAAAATTAAAATTCAAAAAAAAAAATTTTCTTTTTCATACAAAAGAAAAATTTTTTTTCCCCCAAAGAGAGAGGGTGTTGTGTAACTTCAAAACAAAACTGACGTTTTGACAAATGTCATATACATAGATGGCGACTAGAGCGCCCTAATTACACGCGGTGGTAAATTCTCGGAACTAGATAATTATTTTTGATTCGCGCAGTTTTTGAATTTGATATAACTGTATTATCATTGATATAAAAGATGGAATGATTTACAATAAAGGACAGTCTATTGCGGTATGCCAAAATCGGTCGGCGACCAAAAAGACTTTTGAAGAAAACTTCGTAGTTGTTTTTTTCCATTAACTTGAGCAAATCTCAGCCGACACTAGTAGGGGCGGTTAAATTCGCTACGTTGAAGCTGAGATTGCTCTGAGACGATAATTATCACATAACAATTTCATACGAGGAATTTCGTACAAGGAGATTGTTCTGAGACGAGAAATTTTTCGTACAAGGAAATTTCACTTCGCATCCAGAATATTTCTTTGGAATATTGTCAGGCGTTGTAGTAGCCACTGTTATTATTGCACATCTATATAGTTATTGCACATCGAGCAAACACACGCAAACTGCCCACTGCGTACCATTTCAATAGACTGACAGACATCTGACTGATGACTTGGTTCACTGTGTGTTTCACCTAATCAACTTTCAGGACTAGGTTAAGATCGGTCCTACTACCGAATATAACGCTTATACGACTATACAAAAATCCTAACATATTGGTGACCCCGAACGCTGCGAACGATTGAGAAGCTTCTGAAGCATCTGGACAAACTATACGATTGGTGACCAGTAACCAGAAGAAGCCGTTACTATACGTGGCTTAAGATTACGAAGCCAAATCATTTGATCAGACTACAGTGTCATAAAGCAAGGCTTTGTTAAGCAGCCATTGAAAATCCATAATATATCTATAATATAGAAGAGTTGGCAAATGAGCAATTTCAGTTGGGCTCAAAAATAGAGCAAAATTATGCAAACTTTAAGAAAGATGGCAAGGAAAAAAAGACCATCGAGTACGCACGACATCGGTTGGCGGCTTAAGATTACGAAGCCAAATTATTTGATCAGACTACAGTGTCATAAAGCAAGGCTTTGTTAAGCAGCCATTGAAAATCCATAATATATCTATAATATAGAAGAGTTGGCAAATGAGCAATTTCAGTTGGGCTCAAAAATAGAGCAAAATTATGCAAACTTTAAGAAAGATGGCAAGGAAAAAAAGACCATCGAGTACGCACGACATCGGTTGGCGGCTCTAGAAGCCAATCGAGAGCAGTTCATTATTTCGCATAGCAGAATAACTCGCTTCGAGCAAACTAATACCAGCCACGCATATTTTGCAAAGCATTATTACGAACAAGTAATTTGAATTGTTGATGCACACGAACAAGCTTTGCTGAATATTATAATATTATAGACAGCGAGGCTACAGAGGCATTAAATCAGGGCCCAGTTAACAATAAGGCAAACTTGTTGAAGAAGGAAGAAAATATATATGACAGTCTCGATATAGAAATACAAGACACGATAATCGTGTTGCGGAAATGTTTAGATGTGTTTAGCCAGACAACAGATAGCGCTTTTAAATTGCAAAGTGGCGTTACCAAGTGGTACAGTAGCAAGACAAGATGATATTGTAACCGGCGGAAAAGTGCAAAAAATGCGACATACTCTTCTGTTTGTATGCAATACTGATGGTTCGTATAAGAAAGTTTACACAATCGGAAAATCAAAAAATCCAAGCTGTTGTTGCACCGCGGCCTCTCAGCCGAGCCACCGTCAATGCAGCATATTTTTTTTTCTTTAAAGTACTCCTCTTTACCTTGCCCAGCGTGCCTTATTTTGCCGGCTAACGCAGTCTGGCGTGGGTCCTTTGGTTTATTTCTTTGGCAAAGAAGGAGACTTTTGTGCTACGGCACGCGGACATCACACTTTACACCACAAAAACATGCAAGGGCAGACAATGGTGAGGTGAAATCATTACTTTTTCTTTTTAACAAATTTATTCAAGCATCGTAATATCCAAGAACATGCAGTAAAAGAAAATGAAGTAAAAAGAATATATAATTTCAATTACGAGAGAGAGGTCTCTATAAATATATCTATATATACATAAGTTATGCGAATTAAACTATCCTTAAAAGAAAGAAGTGAAAAAGAAACAATTCAATAGCTGATTAATTCTGGAGTAACTCACATGGGTGATATAAATCCTTTTTCTTTCTAATTTCCCAAACCCGGCCGGGATTGGTTTACACCAATCATGAGAGAAAATGTGGTTTTTTTTTCTTTGTCTTTCTCAATACAAACTAGAAATATGATATTCAAATCCAACTGCAGTAATTCAATGGACCACGAAAATAGTAACAGTAAATCGTAATAGATGAAAATATTGTATTTAATAGAAAAAGATTGTAATAAGTGAGATTCATAACCAAACGTAAGCAATTTCGAATTCTAGTAATTAATTTGTCATTTTCTTATGCAGCCATACATTATGCAGAATACGGAAATATTCAAATAGTGTTAAGTTGCTTGCCGAATAAAAATTTACTTATATAAGAAAGATGTACTTAGCTGTATTGTTCCCAATATGATGTGTACTTTTTCTTATTCGTTTTCCTTTTTTTTTTTACCGATCGCCAACTCGGTCAACTGCCCACTTGGTTCCTGCAACATATTTTGCCTCAGAAGCCAACAAATTAGTCCTCTCCACCAACAGCGATTCCCTTGTTCACCAACTTCTCTTGAATTCGTTCTTTACCAATTCAGTTGTTCAGCCTCCAATTTTGATTTCAATCCAGACCCAAATCAGTTTTTCAGTTTGCAATACTTTTTCAAATTTCACATACGTTTTCCCAAATCAGTTTTTCAGTTTGCAATTCTTTTTCAAATTTCAGATACTTTTCCCCAAATCAGTTTTTCAGTGTGCAATTCTTTTTCAAATTTCAGATACTTTTCCCCAAATCAGTTTTTCAGTGTGCAATTCTTTTTCAAATTTCAGATACTTTTCCCAAATCAGTTTTTCAGTTTGCAATTCTGCTTTAAGTTCAATCACCTTTCAAATAACGTTCGCACTTAATTTTCAAACACTTTTTACAAACTTAGTTTTCCAATACTTTTAACACTTCATTTCAAATTTTATTCACCTCTCAACCACGAGTACAACCTTAACCTTTCAGATCTCCAAACCAACAACCCAAAAGCCCTCGTTTGTTTGTCCAGAAATTTTTCAATGAACCGCAAGAGCGGTTCCTTTCCAAATTTCCCCTTTTGAACGCTATTTCCCGCACTATTAGGGTATCACCAGGCCTGTTCGTAAAAACATGAGACGCCATCTTTGCTGCCATAAATTGATGGGAAATTCCAAAGAGCTTTCGCTGAGCAGCTGGATCTGTCAGTAATGACAATCTGTCAGCGTAGTGCTTTGTTGTTTACCCAGTATGGTTTGTATTTTGTTTGTATTTAATTTTCAAAATCTAATTGAAAATTGTTTCAGGGAGGTGAACATTTAATCGTCTGCAACAAAACATGATTTGCCTGCTCGCCGCAGCGTCTTAGTGTTTTTTTTTCAGGCGGCTTTTGGCGCGTGTCAAGAATAAATTTGATATGCATATATGCATATCTATATGAGGCACAGATAGTGTGCGATCAGTGATCGACTGAAAAGATTGACTAGGGGGAAGAAGGCAGTGAGATGGAAGTCGGAACTTCCGATCAGGCCGAATATGGTGCGTTGATAATGGAGATTTTGTTGCAGTGATGAATTAGAGGAAGAAGGCCAGTTTGTGAAGAGTTTCGCCAATTAGACCTTGTGTTCATGTCTTCGGGTTCAAATGAGCGATGATTTATAGTTTAGGTAGGTGAAAAAAAGGAATGGAGTGAGTGATACATTGTACATTTAATAGTCTACAACACTGTTTTAGAGCGAAAAATGTACCTTTACCGTACTATTCGCAGCAAAAAGCCTGGATGACTTGCTCATTATGAATTCAAATTATGAAAGAATTTGACTTGGAAATGACAAAACAAAATAGAAGAGTTTTGTTATTTGTTGATAATGCTCCTTGCCACAATGTAGACATTCTACACTTAGAAAGTGTGAGAATTGAATATATACCGCCTGTACGACGCACATGTAGTTAACTAAGTAGCATAATACAATAAATATTCTACATTATCATTAGCATAATACCATAAATATTCTACATTATCATATAACAATTAATTCGAAGGCATTGTAAAGGTAAATATCATCGCTTTCATTTGTCAGCAAGTCGATGCTGTTCACCTGTGAATGCATTGACTGGGGTTTGTGAAGACGTTAACAAAATACTAGCTCGGTCAATGCATTAGTTCGGAAGCACGTTTTTTAAATCGATCAAGAAATGAATTAACGTAAGCATAATGTATTTTTTGTTTAGTAGGTAATAATTGCGTACTTAAGTGACTGAATGTGAATAAAGTTTTTTAGTGATTGAAAACTCGGGTTTCAGTCAACTAATCGCAAACACCACCTAATATAACGTCGCTTATATAACCTCTTGATCAGGGAATTATTCACTGTTTTAAAGCGTATATGTTTTACTGTTTTAATGCTTAGAAAGCAGTTGGTTGCCGTGAAAAAGGGATTAACTTTACAGCAGCTTATCAAATCCATTACCGTATTTGATGCTTTCAACTACACCAAGCGCACTTGGTGGCTCGCCACCACAGACACTATTAAAAATTGCTTTCAAAAGTTTAGTTCTCGGACAACTCTATAAAGGGTGGTTTTTTCCCAAACGAGACTGAGGATAATATAATCGAAGATGAACCGCTACTGTTGGATGAAATGGATTTGAACATGCAAATTGAACCAATAGCTTTCGAACAGTACGTACTCTGCGATAGAAATGTCGAGTGCTACGGAGTTCTTTTTGACGAAGAAATAATTGCGGAAGTAACAGATCTGGTTGCTGAAGCTAAAGATCAGGTTGACGAAAATGATTCTCTGATTGAAGAATATGCAGAAAATGAGCATCCTAGTTTATCTGAGACATTGAATGCTATGACAACTGTAAAAATATTCTTGGAGCTAATAACGTGAATTGTTATGAGGTAGAATCACTAGAAGAGAAACTGTTTAAAACGAAATATCAAAGGTTATCCCAAACGAGATAAACTAATTATTTCAAATTTGATTAAATGTCACTGAAACATCGTAGAAGTTTGTTGATCGAAAGTTCTACCAGATAAAATTAATCAAAACGAACTCGAACCATAAGAGTAATCACAATATTTAGTAGCATATGTAAATATCATTCTTAGTAGACATAGTTTTGGATAAAAATTCGTGCTTATTTCTAAATAGTGCACATAGTTGGAAGCAAACTTTTTTTTGGATTTTATTTTAAATATCTATATATTATTTTTCATGTTTAGAGATATTTGTTTCTTGATTTGTAATTAACATATATTATGGTTTATATACAACAATGTTTAAGCAAATACGTTTGACCTAAGTGACTTGGTGCACTTAATAAGGGAAGTTTGACCTAAGTGCCTTCGAGCACTTAAAGGTGGTTTTCTTAAGTGCTCACATCGGATAAGTGCGCAATTAATTGTGTTTTTTGGTCAGTGCACTTATCCGGGTTTTACTGTACATGGAGAAGGCCACTAAAATCTATAACTAAGTCATGCTGCCCGTGTGAATAGCGGAGACGGTCAAGAAAAGTAAGTAAAGACGATTATTCGAAAAACATAGTAATGGATATCGATGTCAGAGTAGATGCATGGTCCAGTATTTCCTACCTCGTTTGACCCCAGCCAGTTAGGCAATACTATCGTCTGTCCTCGAGAGCAGAGCGGATCCAGTAAAATTTTATTTATTTATGGATCTGAACAATGAGGGGTCTATTGCGATTGTCAAAAAATAGTCGATAAACGATGCTTATCGACTATCGTTCGTCGATTGTGAAGTTCGGTATTGTGAATGTCGATTGTGATTGATAAGTGTCGATTTGACAAACGCTTTTTATCGATGGTATTTGGACGACTGACGATCACAAACGCGTCTGTTGAAAATTGTAAGTAATTTATAGTCTGTATGCATTTTAAAATTTATTTTTAACAGGAGTAAACTAGTAAGCAATCGTAGGTAATTTGAAAGGCTCGTAAATTTAATGCAATAGACTGCCGACATTGCAAGAGGTGTTTGCACAAAAACACATGCAAATCGGAGATGGGAAGCATTTGCTCAAGAATTGAATAGTTTGGGTCTCCTGTTCGCGAGTGGGATAAATGGCTAAAGGTTAGTTACAGCAAAAACATAATTTAGAGTTTATGTGCTATTTTGGTTTGGACTGATATGAAATTTAAAATTAAAAAGAAAATGATTGAAAATAAAGCAGAATTGTATGCAACTGGTGATGGACCTAATAGGTTGCATACTTTTAGTAAATTGCGAGATTCTCTCGTCAGTAAATCCACCTGAGCAAGAATTTGGTTTATCACACACTGATGAACATGAAGATTTGTTACATGGTAACTTACACTACCCGAAAACGCGTCAACATATTAATCACGGGTAGAAGAATGGAAAGTCACAAACCGAGTTGTAACAAAAAAAAAGGGAGCAACCTTTCCCCGTGGGAAAGGCTGCTCCAATATATTTCGCGGAGCCACCACTCAATCTAATAGGGTACGAATGTAACCACCATTCAGTAGGGCTAATAGCCATCGCACAGGCCGACCATTGTGATGAAATGTGCCACTGACGATAAAAATCACAGGTGCGTGACAAAAGTCCAGTTCGACTTTCTTTTTCTATTTCAACCAGCGAAGTGTACGGACGACGATGTACCTATTGTAAAAATCACAGGTGCGGAGGAAGACTCATCACATTGTGCCGACGTGCGGAGGAAGATTTATCAAATTGGAAATCACATGTGCAGAGGAAGATTCATCAAATTCGAAATCATCAAATTGCAAAGTCACAAGTGCGGAGAAAGATTCATCACAGTGTAAAACCACATGTGCGTGGTAAAAGTCCATTTCGACTTTCTGCTTCTTTTTCGACGTGAAATAGCGAAGTGTGCGGAGCCAAATATTTTATTGAGATCAGGCTGCCACTGTTGGGAATGCTACAAAAGGCTTCCAAAAGACTGGAATATTTCCACTAAACGCCAATGCAATACCTGACTACAAGTTCATCGGTAATCAAGAGTCGGACATTGTAGAGTCCCAACTCCAGTCCACAAGTTCCCAACAAATCCAGCTACAAGTGCAAGCTACAAATATACAACCAGTAGCTGATACAGTGTCATCTGCACGTTCACGACAGTCTGGAAAGCCCAGCCCCCACCTGTGCAGAAATAATTAAAGAAATTCTTACATCACCTTTAAACTCACCAATTGCTTCTAAAAGAATTCGTGAAGTTTAAAAACCAGTCTTGCATTTAACATCACCTCAGAGTAAGACTACGCTTCTTGAAAAAGAGACAAAGAAGAAATTTGCACATTTACTGCCCCACAGCATAGGCAGCAGATATTCCGGCAGTACGAGAGGCGCTTGGGTTCTGGTGGCAGTTGAAATTTTCTGGTGGTGTTCGGTAGGGCGTTGGCGACTTGACAGCTAGTTGCTTTAGATTTCTTGGGTGGATTGTGATGAGAGTGTATATTCGAAGATGGCTAGCGGAAGCGGTGTAGGGAAAATCTCGGTCGATCGGCTGAGTAAGGATGAACTTGCGTATGAGTTAGCAATTCGGGCTCTGGCTGGTGACACTGTGGAGACTATGCGGAAACATCTGAGGAGGCGTTAAGGAGCGAAGTAGCCTTGGGTGAATCCGTTGCAATGGCTACGTACCCATTCACGTTCTCAGAAGACCGAGAGGCGATAAGCGCGAAAATAGCAGAGATCGCAATGTTGGTGGACCCATTTGTTGGTGACTTTAATTCGCTGGAATTTCTAAAGCACAAAGGGAAAATATGCTTCGCTCTACGCCGGTTGTGTAAAATGAAGGGGGAAACGGTTGAAGAAAGGGATTTCGTAAGGCAGGCCAAGGGCCAACTAATGGTTGCTATGGGCGACCTGCTCTTCAAAGCAGGCAGCGCAGAGAGCGAGGAGTCTGATGGAGTATGGACTCTTTACAGTCCAACATTGTCAGCCCCGAGTACTCCGATGTTTCAGCCCCAAAAGCCGGTAGATCTTCAAAAGTGGGGGTTGAAATTTAATGGAGAATCGCAACATTCAGTAAGCACATTCCTCGAACGAGTGAAAGAGCTTAGGGAGGCGAAGGGAATATCAAAAACGCAGTTATTCCGGTCGGCCGTGGAGCTCTTTGAGGGAAAGGCTCTAATCTGGTTTCAGGCAAACCGCGCAATCTGCCAGAGTTAGGAGGGCCTGGTGCAGGAGTTACGAGCCAAATTCTTCCTCGCAGACTACGATGATAGGCTGTTAGAGGAAATTAAAGGTCGTACTCAGGGCAACACGGAGTCAATCGGGGTATATGTGGCTGTGATGGAGGGTTTGTTCCGTCGATTGAGTGACCAACCGAGCGAAGTGGAGAAATTGAAAATACTCCGTAAAAATATTGCCCCTTTTTACCAGACTCAGCTGCCTCTGGTGCAGATTGAATCGATCGGAGAACTGGTGACGCTGGGTCGTTCACTGGAGGCGACGAGAGTGTCCGTGGAGTCATTCGTACCACATACCCCAAGAAGAACTCCGAGGTTACTAGAACTGGACCTGGCGTACTTGGAGTCTCAAAATTTAGCCGCAGTGGAAGTATCGGGCGTATTGAGGAACATCACTTGCTGGAATTGTCGGAAGTCCGGACATACGTCGAGGGAGTGTCAGGATCCTGTTACGTGTTTCGGGTGTGGAAGAGTGGGAACGGTTAGGGCGAGTTGTGTGGATTGTAGGGAGGGAGGACGTGGAAATGGGGTTCAAGCGAGGACCGCCCAATATAACCGGAATTCGACTTCTGGGGGTTGTCGACAGGGAAACGGCAATCGGGCCTACTCGGCGACAAACTAGGTCCACTTTCGATTTCGAACGTCGCAAGATATGTCCAAGTGGGGTATATGCTGCACAGCGATAACCGCCCTCACTTAGAGGTAGTAATTCAGGGTCAGAGATTTCTGGGGCTAGTGGATTCATGAGCGTCGAAATCAGTGATTGGTGGGAAGGGATGGAAGCTGATCCGGAGTCTAGATATCAAACTACAGCAAAGCGGTTGGAGAGACATACGACAGGCGTACGGAGTGGGTTGTGGTGTGGAAGGAGTAGATTATTGCCCAAACACGGAGAAATGGCTGGGGGTTTTGGTAGCACCTGCGATTCCTCATCTCATACTGGGGGTTGACTTCTTGAAACTTTTCGGCATAGTGCTAAATGTAGCTAAGGACCAATGAGACATGATATCATCGCTAGAAGGATGCAAGTCCGAGCAGCTAGTAAGCCGTACCCGGTTGACTCAGGATGAGGAGAGGGAGTTAGCTGCGTTGCTTCTCGTCCAAAAAGGGTGAAGGAAGTGCGGCAATTCTTGGGGATGGTTTCGTGGTACTGAAGTTTTATCCCGGATCTCGCGGCGTTGACGTCGTCACTCAAGAAGAACCGAAAATTCCTGTGGACGGAGGAATGCGAGGAGGCATTCACCAAAGCAAAAACAAAATTATCCACGGCACCCATCTTAATTTGTCCGGACTACACTCTGTCGTTCACCGTTCAGACAGATGCCTCAGGTAAAGGAGTAGGAGCAGTCTTGACGCAGGAACACCCAGAGGGCGAAAAAGTAATTTGCTACCTCAGTCGCGCCCTGTATAATGCGGAACAGAAATACTCTGCTACAAAGCGAGAATGTCTCGCGGTGCTATGGGCCATTGATAAATCGAGGCCATATGTGGAGGGGACTAAGTTCAAGGTGGTCACAGATTATCATTCACTACACGGTTAGAAATTTTCGGATAAATTTGATAAATTTTGGAATGCATATAGGTCCAAACGAAAGTTAGTATCAATCCAATAAGTTTGTTTAAGATCAAACAATTAAATCTGATAATATAAATTTTATCTGATAAGATAAAATCAATACCAATTATTCATATAAATTGAATAAGACGCTCTTATAAACGGTATCCGAATCGCATATAAATGAATACACCACATTCTTATTAAATGAACACCATTTAGAATAAGAAATATATTATTCTAATTTCGAGGTCACACGATAAATTTACCCCATTTTCAAAAACCCAAAATCATTTAACCCAAAATCTTATTCTGGTTTTTTTCCCTCCTTTTTATTATGAATATATATATTGGGAACAATTATCCATTATGATGAAAAAAGAATGAAAACAATTGAATATTTATGCATTCAAAGATAAAAGTAGGTTGGAATAATTTTTGCGGGATGATTAAAATTGAACAACTTTTTATTTACATTAAAAATTTTAATCTACATTGAAGATTCTATTTTGACCAAGTGGTTTCGAAAGTATGCACTGATTCTCATCAGACACCAGCGCACAGTGCATACTTGACTGGCGTGACCACTTGCAGTTGGAAATCATTTAATTTGTATTTACGCTAGTTGTGACAAATTTTAACATCTCCGACTTATATCCTTCGATATAATTTTACTTGTAAAGGTTATTGAATGTGATCATGGTTCCCTTCTTGTCTATAAATCAGCATAGACAACGTATATCATCGAAGCTTATCAAAGCCGAGAATATTGAAACGGGAAACTTCGATCGTTTTTGCGGAACCAGCTTCCGAAAACAGAATCAAATTGGAATTATTTTTGCGGGATGTAGGTGTTGTGAAAACACTTTACATAGTGCACCAAGTAAAACTTTCGAGCATTAAATTCAATTATGTACTGTGAGATGGATAACGATTATTTGTTTTATTATTTGAAAAAAAACTCGATAGATTTTATTCATATATACTTTATTCACCAAAATCAAAGTTTTACAATGTTCCTGTGGTGATTAAAGTTGTTCCTTATGACTACCAAATCATTTTCACAAATAACTTTAATAAACACTTTAATAAACACTTCCAATTAACTTCACTTACAAACTCGAAATGCTAATTGCACGACTTGCGACGCAAAAGTAATTCTTAACAATTCGTTTCACGAAAACACTCCCGAGTAAATTTTTGCGTCCAATGCAGTTCACTTACAAACTTTAAATACGAACTTTGCGACTTGCGACGCAAAAGTAATTTTAAATAATTCGTTTTATTTTTTATGAATTTTTAATATGAATTTATGATAAATATTATCCGATCTTGATACAAACCACCCGTTTATACGAAACTCGTACAAAATATATTCCAAAATAGGATAGAACAATTTTATCCAACGTCAACATATATAATCTATACGAATATTAGGATACATAATAGTACACCATTGTGAAGATCAATTTTATCCGAATATTTTTCACCGTGTAGTCTGGCTTCACAACCTGAAGGATCCAAGTGGTCGTCTGGCTCGGTGGATAGTGAGGCTTCAACAGTATGATTTTGAAGTGGTTCACCGTAAAGGGAAAGAGTATTTAGTGCCCGATGCCTTGTCAAGGTCTACGGAATCGGCGGAGCTGGATGGAGGGGAAGTCAAGGAAAACGGCTGGGTCGAGCGAATGAAGTGGAAACTATTTATAAACCGAATTGGCGGATTAGTGATGGCCATGTGTGGAAACATGCGGGAACGCGCTATCGAGTGAAAAGGGTGGTAAGTCTAACATGTGTACTGCGGAGGGGTTGCGGCCTCTCCTAATAATCAACACCTAATAATGCAAGTCTAACATGTGTGCTACTGGAGGGGTCTCGGCCTCTCCAGCAGTACTGGCCAATAACATCTGGTCGTGCTTGTTTGTCTTTTTGTGTCAACGCACGGGGGATGAAACCGCTCAGTTCGGGAGGTTGGGTGTAGTTTGGGCTGCACTCTGTCTGCTTCTCTTGCTGTTTGGTGGAACCTTTGGGCTCCGAACCCACGTATCCGGAGGAGGAACACAGTGAGATCCTGGTTTAGTTTAGGCTGGGCCAGGTATCACGCGCCCACTTCCCACTCACTAGTGAGTGATGTGGTCCTATAGCCCAAGTGGGGGACCCCAACGGTTAGGGCACGTAGGCTCTCTCGATTTCTTGATAGGCTAGTTTATTTCTTTAACGTAGTATATTTCAATGTTTCGTTTTCTTTATGTAGGTAGAATAGATTAATTCTAGGGAGGATAGGTTTGTGTCGTTTTCCCTGTTATTGTTCTGTACCGTTTTATCCTTTTTGTTTTGCCCAGTAATTGTTGCCAAATGACCCGACATCGAATTAGTGTGTATACGTCACTAATTCGATGTCAATTGATGAATTTGATCAAAATATCACACCATGACAGGCTATGAACACCTAGCAATAATGTCAGTCACACATGATTTCGATAAAAGACTACTGGGGTGATATAAAACCCTCTGATGAATAACAATTTTGGCAAACAAAAAAAAATCAGTCTAATGGTGTGACGGTGTTGCGGTGAGCGGATGTGGAACTTACGGGTCGTTAATCATAGCACCTGTAATGGTCCAGCTCGCCTCCGCTGATCCATCGCATTTATGGACTAAACACACATCCATTTACGGATATGGTGTCGACGGAAGGCCCGGGCGTCAACGCTGGTGCATAGTGCACTAAGCCATGGCAGTGCACCTCGTTGTGTCCCGACCTCCACTACATTCATATCCGTAGAAGCTTTCGTGCTCGTGGCTTGCCGTTAACAAGTGAACACGCTTTGAAATAAGGTTGGGGTCTACACAGGTGCCGTCAGGAAGCTGCCATACTTCGACCCACCTTGACGTCCGGACCTTGTATCGTCCTCTGTTACGAGGAACACCGAAAACATACACATCATTCATCAATCAATATCATAATTCGAAACTTAATCATTGTATCGACGAGTCCCATGGCCACGCCTGATTCGATGACGGTTACTTGTTTATACATGTTTGTGTCACGGCATTTATTTATTCTTTTTTGTTAACTTCTTCTTTATATTATCTATTCGCTTTGTTATATTTATTCCTCTTCGATCCTTCGTCATTTATTTATTCCTTTTTGTTAACTTATTATTTATATTATCTATTCGCTTTGTTTTATTTATTCTTCTTTTATTCTTTGATGTTTCCCTATGTTTACTTATCCACTCCATGTATAGTAATATCCATCTTACCTATAATTCTTTTCCAATTATCATTTCTGTTTATACTTCTATTTTCCTTGTTTTCTTCTTCATTCCTTTCCCTTGCCAGGATATCTAATTGTTTTTATTTTCTTTTTCTATCTTTTCTTTCTTCTTCTTTCTTCTTTTTCTTCTTCTTCCTCCCTTATTTACCTATACTTGTCTTTCTTTCTCTTCTTTTTCGGTCTTCTTTTTTCTACTTCTGCTTTCTACTTTTTCTAATATAGCCCGTGTCTGCACCTTATCGGTACCCTTTTCTTTGGACTATTGGGGGGGGGGGGGGGGGGGGGGGGTGCATCGGGGTATTAACCCTTTGTTTCATGGGGTTGCCAGCTCTTTGAGACTTAAATTAGCTGGATTCGACAAAGTAGAAAATAATAGATTTAATATGCGGCGTAGGCCTCGGAACGCCGCAATCCCAGGGCAACTCTGCGCTAACCTCAGACAGGTCAATCCCCACCTAAACTCCCTTTCCTCCAAAGTACCAGTTAGCGTGCCCACGCAGTACCCGTACTCGTCCGTGAGCCGGAGCCACCACCTGCTCCACACACCTGCCTGGAATGCTCGAGATCGGACTTGGCGTTCACAGGAGAAGGGCACACCCTGATGAGGTTAACCAAGGGTTTAACGTTGAAAGAACTAAGAGACAATGGTTCAATGAAGAGATGCGAATGATGGCGAAAGAAGAGGCCATTGTGACCCTACAAGGTGTTCGCTTTATTAATCAGCACCTGCTTGCAAATCTCGATAGTTCTCGTACACTCGAGGCTATCAAAGGGATAAGGCGCTCAACGGCTTATAGAGCGATAGTCGCTGCGGCCCTCGACGACTTGCGTGTCGCACTCTTAGGCAGCGGTGTATCACCTTTATCTGATACTAGCAGGCGTCTATGATCAGATAGTTTTTCTTCCACCTCATCGTTATCCTCATTTCATTCTGCCAACGAGTCCCTCGACTCGCTAATAACGTCACCTAGCCATAGCCTTAGTTTTTCAGCATGATGGAGTGCCATGTATGGAGACAATCTTTTGGCAGTTCAGGCTCTCCTGCCGAGACTGCAGGAGATTGATGGGTATTCCAAGTCATCTTTATCTGAAGTACGTGAACTCTTGCTTCCGAGACAGGATGCGTGTGATTTACTTCAGGCATGGTTCCGATTGGCATTTCTACCACCCAATCGTCCATCGTTTCATCGTGTACCTACTCTTCTACTGAGACCCCCCATCGGAGCACCAAGGCTTGAGAGAAGACTTTTTCGGAGAAAGGAGTACTCCCGTATGCAGGACATGTTCAAGAAGGACATGTCAAGGGCCGCCAAAGAGGTTCTAGATGGCTTAAACGTCTCAGTACCAACGCCCATGTCAACCATGGAGGAGTACTGGCGCAACATCTTGACGATATTATCTAGACCGTATACTGCTAGCGAACATACGAGTGCTAGTCACTCCCTACAGCATATTTGGTTGCCCATCACATGCGAGGAAACTGGATCTGTCAAAGTCCCTATCTCCTCGGCTCCGGGTCTCGATGGGATCACCGCAAAACAGTGGGAAGCCGTCCCTGCCGTTGCTAAATCCTTGATTTTCAACTCGATAATCGTGATGGGTTGTCCCCCTGAACCACTGCTACAAAGTAGAACGATCTTAATTCCCAAGAGAGACAATAGCACCTCGCCGGGCGACTTCAGGCCCATCAGCATCCCATCAATAGCGGTCCGACACCTCCAGAAAATTCTAGCTACTCGCCTTGGAGAAGCTTACATGATTGATGTCCATCAACGTTGTATGGATGATGGTTGCTTGGAGAACATCTGCGTCCTCGTTTCAATTCTGGAAGATGCCCGATTGAAACTCTGGGAGGTTGATTTGTGCCAACTGGATTTCGCGAAGGCATTTGACAGTGTTAGCCATGAGGCCATAGGAGCTATACTGGGTATGAGAGGTCTTCCTACTGCATTTGTAGACTACGTTACGCGTACCTACAGATGCGGCACAACGAAGTTGGAGATGAATGGCCAACGTTCGAATGTGATCAGCGTGTCACGAGGGGTCCGCCAGGGCGACCCGCTTTCGTCGCTGATTTTCTGCATTGTGGTTGATGAAGTCCTTAGATCTCTTCCATCTGAGATTGGCTTTGAGCTGAACGGACAGCGTGTGAATGCCCTTCTCTATGCGGATGACATCATTTTTGTTGCCTCCACCAGAGCCGGTTTGAAATCTATTCTTCAGACCACCGAAGATAAGGCTGGTCCGCTTGGACTACTAATCAATTCTCAGAAGTCTTCTGCTCTTTCCATCATCACCGATGGTAGGAACAAGAAGTATAAGATCATCAAAGACGCTCTATTTAATTTTAGTGACGGAACACCAGTCACTCAACTAGGACCCAATGAAAAATGGGTCTACCTAGGCGTCGATTTCAGACCACCAAAGACTTCAACGTGTTGGCGGAAATTTGGAGACCTTATTAACAAACATGTCAAAAGCCCCACTCAAGCCACAACAACGGCTTAACATTGCCAGGTCTTTCCTAATACCTCGCTTTTACCACAAATTAATCCCCCAGGGAACCACTCTTAAACAGCTCAGGGCGATGGACTTGCAGATCAAGCTGTCTGCTCGCAGTTGGCTTCGTTTGCCCAAAGGCGTCCCTAAGGCTGTTGAGAATCCGGCTAGAACACTGCAAGCACTCATAACGTTTCACATCGTCGTGGAAACGCATATGTTTCACGAGTTCCCTTTTAGTTGGATAACCTAGAACATCATACAATACAAACAGATACACTGAATAAATAGCCTTGGCTGCAAAATTGCCGGGAGCAGTGCTCGCATTTGAAGACTACCGACGAAATAGCACATTTCTCCCCTTTTGTTGAATGAGTATAGGAATGCGCTTTGAATACGCTCTCTTTACTGAACCTCGCCTTGCATATTGTACACTCCAACGGCCGGTTTATTGCGCTGTGAATCCTCATGTGGCGATTATAGCTGACCATCATGCTAAAGCCCTGGTTGCAAATTTCACATTAAAATTTCAGATCTGGAAAATAAATTTGGTTTCTAACGTTAAATACAATCTTGAGAATTCGCTTTTTGACAGCGCAGATGACAGCGACGAAAACAACGGCGCTGACAGCTCCAAACACTGCGCGAAAACTCAGCGAACCTGGTGGCTGATATATGAACCTTCTGTTTTGGTGATGAATGGTTCAGAATCACGTGGAAATGGAAACTTGGAAAGAAACCGCTCTAGCGGTACAGTGAAAAACTTTGGGAACAAAGGAAAAGGGGACTTTGGGCATTCGAAGGTGAGAAGTGAAAGAAAGAAGTTCAGCGGATTTTTTTGTGGTGGCTAGAAAATTAAAATAAAAGTTGATTTAAACAGAAAATAAGGGGAGATTTTGAGGGAAATTTTGGAAAAGAATCCAGTACAGAACCGTCTCAAGTGACGAAAAATAACTAAACTGTTGTGAAATAGTGAAAAATTATTAAACTGTTTAAAACTTTGGGAAAAATTAGCAAAGTGGGTGAAATATTGGAAAATTAAAGTGACTGCTGGGAGAAAGAAGAAAGCGATCTGATCAGTGTGCTTATCAGAAGGCGGTGTCGTTGGCAGACGTTGTGAATTGATTTGGCCTGGACGAAAGATTTCTGTGATTAACCTCGAGCGGGCTCATGGTATGGAAGCCGCTAACGCAACTAAGCCGAAGCAAATTTCAATGCTAACGTGTTCTTGGGGCGAGACACCAGCTTCCTTGGTGACGATTCTCATCATTTAACATATACGTATGGAACCAGATAAGTAATTGCCAAGTAACATATTAATTTTATACCTTAAGCCTTGTGGCAAGGAGAAACTTTCAAGTTCAAAGGTTGATATTGAAGATTTATGACTAGGAGTGTCGGAGAATAATTGAATGCCGTTTTTGCCGCAAACCATACAACTAAATATAAATAATTTTTTTCGTTAAGTAAATGAATATGAATATTAAACTGAGAAAAAAAAGAAACTAAAGGTGTGGGGGAATGTAAAATTTCATTAAATTTTGCTTTCTTTTTCTTTACTTTTGCATGATTATATATTTAGTTGATTTATTTATTCGAATTTCTTTTTTTTAGATCAATTATTTTGGTATTATAGTTTTTTTGTTATATTTTTTTTTTGTTTTGTTGGTATTATTATTTTTTCCTTATAATTGGATCACATTGTTATTTCAAACAAAACAAAAGGAAAGAAAAATGTATGATCAATGTGAACTCCACTCCGGCCGGGGTTGGGCATGAAAAAAACCCCACCCAAATTAGTCCTTAGTTGATTTGATTTCTTTGATTTTATTTTATTTATATGCTTGAATTTAGTAAATTGAATTGTTGAATTTTGGGTTTTTTGATTTTTTTCTTCTTAAATTATTTGATTTTTTTTGGTTGAGATTTTTGTGTAAATAATGCCAAAGGAATAAATATTTCGTTAATGATTCTTACGGAAACTCTTTGTTTTCCTTTCTTTCCTGGTGGTTTCTGATGTAAAACTGTGAAATGTGGTAAGTGTTGTATTGTCTGCATGCCATAGCACGTAGAGATCTTCCGCCCGCCAACCCACGCCAGGCTGAGCTAGTCGGCTGGGAAAATGTTGTGCACGACTACTAATTCATTTGTCAAAACTGACAAATGTCAACGACAAAATTGCACTTGTCGATCACAGCGACAACCTCTCTAAACGGGTAAATCGTGAACCCGCGTAAAAATAATTAATTATTTGAAATTCGAACCAATCCATACATTTATCATTTCAACTAAAATGTATGATATATATACAGAAGGATTCTTGGAATAAAACACAGTCTATCTCGGTAAGCCAAAGCTTTTAGGTGACCAGTTAGATTGTTTTAAACAATAAAACTTGCGTTTTTAATATTTTTGAAGTCGAACAGTTTGGAACGATTGCTACGCGGCGGTTAAATTCGCCACGCATGAGTGACAACTGTTTCGATCTACAAAGTGAGATTTTTCTTGACTGAAAGACTTAAGTATTGATCTCTCGGCAAAAACTTTACTTGCGGTCAGCGTTCCAAATCCGTGAACGTAACTGACATAATTGACAAATAGAAAAGAAATTGTAATAACAACATTTCAAAAAGGCACGCCGGGCAAGAGAAGCAAGATCTCTAATTAAATATATGCTGCACTGACGACGGCTCGACAGAGTTTAGTCGGTCGCAACAAGGCCTACTTCCATGCTCCTATTCGTGATGGTGGTTTGGGACTTCCCGCCTTCGAGACGGCCGTACCGTCAATGATGTTGTATCGCCTCACTTCATTGAACCAATCGACCTTTCCGGCTGCTGCAGCAGCCTTCAATGCCTCTTTCGTTCGCAAGCGAATGGAATGGGCAGAGAAGGTCTCTTCACGCGCTGGAACTGTGCTGCGGTCGCGACAATCTGTCGCTCGTTGGTGGGCCACGTCTCTCCACACTTCGGTCGACGGTTCCGACCTTAGCGAGTGTGGCAAGAGTAGCCTTTCTTCAAATTACTCCGGGATCTATGATCCCGGGTAGAGACTACATACAGTACCACCACGTAAGAATAAGCGCTCTGCCAACTAGGATTAGAACTTCACGAGCTATTAGAATCCCTTCACATAATATTTCGTGCCAGGTCGGTTGCTTAGCTACCGAAACTGCAGCCCGCGCCATCCAATGCTGCTCCCGCACTCATGGGGGTCGTGTCAAAAGGCACGACGCAATTCGCAAAGTCCTTGAGAAAAATCTGACGGACAAAAATTGGTACGTTCAAGCCGAGCCTAGATTTCACACGAATGAAGGCCTTCGTAAACCGGATCTGGTGTGCAAGAAGGTTGGTCGAATCTGGGTAGTAGACGCGCAAGTAGTCAGCGGTGCAACATCTCTCGATGCCGCTCACCAGAGGAAGGTCGATTATTATAAAAACAATCGGGACATTACCACTTCCCTTATGCGAGAACATAGTGTCCCTGGAGATAGTATCACATTCACCTCCTGCACAATTTTGTGGTGTGGAGTCTGGTCCAAGAGGTCGACGGCTGACCTTGTGCTGTTAGGGCTAACAAGGAAACTATTATCATCGTTGACGACAAGGATTCTGCAAGGGAGTCATACTAACTGGTCTAGGTTTCACACAATGACTGACCACGCGTTTCGGAGGGAAGGCCGAAGAAGAGCCGGAGTTGGGTAGCAGGAGGAGCTCCCAATTGTTTTCTAACAGGGTTACCCATCCCCTAACACCTTAGAATGGAGGAATACAGTAGGCGGTTTAGTGGGTCGATCCCCACAGACGCGAGGCCGTCAACCCACGTTACAGGGATGTCCTCGTAGGCGTTAAAAATGAGAGGAGAACGTTCCTTCTCACTTAAAAAAAAAAAACAAAAAAAAAAGTTAAATGCCTCGGTATCTACTTAGTGACGCGCATGAATGGATTAACGAGATTCTCTCTGTCCGTATCTACTACTTCTAGTCGAGCTCTCGAGGTGATCGGACGTGTTCAGATCGTGGCTCCATGATTTAAAGTGTGTGATAGTGTTTCAGAGGTGAATCAAGTGACCATTAGTGCAAAGTGCTTGTCGTTGGATTGGTTGGATAAGCTTGGATTTTGGCGGAAGGAACTTGCCGTTCTAACGGTTAAACAACTGGTAACTGAAATTGTTGCACAGCTACAGCGTGCCGTTGTAAATTTACAGCGTGCTATTAAGTGCCTATGCACTTAAAATTGTAAGTATTTTTTTGCATATATTGTTGGAATAATAAGGTACTGGGCTAACTTGCGCCCAAAGAAACAACCAGCTTACCGTTGTGCGTTGCTTTGAAAACAACAACACGCCGTTGTTATGTTGTTGTGCATTTGGTAATTTGTTTTTCGTAAACAACTTACCGTTTTTTGCAATTTGATTTTATGATTGATTGGGCAATTAGTGCACTAGCACGAACACCTGCGCTTGCTTGGTAAACAAGGAACCGTAGGGTGCCTGGGCACTTGTAGTTTTGTCCGAATTTGGGAAACAAGGTACCGTTTGGAATTTGGACGTATTTCGAGGATTTACGAACTTGCCAAGGCATTTACATGCACCTGCACGAACACCTGCGCTTTCTTGCTTGCGAGAAACGCAGGGTGCCTGCCGTATTGGTTGATTTGTGCTAGTTCTCGAAAACTGAGTACCGTTTGTACACTTGTATTTTCGTAAAAATTGTCAACAAGGTACCGTTAGGTGACCTCCAATAGCGTGGTCACACTAAGCTGCTCGCTATCAGCACTAAGGAATTCCTCGCAACGTGGGAAGCAATTGACTGGAACATTTCTGGGTCCCAACAAATTTGGGACCTTAGAATATTCTGAGCCGTCGAACACCAGAAATTTTTCTAAATCCAAGTTAATCTTGGACTTAGAAATATTTTCGAACTTTGGCCGGACTTGAAAATTTTCTAAGTGCGGTCGTATTTTGGCACGTGAAAAAATCTTCAGAATTATATATAATTTTGTTTGGTTTTATTTCTAAGTCCCGGTCTCCAGAACTTGGCATTTTGACAGGTTTTAGCACATTGGATTATCTAACTCCAAATTTTTTGGACTTAGAGAATTTCGACTCCTGCCTGGACTTGGAAACAACGAAATATTTCTAAATCCACAATCCCGGACTTGGAATATTTCCAACGCTCAATATTTTAGCTCACACACGTGGGCTTGATCTGTGTTTTATTTGTGATATTGGGGAGGCGAATTTCAGGTTCTTAGGCAAATCCCCGGACGAACAGGATGTCGAATGCCTCCGGCACTGACTCTGGAGTTAGGCTGCGGAAAGTCGCCCCGAAGGACTCCCCTCCGAGGAAAAAGATGGCACAACAGGAGGACGAATCATGCATCTCCTCGGATGATGACCGGTCTATCATGGAGAACATCAGGAAAATGTTGGACACCTATACTAAGAAAGTTGGCGTATCTAATGAGAGCAACGCATCATCCTCCAAGGGTCATAAGGGGACCAAGGGGAAAACTAGGCCCACCAACGAGGACAGCAGAACTGACACGATAGGACGTCTTGGCGGCGTATTCCACCGTATTCCACCATAAATGGTGGACGCCCTCAGCCTGCCCATACTGCGCCTGCTTTGGCTCCTAGCACGGTAAATGCTGCACAAGGATGGCCTGCTCTAAGCTCAGCAAAAAAGCCCAGTAGCACCCAATCAGTCGCATTGCCGAAACCACCCGTAGAAACCTGGGCACTTGTCGCAAAAGGTTGCAAACCTGTTGAGGAAATCATCAAGGTTGTCAAAAAACAGGTGCTTACAGATCTGGGAGTCAGGGTTGAGGGAGTCCATAAATTGAGGGAGGGGACGATTATCTGCTTCCCAAGCGCCAATGAGCGGAAGAAGGCCGTCGAGATGTGTGATTTGGTTGTAAGTCTCCCCAAAAAGCCAAGTCCGCAAATTGTTGTCCACAATATTCATTGTATGATTAAAGAGGAGGAATTGCTCAACGAGATTCACGACAGCAACCTCACTAAAACGATTAACAGGCAACGTAAAAGACACCAAGGTCACCAGTAGAGTCATGAGGGCTGGAGATGACGAAGCCTCGAATGTATACATTGAGACGGCGGAAGATGTCGCGTGAGCACTGGCGTCTGCGGGACGTGTTTATGTCAAATGCTGTGAAGTGTATGCGGGTTACGCACCTGTCCAGCGACCGTGGAGTCTGCGTATGGACTAACTCATCCTTATTAGTATATACTGCAAGTTCGCTGATTAGCTGACACCCTACCTGGATTATCTGGATGGGGTGCTGCCGCACATCTGCGGCAGGCCATTAATCCTAGGCATGGATGCCAACGCCTCTTCCACGCTATGGCACATCAAGATCTCCAGTAGGAGCTCTGCGCATCGTGCCCTGGAGTGCGGTGAGGAGTTGTCTGCATGGCTGCTGCAAAATCAGGTGCACGTGCTAAACGCACCGAGCGAGCAGTACATCTTCGATGGTCCGGTGGGTGTCAGCGATATTGACGTCAGTTGTGCAAATAGTCCCGGGTTGGAGGACCAGTGACCACAGCCTGATTGAGATGAGGGCCACCTCATCTCGACGGGCGGAAACTGCCGCTCCACCTGTGGAGAAATCGTGGATCGTTAGAACTGGAGAATGGGCTACGTACGAGGCCCTGATGCAGGGGCATGCAAGTCATGTCGCTGTGTCGGAGTTTGGTCTATGCCCGTAGAAGAGAAGAACACAAGCTTATGATAAAGCAGGCAAAGACGGACGACTGGAGACGGTTCGTCAGTGACAGTGGACAGGATCCATGGAGGCAGGCCTACAGAGCGTGTCGTGGGGCAGAAACCTATCGCGAACTGTCTAGTATGAATGATGGTGGCACATTCGCCACGACATGGAACGAGAGTGTGCAGGTTCTAATGAGGGAACTCTTTCCTCAGGCTGGGGATTCGGGCGCTGCGGGATATCCTAGTGTTGGGGCTCAAGATCCACCTGGGCTCCAGACTTGGGAGATCGAGGACAGTGTGCACAGACTCAGCAAGAGGAAAACCCCTGGGTGGGATGGGATGACTGGCCGGATGTGTCAAAGCATCTGGCGTGCTATCCCTAAAAACCTTGGGTGCTTCCTTGGGGCCTGCATACTCCAAGGTGTCTTACCGGCTGCACTCAAAGAGGCTAGAGTGGTCATACTCTTGAAGGCGCCCGACAAGATCCTTAGCAACCCCAGATCATACCGTGGGATTACCCTTGTTCCAGCACTTAGTAAAGTGCTGAAGAGGATAATCATCCGGATACTGGGGGAGCGACTGGAAGGTCGGCTGTCGGACAGGCAGTATGGCTTCCGTCCTGGACGTTGCACTGCCGACGCCTGGCTATACGTCAAACAAAGTGTAGCCCAGTTGAACTCTCGATACGTCATGGCTGTATTGGTCGACTTCAAAGGGGCATTCGATCATCTGAACTGATCAGCGATTCTTGCCACCCTGCAGGAGCATGGTTGCGAGGAAATCAAGCTATGGGCTAATTATTTCTCGAACCGTAGAGCGTTCGTCCAAGGTGTTCATAGTCTAGAGAGCATACAGGTGGAGAGAGGATGCCCGCAGGGGTCTGTTGCCGGATCGCCTGCTGGTCAGTCTCGAAGCAAGGTGCAAAGTCAGTGCGTACGCTGACGACCTCCTTCTTCTGGTCGAGGGGAATTCCCGACTCCAGCTGGAGGAGAGGGGTGCAGAGCTGATGACTATCATTGACGAGTGAGGGACAAGCGTCGGAGTGTCCGTCTCGATTGAGAAATCAGCGGTTATGATGTTAAAAGGTCGCTTCCGTAACCCTGGTCCGCGATCGAGTGTGCACAACCCGCTTGTCCGACTGAACGGAGTGTCACTAAGATACGTGAAACAATTCACGTATCTTGGTGTCACAATGTCAGAGGAGATGGGATTATACATCCATCTTTTGCTGCTCAGAGAGCGTCTCTCTAAGCTGGCGGGATAGATCACTCGAATCCTACGATGTAAATGGGGTCTGAGGCGAAGCGCCACGAAGACTGTGTACAGAGGACTGTTTGTCGCATGTGCGCTATACGGAGTGCCAGTCTTCGTTGAATGCGGGGGCACTGCCCACGGCAAGAAACTATTGGATGCCTGCCAGCGGGTCATGCTTTATTGCTGCATACTTGTATGCAAGATGGTATCGACGGACGCCATGCGTGTGCTTATGGGGGTCCCTCCCCTCGACGGTAAATCCCTTTGGCTGATGAGAAGGTAAATCCCTTTGGCTGATGACACGCTGGTTAGCACTGCAGAGGCACGCGGCTGGACTACAGCGCAGCGTACAGACTTATTGAAAGAAGAGTTGCAGACATTTGGCAGCAGCGGTGGGACGAATGCCCTCATGGGCGAGTCACACACGGATGAATACCTGACACGCGCGTTGCGGCAAGTTCCACGTGGTGGGAGTTCGGCCTGGCATTGGGCTACTTCCTGACGGGCCACGGCAGCATGAATGCATTCTTGCACGCCAGGGGCTTGGCTTCTTCTCCGGGCTGTCCGGTTTTTGGGGGTGCTAGCGAGGACTGGACACATGTCTTATTCTCCCGCACAGCCTACGACGGACTGCGGGAGGAATATGGGCACCTCGATGTGCGGGATGTGCAGAATGTGAGGCCGTGGCTATCAGAAGCCAGTCTCTTTACCAGATTCGATTAATTCTCATGGCGGGTCTTTGAGAAGCGAAGAGTCCTCACTAGTAATATAAGGGAACAGTAGTTTTAAGGTCGTTTCTAAAGGTGGTGGTTAAATATATGCAGCATTTACTTAGTTTGTAAGGATGGTGGTCTTAGCGGTAAGATTGGCAAATAACTCTAGATTAAGATCTATTCCAGAAGTGGAGGTAATACTAGGTGGTGGGTATTTAGTAAGTTACAGGTGGTGGTTATATAAATTTCAGATTTTGGATCTAACTTTCAGCTTCGTGCTACTTGACATTAGATCCGTTTGTCTCGCCAACTGGCCTCTCTGGCTGTGCTGAGGCATCCCTTGAGACTGCAGGTCGTCACCTGGGTATCTCCAACCTACCGGGGTTGTAATATATACGAGGCCGCGGGAGGTAAGGAGCACTTGGACTATGTCCAGCCTTATTGACGGGGTTGGCCCCCTAGTGGGAGCATCGCGGTGGTTGTGGTTGAGAGCCTAAACAAGGGGCTGCTGTATTCCATCTAGGCAGCAGTGTCCTTGGCGCTTGGTTAGCCTCTGGAGCTTAATCCTCCAGAAGCGACGTGGAGCCGCATTTCAGGCCGGTGCTGTACCCTACAGTACAGAAGAGGATTGGATAGGCCTCGCATTTGCCAGTATGGTGTCTGGGCCTGCTCCCCAGGACGAGCTGGTAGACTGAGTAGTAAGGGCTTGCACCTTAACTGCTCAGTCGACGTTGGCCGACGATCCAGCCCCTGCTCTAATGGTGGGCCGTCTGATTAAGCTTGATTGCAGGTACAGACGTTAAACAACGAAATGGGTTCTAACTGTCCCCATCTACTATCTAGCGAAACCACAGCCAAGGGAACGGGCTTGGACACAGCGCGGGCCAGAAACGAGTGCCACCCGAACTCACCCCATCTCGACGTGAGTAAGCCACTCGCGGCTGTCGCCCCTTCCTCAGTAGAGGGAGAAGGGGGTCGTATTACCGTCCAGTGAGGTCGGTAGCAACATATATCGTACATACATTAATCAAAGTGTTGGCTCGAAAGTAATATATTAATATATTACTACTGAATAAGTGAAGCATTTATACATATATGTTCATCAAGTAGCTTTCTGTTTGTTATGCATTCGGAATTGTATTTTGTGTTCCTAATTGGTACATATGTGCATACAGTCATAGTAGTATACTTTAAAATATTGTGTTTCAATCTAAAAAAAAAAAAAACTGGGTTTCATCGGATAAAGTTTGATAAAAAGCAAAATGCAAGAATCCTCTAGTCAATTTAATCCCATTCTTTTTGTATCAGATCATGCATATTCGCTGGTAAAATCTGCAGATTTTGAGTTAATCATTTATACGCAATTATTTATGGAGCGAAACTAGTGCTGTGGTATCAGAATTTATATTCGAGTAAACATTAAAATTACTCACTGTACATTTTGGTGCTTTCAACCATTGTTTCGATTGTCTTTCATAAACATATTTAAATTTGACATTCTTCAATTTGTTTCAGGTAATTTAGGAATAATACATACTGCACAATGTTGTCATTGAGAACATTTTATTTGCGAACATTTTACTAAAAATAAATCAGCTGCGACTTGCAAATTGTGTCGCAAATCTTTGTCCCTCGGTAGGGTCACTTTGTCAAATAAAATTTTCTATGTAAATAAAAAAATTTTCAATTTTAATCATCCCGCAAAAACAATTCCAATATATGATTAAATTAAAAAAAAACTGACTACATGTGGTCACCACACGATGCCATAAACCAAATAAAACAACCCTCTTTGGCAGAGATTATTGAGAAAAAAATTAGCACCACTATAGCCCGATAATCAGAATATTTCTGTGCGAATCGACATATGGGGCATTCCACCTCAAGTGTTCCCACCTCAAAAACGAAACATTTCCGATTTTGATGATATTTGGTAGAGTTGTTGTACTATCAGAGTACATTGATTGTGGAAAAGGAGGGGCGGATTTATGCACGGGTTGCAGTGATACAGGGGCTTGAATTTTCGCCCTTTGTTTCGGACGTCGATTTTAATTAAATTCTCAGTCCAAAAAGCTGTTGCTAACGAAAAAACAACATGCACGTATCTTTAAGTATTTTTTCCGTACTTTCCAAAAAAATATATAAACAATTTTTTATGAAATTTAATAAAATTTTTTTTTATTTAAACTTTGTTAATAACAATTTTTCATCTGTTGGGATTTTTTTCAGAGTTAGCTTATAATACAGTTTATTTCCTCCCCTACAAAAGTGTATATGGTATTTTATGGGCAAAGTTGAGTTTCTTGTTTTTTTGAAGCACCAAACCCAACGCGTTTACCGCGCCCGATGCGCGACTCAGCCATGTGTGAAAATGTGAAAATTTTAAACTCTGGTCAGTTTTCTTCGAGAATCTGTTCCGTTCACATCGCTTAGAAATTGCATCGCCATGAGAAAGTTTCCCGTAGATCGTTGTTGCAATCCGTTCGAAATTCACAAACATCATACGTACAGTAAAGGATTGAGAACAATATCTGATAATCTTCTAAAGAAGTTTGTTTTCTTATGTCATACTGCTAAAGTTTGTACGAGTTGCCGCAAGGAAATGGGCAATATTTCGGCTCTATCTCCACTATACGATGTGAATGAAGCGAATTATGTGAATACAGAGCAGGTACATTGAAAAACAATTTGAATTATAATTAATCTATTATAAAAAAATTAATACTTGATGTATGAAATATTAACTTAAGCATATTGTTGATTATTGTAGAACATTTTGGAAGAAAACCACAATCAATTTGTTCTCCACAATGATGACGATATTGATAAGGAAATATTTGATGGTCCTCCACCTCCAAAGTTAAAAAAATTGGAAATGTCTTGCTCTAACGAGGAACATCAAGCGGCTGTAGAAGTTTTCAACCAAATCAAGGAACAATTTAAAAGCAGCACGGATAATTCTGAATGGTTACTTATTCTCACGCTTGCACCACAGTCTTGGGGTCGTAGGAAAATTGCCGCCGAATTCGGAGCGTCTGAACGCCAAGCACGAAAATCAAAAGAATTGGTGAAAAAATTCGGTATTTTGACTTCACCGGATGTAAAAAAAGGTAAAACCTTATCTGATGACACTGCTAAGTTGGTTTTACAATTTTACGAAAATGATGACAATAGCCGTATCATGCCAGGTAGAAAAGATTACGTTTCTGTAAAAAATTCTGATGGTTCGCGAAAACAAGTTCAAAAAAGGTTGATTCTGGGAAATCTTTCTGAATTGTATCAAATTTTTAAGAGCGCTTACCCGGAAATCAAAATTAGTTTGTCAAAATTTTGTGAGTTGAGGCCAAAAAACTGTGTTCTTGCTGGTGCCAGTGGCACCCACACAGTATGTGTTTGTGTTTACCACGAAAATGTTCGCCTCATGTTTGAAGCTATGAATTTTAAAGATCTTTCTCTTGAAACTGAGTGTACTTTCGAAACTTATCACGACGCATTCAAAATTCTCAATTGTGAAAACACAACACCAGAATGTCATCTTAATGAGTGTAAAAAATGCCCTGGCGTAGAAAAATTGAGAGACTTTCTGGGTTCACTTTGTGAAGATCAGGACTTCGAAAATGTACAATATCGAACTTGGCAAACTACTGATAGGAGTACTTTACGCACAGTTACATCGAATGTGGAAGAGTTTGTCGAAGAGTTTTGCGATCATCTGTACAAATTAAAACCTCATTCTTTTTTTGCCAAGCAGCAGTCAGATTTTTTCAAAGCGTGCAAACAAAACTTGCGATCTGGAGAGTTTCTAGTTACATGTGATTTTGCAGAGAACTATGCATTTGTTGCACAGAATGCTGCCCAATCATTCCATTGGAACAATGACCAAATTACCATTTTCACTACTGTTTTCTATTATAAACATGAAAATAATATTGAGCATGGTAGCGTCGGTATTCTATCGGACAATCTCAAACATGACACAGTCGCCGTTTATTCTTTTCAGAAGTTGTTCATTTCGTACTTGAAAGAGAATTTTGAGGTTTCAAAATTTTTTTACTTTACTGATGGAGCGACGCAGCATTTTAAGAACAAGTTCAATTTCCAAAATCTTTTAAATCACAAAAAAGATTTTGGTATCTCTGCTGAATGGCATTTTCATGCGACTGCCCATGGCAAGGGGCCTTGTGACGGAATCGGGGGAAATTTGAAAAGACAAGCAATGCGTGCCAGCTTACAAGCATCCCCGAAAAATTCGATTTTGAATTGCAGTGCTTTCTATGCTTGGGCAAAAGAAAACTTCAAAGACACACTCATCATTTTCAGTTCAAAAGAAAGTCACGAAATCGTTGCTAATGAGCTAAAAAGTAGATTTCAACAATCGAAAACGATTCAGGGTACGCAGAAATTTCACTCCTTTGTGCCGATTTCACAAATCAGTATGGAAGTAAGACAATGTTCCTCTCAAGAAAAATGTATGGTTTTTCTCAAAGTTCGTGAAAATCGTAAGAAAGTGTAAGGCAGTATGACTTTTTTTTTCGTTCTGTATGTTATTATATGTATGTGCATGATAAAAACTCACGAAAGAAAAAACATTTTTGTATTTATGTGGAATAGTGTTCTATGTATCAGTAATTGTAAACATACATTTTTTCACGGATACCAGCATTTTGATTAAATTTTTATACTATATAACATTATATACTATAAACTGTATTTTTTTACTATAGTTTATAATATAGAACATTTTTTCTACTATACACACACACTTATGCTAAAAATAATAAATCTGCGCGCCACAGCTACGTCGCGCGTCGGCCGCGGTAGACGCTTTGGGTTTGGATCCTCAAAATGAGAAGAAATTCAACTTTGCCCATAAAATACTCTATATACTTTTTTGTAGGGGAGGGAATGAACCGTATTATAAGGTAAGTTTGAAAAAAATCCCAACAGGCTCTTGTTAAAAAAATTTTATTAACAAAGTTTAAATTTAAAAAAAAATATTAAATTTCATGGAAAATTGTTTATATTTTTTTTTGGAAAGTACGGATAAAATACATAAGGATACGGGTTCTTTGCTTTCCATTATCAACAAATCTTCGGACTTACAATTTTAAATAAAAAATGTTTCGTTTTTGAGGTGGGAACACTTGAGGTGGAATGCCCCATATGCATTATGCTGCCGTTCAATAACGCTGAAAGTGAAGCTTTTCGGATGCTTAATTTTACTGATCCTAATTCTCCAACAAGGTATAGAAATATATCAGAAAAATACTTCAGAACAACTTTGATGTTAGCTACTTATGAAATAGTCAGGAAAAAAATAGAACTCCTAATTGAACAAGCTGAATGGATCAATTTTACAAGTGATATTTGGAGTAATCCAACAAAAACATGCTCTGTATTGAGCTTCACAGCACATTTCGAAGGTTCAAAAAGACGGAAAATTATACTACCAGCTAGTGAGATACGTATCACGTTATGTCTGCACATGACACCATTATGCGCAACATCGGTAATTATCTTGCACATTCCCATAATTCTGAAAAGCAGACGCTTGGTCAGCAAAATAGATCATAGAAAAGACTGGATACATGATGCCTCTCCACTCAGTCTCGAAACGATCGCGTAGCATTCAGACGTAAATAAAGTGTAATCCGAATTAACTTGTAATCTTTGTCAATTTTTAAAAAGACATTTTAATCGCCCAGCCACGTATCTGGCGCAGTCGGAAAAAGTCTTTTACGAAAAAGTATACCGGAATAAGTAATCATTAAGATTCCACCGAGTAGAATATTCGTGAAAAAAACCCAGAAAGCCGTGAATGAGCTCCGTGAAAAGTAATTAACAATCCGCGAAGGAAAAAGACTAATTGAATTAATTATAACCAAAATCCGCGAAGGTTAATACGGTTATACATTAACCTTTAAACAGACAAGCGAGAGAACACTAAGCCCAAAGTCACTCTTAAAACGTACTGCATACTGTAGAGGCTGGAGTTACGTCCAACTGACCTCAACTACAACCTACAGTCAGCACATCCGTGCACATGCTCCAAATAATATCGATCTGGTCAATTGAGGTCAAGTAACTAGAGTCAGCATTTCTTTCTGCACATGCCGGGGACAATCACCTGTAAAGGTGCAACCTAAATCCATACACATGTTTGCATATCAGCATAATTGTAAATTAATATAAGTTCGATCAATGTAGAGAAACCCAGTCAGTTGTTAACAATTGAAAAGTACAGTTCTTCAATAAAGTAATTAAAATTATATTTTTTTTGTTCTTCGTTCGTACCATTGACATAACTCTCACGTAGGATCTTGTCACAAATAAATAATATTAGTGAAAAGAAAAGCGAATCCAAGTGAGAACTGAGTCGAAAGCAGAATCAAAAGATACAAACAGCAGGAAACTAAAAAAAAATTAAAACCTCACGTTTATGTAGATGAAAATCATCAAGAAGAGACAAGGTACTAGATTTTAGTAGAAATATACTTTCAGGCTGAGGGCAAGAGAATCTGAGATGACCCAACTGGCTACAGCAATTCAGGCGCTAGTAGCTTCGCAAAACAGGGATGGCGAAATTAACCAACTGGCCATGGCGGTCCAACAATTAGCGATAAACCAGCACTCAACGGACCAACGGCAAAAATTATTTAAGGAACTACGACTGTGCATGGTCATGCTTAACAATCACTTACCGTCGTCAATAATATTACTTACCTGCATCAATCATGCAATGTGCGAGTACAATAACAATGACTTACATTTATGTCTCATGCTTAAGCAGGTAACCTACATTCATTTGTGCATACATACTGTCGTAGAGTCTAGAGTTAAGTTAATCATGTCAACAATTCTGCAAGCGGTAAATGTAATCAAACATAAGTTCAATAAGTACACAATCAATTAATGTAGAATAAGCATTTTGTTACTATAAAACGTAGACCAGTTGCGAATAAAGTTCATTGTCAACCAGCAATCAGTTTTTTTTACTCTTTCATTAAGGAACATTTTTGGTCCTTCGAACCGGATCTCGGATTTCGATTGCACTATCGATCTTCGAATTCAGAATTGAGCTGCAGTAATTCATTCAGATCAAGAAACGATTTGTTGTGCTTTTTTGACCAGATATCGATTGCACTATCGAGATTCGAATCCAGATTTGAGCTGCGGTACTTCATTCAGATTACGAAACGGTCGGTTTTAATATCTTTCTGCGGATTGTGGTAGCAGATAAATTTAGCTGTGCTTCCCAGATTTTGGTGTGCTTTCTCGTCGAAGTGTTAAAATTTTCACCATCATGACTACAAATAGTCCCAATGTAAGCCAAAAACTTAAATTTGAGGATGTAAAGAGGTTAGTCATTTCAAATTTCAAAAAGGATGGTGAATCCAGACATTCACTAGGATATTTTGAAACAAGGCTAGAGCGTTTACGAGAGTATTGGAGGAAATGTGAAGAGATGCATTTGGCTACATATTCGCACTTTGCTCACAATAGTTAGCTGCTAGCTCAATACCAGCAAGAATATGAAAATTGCGAGGTACTTGCTATGGATTTTATCACACGTTTCAAAGACAAAATCCATCAGTACCGTACACCAGCAATAGCGCAAACAGCTGTTAATGATGCAGTTAAATTAGAAAGGGTAAGAATCTTAACTTTTGATGGAAATTATGGAACATGGGTGGTATTCAAAGACCTATTATCATTCAAAGACCTAATATCAACACTTGTGTTCGCCTTTTTATTTCTCTTGTTCGTAGCATTGTTGAATATTGCTCCCAAGTGTGGTCTCCTCGTTTCATGTACCTGTCTAATGCTGTTGAATCCGTTCAGCGTAAGTTTACTCGCTGCCTTTTGTTCAAGTTTATTGTTGCTTATCGTCCTTATGATGACTGTCTGCTTTTCTTAAATCTCCATTTGCTGAGTACCCGCAGAGTATTCCTTGATGAATGTCTTCTTTATAAGCTTTATCATGGCTTACTCTCTTCAAACATTCGCGTGTGTCATTTCTTACGTGTGTCTGATCGCCCGGTTAGAACTCAGTCGCTTTTCCTTACTCCTTCTGCGCGTACTTTTGTGTATTTTTACTCACCTATACCTAGGATACTTAGAAGCCATGATGAGCATCAGTTTGGTTCTTTGTCCATGTCTTTTCTTTCTTTTAAAAAACATGTTATTGATACGATAACGTAGTCTCTTAGTTATTTTTATTATGCATTCTTCTCTTTACTTTTTCTTCAATTTTTGTTTTTATTATTTTATTATTTTTATTCCTATTTTGCTTTATATTAATGATTTTTTTGATTATTTTTTCTATCTCGTTTCATAATTGGATTTTTCTGTTAAATGAGATTTGAATAATAATAAATAAATCTATTCAAAAACATGGTACACACAAATGCTAATCTTAGCAATATTCAAAAACTTTAGCTATAAACAAATCGACTTTTGCTACCGATCAAGAAATACGTTCGAAGTGGCAATCCAGGTTTAGGTTTGCTAATTCGTTTTTCAGGCGCTTTAGAAACGAATATATATGTATGTGCAGTTAGAAGCGCTCATCACAATCGCATCCCCTTCACCCGTGGAATCAAATCGGGCGATGTAGTAGTTGTTCACGATACTTCATGCTCGCAACTTTTTTTGGAAGCTAGCGAAGATCGAAAAAACTTTTTTTCGGGACGATACGGTCGCGTTCGAGTTTGTGAGATTAAATTGCCCAACGGAGTGATCACCAGACGAGGCATTCAGCATATGTATCCTTTGGAAATCAATTCATTGGCGGCGGGAGGATATGAAAAATAAAAGAGCATACAATACATTTACAGCACATTTTAACGTAGCATACTCGCATACTATTGCAAAATTGTTAACTCTCTTCCCATAACTAAAAAGTTAGTTGGAACCTAACGCTAGATCACTCAAGACGCACAAAATATCAATATCATTATTGCTAATCCACCTAGTTTTTTAAAACAAATTAATTAAACTTATCGCCGGTGTTATTTATTTGACAAAGACAATAAATACAACGTAGTACAGGAAAAACTTAGACAAATGTATTCAAACGACAAAACTATTGAATTCATCCGTTGCTCTCATAAAGCACAAAACATCCCAACAGAGGTAGAACCTGTTAAACGAATATATTTCTATCATATCCGCGAAAGCCTACACTCCGGTATTCAGGAAACATTTAACCCGATCAAATACAAAATTTACTTTCCTAAGCTGTTGGAACTAATTCAAATTGTGATCAGTCAATGCGATGTTTTTCAAGAGGTAAAATATGATAGGGACCCTGTTAAACCTAAATTTCAGCATTCGGAGACCTCAACAGTTAAATCATATACAATGATATATTTCATAATAAAAAAAAGTTTTATCACCCTAGTGGATACATTTTCTAAACTTGCAGTCGTTTATCATTTACCGGATCACAACCATATCACCATAGTGGAAACATTAGAAGAAAATTTTGCAAAAACAGGCAGACCTAACAAAATAATAGCAGGTCATGAGTTTGATGGTATTCATGTTAAAGAATTCTTCAAATTCATTTAACAAAACCGCACAGTCATACCGGGCTTGCAGACATAGAACGTTTACATAAAACCATTGCGGAAAAATTCAGAACTATCACCTATAATATAGATAAAATTTCAACCAAACAAACAATGCAAAAAGCGGTAAGAAACTACAATGAACGGTATCACACATCAATCAAGGCTACTCCCAGAGAAGTCCAAAATCGATTAGTATATCGAAATAAAATAAGACAAAATTTGGAAAAATTTAAGTTCAGAATATTAAAACAGCGAAATCAGGTTAGAGAAAATTATGAAGAAACTAGAAGCACAGGCTTTATTTAAAACTATAAAGCAGTCAGACTAAAGCAATTAATAAAATATAGAAAGGCAATACTGAATAATGTACACCCCATCAACATTAAAAGAAACTCAAAGTTTGTAGATCAAAACCAACTACCACAGCTGAATCAGACATAGCGCGCAATGAAGAATCTATTATAGAAAAAGCAACTAATCATAGAAAAAGCAACTATCATAGAAAAAGCAACTAGGAAGTTCTTATCTCAAAATTTAGTATTAATATAACTAGAAGCGACATCAAGACACTTAAACAAGATTCGTGGCTACATGAAAACATCATTAACTTCTATGTAAATCTCATCATGAAAAAGAAAATATGCCGAAAGTATACGCACTAAATACATAATTTGTATCCCGCCTATTACAAGAGGGTTACAGTGCCATTCGCAAGTGGACCCGTACACGTAAACCAGGTTCATTTGTGCATGTTAATTGTCCATTCCGAAAACAAAACGATTAAGTACTACACAGAAAAAAAATGATTAGATCGTTCATATAATCTAAATTAGATAACACGAGTTTTCATTGATTTGTCGAAAAAATATACAATTTAAAAAATGTATGGGATTGAAACAAAAAGTTGCATTTTATGTTTCATCTAAAACTGATTACACCCATACGGCATTTCGCTATAACGACCCTCTTCGATTAAGGCACGTTTTCGATTTACGGCCTAAAATATTTCGCTATAACGGCAAAAATCATTTTTTCGATGTCGATATATCTAAATGTTGCCAATCTTGCGCAAGCGCAATCTCGATGCACACCAGTGTTGTCGTTGTACTCCGATCGGAGTATTTGTACTCCGTTTTTAGTTGCCGTACTACTGTGCTCCGCTCACTTGCAAAGTACTCCCTTTTCAACCGGCGGCAACACATTTCATATTCATAGTGTTTTCAAATAGCAAATTGCTTAGTACATGTCGCAACTACACAATTTCAGTATGATCTTTTACATCTGACGCCCGGTTTCTATTTCTAGAGCACCCCCTAAACGCTCAATATTATTGATCAATATGCATTGATGAATATGTATTGAAGGGCTATATTGACGTGTAGAAGAGCTTCAAACATATTGACAGCATATTGAAGCATATTGATGGAAATTCCTATTGAAGCATATTGATAGAGGCTGTATTGATGCGCATATTGACGTGTATGAGGCATATTTATCAATAATGCATCATTTTTGTTCGGAATATCGACGCGCTACCACGTACTCGTGCGTAATAGCCATCAGATGCATGATGTCTGAGTGTGAACGTGATTTTGTGTTGTTGTTAATTATGCTTTATCGTGATTCGCCGGAACTGTGGCAAGTTAAGTCGAAAGACTACTTTAATCAGAACAAAAAACAGATAGCGTTGAATAAAATTGTCGACGCACTAATTCATTTGAAACCTGATTTAACAGTGGAAAAGCTACGCAAAAAGATAAACACTTTGCGTACAAACTTCAATAAAGATTTCAGGGCTATTGAAAATGCCAAGCGCTCTGGCGCTTCAGCAAAGGATATCCCTGAACCGAAATCGTGGTATTACCAGGAAATGATTTTCATCAAAGATCAGCTGGAAATAGCGCAGACTGATAGTTCAGAGGTAAATAAATTTTATTTACGTTTAATTGTTTGCCAAGTAGGCTTCTCACGAAAACTGAAAATAAATTTGCCTGGGCTTATTTGCTCTTGGACTTTTCACAAAGACATATATTTTTTAGAAATAGAAACTACGTAAATTAACACTGAGATATATTTTATTCAAGTTTTTACAAGTTAAATGTAACCCAATTCATTAACATACCATTTTTAAAATGCAATAACAAAAATTATGTTATGAATTGTATTGTACTTGATCATGACGTCTAGGTAGCTGAAACTGTTTAAGGATATTTGTAATTGCAAACAAATTTTTGATTTGATTCATGTTAATCGGGACATCAATGAAGGCAGTTGTTTTGCCATGGAACTGAGTCCGCAGAAGAATTGAAATATTCGGTGAAATCATCCCTGGTATTTTTCGCCTCTACGCCTAAGCTACCTCTAACGCTTTTTTGAAGTTGCAAAGTAGTAGGTAGTTCCTTTCGCCATGAGCCTTCTTCAGTAATGCCACTGACTATATTTTCATAGTCGACATCACCTCTTTGTAGATAGTAATCCCTGTTTCTTGCTGATAAGTAGCTGTGTAAATGACAGCAACACATTACTATTTTCCGAGCCTTTTGAGGTTGAAATTTAATTGGTTTTTGGAAAATTTTGAATCTTTTTACCAAAATTCCATAAGTATTTTCGACAATCCTTCGTGCTCTAGATAGTCGATATTTGAAAATGCGTTTATCAAGTGAGCTCGATTATAGGGCTTCATAAAATTTGAATGGAGCAGGAAAGCCTCATCTCCTACAAGCACATATGAGTACAGCTTATCAGAGCCAGGTAATTTGTTCCGATCAGGAAGGTTTATTTGATTATCTGACAGTTTTTGCCAGAATACTGTGTTTTTAAATACTCCGCCATCGGATACTCGTCCGTTTGCCCCAGCGTCAATCATCATGAATTGATAATTAGCATCGACAATGGCCATGAGCACTATACTGAACGTACCTTTGTAATTATAATAGTACGATCCATATTGAAGCCATATTGAAGCGCATAAAGCTACTTTCAATATTATTGATAAATCACATTGATCAATAATATTGAGCGTTTAGGGGGTGCTTAAGAAGAAGACATATTCATGAAAATTCAGTTTTAAGTGCGTAGTGTGGTGGTTGTCCTCTCATTTTGTTTGTGTGAAACATACATAACATGTTCCATACTATATCTGGAAATAGGCCATCGTCAGTTCAAACGAAATAAATTGTTGGTTTTTCGGTTCGTTTTTGGTGCTTTTTTAATCCGCTACCTACCGCTGCCGTGGCAGGGTGGGGTAGAGTTTGTGGTATAAAGGTAAAGAAGTGATTTGATCAATTGCTCAGTTAGTTTTTGCGACGCCGTGGAATGGAAAATTTCCATATTTCATAACTTGTGGTAACTGTTTTTTTGTTTTAGTAATTTTGATGCATTTCGACCGCATGTCGGAATTTTCTCGAATTTTTTAAGTTAATATAAATTCTTTAAGTTTTGGCATCAAATGAGTTTCTTTGTTTCATATATTTGTTCCTCAACAGTGAAGTGATTTTATTCTTCATTTAGTTTTTGCGACGCAATTGAAAATTCCTTCGTTTCATTATTTGTGGTGAGTGTTTCTTCGATTTATTTTAATCTATGAATTTCGACCGCATGCTTCAATTAGTGATGACTATCGTAAGGCTAGCTAACTAAAATTCTTCCTAAAGTTTTTGCGACGCGAGTGTGTTTTTGTTTCATCGTGTATGGTGAGTGTTTCTTTCTTTCATATATTTTTCTGACTTTCAGCGATTTTTATAAAATTTCATGAATTTTCACTTTGAATGATTGGCTATTGAAAGGATAGCTCACGTACTGTTTCATGTTTATTAAGGGTAAGTTGAAAAGATAATTAAAACACACCTGGGATAAAATGCTTTAATTTCCAGTTGCACGTCAGCGATCTGCTGAGGACACATCAATCCATTTGCAATCACCAATCGGCTAAATTGAATCTCGTAGGCTATTAAAAGTAAGTAAAAAAAACTTTAACACAGAGTTAATCTAACTTTATTTTATTTTCAGGCGATTTGCTGAGCACACTTCGTTCTTATTCAATAACTCGGCTCTCTTGAATACGGCAGACTAGCTTCCGCCTGTATTCAAGTATATTAAAGGTAAGTTAAAAATATTTTTAACACAGAGTTAATCTAACTTTATTTTATTATCAGGCGATTCGCTGAGCACACTTCGTTCTTGTTCAACAGCTCGGGTCTCTTGAATACGGCAGACTAGCTGCCGCCTGTATTCAAGCATTTTAAAGGTAAGTGGAAAATCTTTTTAAGTGCATATTTTATCACAGAGGCTGAATTGTTATTTTCAGTTTCACCTCAGCGAATCGTTTTAAACTACTCTTTCACAATGGAACGGTTAGTTTGGTAGATACGTTTAAGGTAGATTAGTATAACAAAAATTAATATTACAGTTATTTAATTAAATTGAGTAAGGATAGGAGTCAAAAACTTACGCCTACTAAGAACACAGCTCAAGATACAAGGGTTGATAAAACTGATAATATTAGGGTTGATAAAACTAAAGATATCAGGGTGGTTGCGAGGGTTGATACGAGGGCTATTATTGAGTTGGATATTGACGACTCTAGTTCGGCATCCAATTTCGAAGCCATAGAAAGTCATACTGAAGGCCCAAAGGTATCAAAAATTTCGAAAAATTTGGCTTACTGAGTTTGATTGGCTTGAAGCAAGAGTTATATCTTCTACTGGAAGCGGTTCGAAAGTTATAAAAGAGAAAAGATCCTTTAGCAAATCTTGTCAAAAATTGTTAAGCAATAATGTATCACATTTATTGCGACATGGAAATAGTAAATCACACGAAATTCAAGTGCATTCTCTTAAAAATCAACCCGAAATTCACAGTCCAGCAGCAATAGAATCATTCACAAACAAATCTAAAAATATTAAAATGACCGAGCTTAGAATAATTATGTTTTTACTAGAACATAATTTACCATTCTCTTTCATCACACCATTGATTTTTTTGATTCAAACAGTTGCCCAAGATCCTGAAATTGTTAAATTATTGAAGTGTGGGAAAACGAAAGCTACTGATGTCACTAATTTCACTTTAAAGAATGAAGCTTGTGAACAAATAGCCAAAGTTTTGAGAAAACAAAAATTCTCCCTTATCATCGATGAAACGGCAGATATAAGTACAATCAAATGTTTGGCCTTAGTCGTTCGATATTTTGACTTTAATTGGGGAAAAGTCCGCGATAGGTTTTTGGGTCTTCTGGAACTGTCTCAATGTGATGCAAAGTCAATATATAACAATTTGCTGAAGTATTTGAATGATTTGCACATTCCTTTGATAAATTTAGTAGGATTCGCTTCAGACGGTGCTTCGGTTATGATGGCTAATAAGTAAGGTATCAAATCCTTCCTCAAAAAAGGTTTGCCAAATTTGTATGTTATGACCGGCACATGTCTTTCACTACATTTATGCTCAGTATATAACTTTTGTACTCCCCTTTCATATAAAGTACTCCCTTTCGACTAGGAAATGTACTCCCCTGGAAATTTAAAAAACGCCAGCACTGATGCACACTCTTTTCTATTTCCTCTTCTTTATGAGCGTTATTCAGTGTGTGCTCATAAAGTGGCTGGTTTAGACTTGTCTGTGAGTGTTTTATGTACATATTTATTACTGATTGTTACACATTAACTGGAAAACTTGGAAATAATTAGGGACATTTTTGGTACGTAAGTACATACAGCCATGGCCAGCAGTATTAGGCACCCCCTCAAAACACATGTAATTTGAAACGTGTGTTAGAATTGATAATTTCTTTTAACATTTACGATACTGGTTTGTCCAAACAATAATAACAGCAATAAACGATCTTCTTTGAAGAGCCATTAAACATCGGGCGTGCAAATTCCAGGAAATGGGGTATTTGAGAAATTGTTGATAACATTTTGTCAGTCTTCATTTGTTTCTTATAGGGTGAGGTTGCTTATTTTTGTAATTTATTGGCAAACTAGACACGCTGTGCAATACAATATGTCTAAAACGAGTGAACTTGGTATTGAAAAACGCTGTAGAATTCAGTTTCTACAAGAACAGGGCAAATCTCAAGTTGAGATTGCCAAGCTAGTGAAATGTTCTCGGTGCGCAGTGCAATCTGCTGTCATGCGGTTTGCGGAGACCAGTTCTCACGAAAATAAGCCAAGAACAGGCAGAAAACGCGTAACTTCAAAACGCCAGGACATAAAACTTGTCCGCGACTCTTTGAAAGAGCGAAAAAAAAAATCTTCTGCGCTTGCTGCTAACCTGTCGGAAAACTTGGGGAAAGTAATAAGTGCTCGATCGATAAGAAGGCGTCTCACAGAAGCAAGCTTGAAAGGTTGTAAAGCTAGAAAGAAGCCATGGCTTTCAGCAGGCAACAAAAAACATCGCTTCGAATGGGCTCTTCGGTACCAGCATTTCACAGAAGAGGATTGGGCAAATGTTCTGTGGTCCCATGAGTCTAGTTTCCAGGTAAGCTTAATTATAACCTTTTTCAAACAATAGTAACCGTAATTTTTTACGGAGGCCATGATTTCAGAACATTTTTCCAAAAAACTGAAACAGGTTTTTTGTATTTTCTAACAGGTATTTGGAGCACCTGGTGTGACCTTTGTTAGGCGGCGCGTTGGTGAGGAATATCATCCAGATTGCGTGGTGCCTACAGTTAAACATGGAGGAGGCAGTATCATGGTTTGGGGTGGCATTGCTGCTGATGGAGTCGGCAAAACGTTCGTTTGTGAAAACCGTTTGAACAGTGAAAAGTACATAAATATGCTGGAAATTGTACTAATGATTTCGTTAACGAGCATTTTTGGTGACACGAATCTACGTGGACTCAAATTCCAACAAGATAGTGCTCCTTGTCACAAATCGGCGATTACGATGCGCTGGTTTGGAGACAACGATATTGAATTATTAGATTGGCCAGCGCAGTCCCCAGACCTGAACCCTATCGAACACCTCTGGGGTAGTCTGAAGCGTAACATACAGAAATAAAACATCACATCAAAAGTGGCGTTAAAAACAGCTTTGGTACACGAGTGGAACTCCATAAGTACCGTTGACTGTACAAAGCTCGTTAGGAGTATGCCCAAGAAGATTGCTGCTGTAATAAAAGCAAAGGGTGGACCCACAAGATATTAATGTATTTAGTTTTTTTTCATCGATACATAATAATTTCGAAAAAAAAACTTTGTTTTTTTTATTTAAACAAAAAAATATTCAGTTATTTACAGGGTGCCTTATACTTTTGGCCAAGGCTGTATGTATGTATGTACAAATTAAAAAAATTTAATATATATTTTTTTATGAAACTTATTTTATAATTTCATTATTTTTTAGACAAAATGCCACCGAAACGATTATCGACTTCGGAAACTGATAAAAAGAGATGCCGAAAATCAGTCACGCTAGGAACTAAACTAGAAATAGAAGCTGGAGAGAAAATTGTTGAAATTTGCAAGGCAATGGGACTTGCGAAATCTACCATTCAAACTATTCGCGATAAAAAGGAAAACATTAAAACATATTTGCAATCTGCTGTACCTTTAAATGTCTCGAGATTAACACGCCAAAGAAACTGGATTCTGGCAAAAATGGAAAAACTATTGATTATATAGATTGAGGACAGTAACAAACGGAGAATGCCAATGAGTCAAATGACTTGACTTGAAAAAAGCTTTAAGTATTTTCGAAAATTCGAAAAATCTGCGCCTGGCTATAAGGTGTCTAAAGAACGATGAAATTTGCTAGTTGGTGGAATTGCCGCGGGTGATTTTAAGCTAAAACCACTTTTAATATATTTGTCTGAAAATCCAAGGCCTCTTAAAGGGCTAAATAAAAATCAATTACCCGTCATATGGAGATTCAACAAAAAAGCTTGGATGACTAAGGCTACTTTTGAGGAATGGTTTAAAAATCACTTTTGTACAGAAGTGAAAAAATATTTGCGAGACAATAACTTAAGCAACAATGCTCTGATAATTTTGGATAATGCACCAAGGCATCCTACTAATTTATCCGAACTATGAGAAGATGTCATGATTGAGTACCTTCCGAAAAATACAACAGCTCTGATCCAACCAATGGATCAGAGTGCAATAGCCACTTTAAAGGCATATTACCCACGCCGAACTTTCCGACAACTTATAAGGGAAACCGATGGTAAATCTTCAATTAAAACATTTTGGAAATACTATAACATCAAGGATGCTATTGACAGCATCAGTGAATCATGGAAAGAATTAAAATTAACAACAATGAACCATGTTTGGAAAAAAATATGGCCAGAATGTGTAAAAAGTAATGATGCAGAAGTTAATTTCCTTCCTGAAATTAGGCAAGTCATTGTGCATCTAGCACATGATCTCGGCCTTGAAGGTTAGAACGAACGTGATGTACTTGATCTACTTGAAGCAGATAGGGAACCCCTTTCATATGAGGAACTCATTCAGTTGCAAGTACAACCGGGATTTGACGAAGAGACAGAGCCTGTTGTATCCAAACAGCTAATATCAAAAAATTTGTCGAAAGCTTTTTCTTATTTCGAACAAGGAATAAACATCCTCCTTGAAAACGATTCTAACGTCAAACGTAGCGCTAAAGTTTTTCGAGGAATTAACTCGGCCATTAGCTGTTATAAATCACTGAAGAACGAAATAGACACGAAGGCAAGACAAACAACATTGGACAATTTTTTTAAGCCAGATCCATCCTTACCAGCGAAAAATGATGACGACAGTCATCTGCAGGTTACCATTTCTTCATCGTCTTCAGATTAAAGCCATTTTAAAAAAAAATTATGTACATACTGTATGTATACATACACATATTTTATGTAACATGAAGTTGTTTCATTTTTGTTTATAGATTATTGTTGGTTTTTGGAGTCTGTTATTATTTTATGTACAAATGTATATACTTTTAATGTATGTATTTTTGATTTAAATGAAATAAAAAGATAAAATGCATTCTGAATGATAAACCATGTTACATATTTAACCAATTTGGAACCGATTCCATTGAATTTGTATTAGAATAATTGATTCCTTATACGGCTTTTCGCTTTGCGGCCAAAGTTCGTGGAACGTATCTAGGCTGTAAAGCGAGGTATGGGTGTATTTGATTTGCACGCAAGACATCATCAAATTGTATTTAACAAATCTATGACATTTTAGTCAATTTCGCTACACATGTTTACATTTTTGAGCCATTTGTAGTTACTTTGAACACTCAAAGTGCATATTTCTATAATATGGAAGTTTCAGCGAATTAAGAATATGATTTAACTATTCTCAGTAGATGATTTATCTACTCAATGGTCAGTTTCTCTAATATCAGCGTTGTTTTTTACATTCACAATTACCAAAGAATGAATTGCGACTTTAATGACTTCTTTTGCCGTGGTTCGGAATTTCACAATCATTCTTAGTTGCGTGCTATTATTTTGTGATAGCGTATAGTTGACTTAGTTGTTATAGCGTATTTTGTGTATTGTGTATGAGCGTATATTTTGTGATAGCGTATAGTTGACAAGTGCCGTCAGTGAAAAGTGCGCGGATAATAATGGAAAACGCTTTTAATGTGTCTATGGGTGGGCAACTGGATAATATGCCTATTTATGTATATGAAGAAGTTAATCCGGGTGTAGTTTCAAATCTCACGGATTGGGGATTACACGAAGGCATACCATTTTTCACGAGTGAGTGACTTTATTTAAATATTAATTATGTGTTTCCAATGAAAGGTACCTTTATACAGATAAAGGAATTGATGTTAAGGTGTTAAAGCAAATCACCGCTACAGACTTGGACCAGATCATTGATATTCAGCACTTTGGCTTAAGAATAAAGCTAAGAACGAGTTTAATCAAATGGACAACTGAAAATGTACTGTTTGATTATATTTCCCATTAAGTGGAATATCTCAAATGTATTTTAATTTAGTGATACAGCACACCTCTTGTGGAAACCGAGCCTATCAATTCGTTGACATGGACTAGCTGTAGATCTGATAGCTTTGGAGTTTTAACCGAGTTTTGACCAAAAAATGTTATTGACCTTTGAAATTGTAATAGAAAAGCATCATAAAAAGTTTCTTAACTTATTCCCTAATGCTTCATTAACACCAAAACAACATAACATTTGTAGTAGAATGTTTTGCGATTCAATCCATTAGTATTTTGTAACCGACGCTTCCTAAGCACATTCGGCTATTGAACACTTTTGTACTTTGTTCAAGACGGAAAAAGAAGAAGAAGAAGACATATATGAAAAAATGAGGTGAGAATTAAGCGTTGTCATTGTGTATTAGCGAGAACATCTGAGACAACATGTTCGAAGAAGATTCGTTAGAGAAATAAAGGCAATTAAACAGACTTGAAGTGTTGTTTTTCATAAATCCTGGGTGTGCTACAACAATCAGAAGTGGGATATCTACCCAAAATGGAAAATCAACTAGACCGAATCGAATTACAAAACATGCTCGCCGCCGCCGGAGTAGACGTGCCTGCCAGGGCAACGACGGTCCAGTTGAGGAGGCTCTTCGCAGAAAACAGAGACATTATTTCAACAGCAAGGGACAGCAGCCGAAATGCAACCGCCGAACAACACGCTGAAGAAAATACCGACCGCAGTGCAGACGACGTCGAAGAAGGAGCAGTGGGGGGGAAGCCTACCGGATGAAAATAAGCCGACGACAAAGAATCCGCCGAAGAGAGCGTGAACCGAAAAGAAAGTGCCGACGAGGGAGACATGAAACACCATGTGACCGATGACGACGAATTAGCTGCGTTGCGACGCCGACATGAAATTTTGAGGCTAAGGCGAGAAATAGCCGAAATGGAAAGATGTGAAAGAGCCGCAGCCGTTATGATAACACCGCCGGCTCCCAGTAGAAGGATAGATTTCCAGGAAATCGAATACGCGATCGTAAAATGCAGTGCATATGGTGTCGATGATTTCCTAAAGCACTTGGAGCAAATCTTTACGCAAATTGACGCCGATGAGGTGCTGAAGTTTTTAGCATTGCGGAATTCACTAATGGGTGCTGCGCGACTTTTATTGACGGGAGACACCATGACGTACGCCGACTTACGAGAAAAATTGAAGAAGGAATTCGGCCGCCGAGTAAGCCGCCAAGAAATTTATCAGGCGTTGCGTGACCGACGTAAAAGAGATGAAATAATTTTGAATTTTTTTTTTTTGAGTAGCGTTCATCTAGGAGGGATTAAACCACCGTGCAGAAGAATATACATTGTTTGCCGCCGCCAGAGCAATGACTGAAGTCAAGGACGCCGTCGATATTTTGGAACAACGCTATGCCATGAGAGGTGCTGTTGAAAACTCAGCCACCGACAAAACCAGAGCAATGACGAGCAGGTTCCACCCAACTTATAATTGTTCTGGATTGGGACATGTGAAACCCGACTGTCCATTTGAATTCAGACCAATTCAATTGCTGACAACGTGGTCACGACAGGAAGCAGTGTCCCAGCCCGAAATACATCCAAAAGCCGAAGGAAACAGTAGCCGCCGTTCGATCGACCGACACAATATAATAGGGAGCCGAGAAGACTTAGGCAGGTCGTTTAGTGCGCTTAATTTGGTGAATGTTGCTTTCATTTATAAAGGAGAACAGTGTACTAGAAATATAACTCGTTTATCTCTTTTTGATACCGGTAGTCCCATTAATTTGATCCGACGAGCCGACGTTCCGTTCGAAGTTCGAAACGAATTAGTAGATACGAACTTTTATGGGTTGGGAGAAACGCGAATCAAGCCGTTCGGTAAGATTCAATGTAAAGTTACGATAAATGAAGTGTGTCGAATAATAACTTTAATTGTCGTTCTAGATCATATACCGCCGGTACCGATATTGTTGGGACGATCCGCCTTATGCCAATTCGGGATAAATTTATGTATGTTAAAAAATCAGAATTATAATACGGAAAAAGCTCAGAATAGAATACAGAATGTAAATAAGAGAAACGAGTTGTGTTTTTGTTCGCTGGGCTCCGATGTTCATGAAGAAATAGCTCTTTGGAGACTCAGTTGTTTGCCTCAAGCCATTTTAAGTAGGGATGACGTTCTCGATCATTCTAACGTGAAGGTTTTATCAAAATTTCTCTCAGAAATAATGAAGTTGAAAAGAAAGGTGATATGAACATGCCGAGTGACAGCAGAATGCCCGACGAAGACATAACCGACGTTGTCTATCTGGAAAAGGAAGTCGAGAAGATTATGGCCATAGAATATGACGCTGACGTGGCAGAACTAGACATTAATCCGAGTCTCTGTCAGGAGAATAAAGAACAGGTATTAGAAATAATTACTGAAGAATATCTAAACCGCCGTCTTGTAAAGGAAAAAGAATATGAAATGAAAATAAGGGTTACCTCCGATGTCCCTTTCTACTTTCACTCGCAGAGAATATCATTTGAGGAACGAGAGGCGCTACGAGGAATTATCGACAATATACTAGAAAAAGAGGTTATACGTCCGAGCGAATCGCCATATGCGTCCGCTATTGTGATGGTAAAAAAGAAAACAGGAGGCTATGGGAAATGTGTTGACTATAGGGTTTTAAACAAAATGACTATTCGTGATAATGACTATTCCCGCTGCCGCTGATTGAAGAATGTCTTGAGCACCTAGGAGAGAAAAAGTATTTCTCGACGTTTGATTTAAAGAACGGATTTTTCCACGTAAAAGTTGACGATGATTCGAAGAAGTGTACGTCTTTCGTTACACCGTATTTATTTTTGTTTGATTATAAACTAACATTTCGTGTAAAACTCCCAAAAATACTTTTTTGTGCACAAAAAATTGCTGATTTGAGTCATTAAGCCTGTCATTTACGTTTTTAAATTTTTGCTGTTAAAGCCGCCAACGTCCCATTACTTAGAGTCTAGAGTCCACTGGCGACATGACGGTTATAGCCGCAACTTCTAATATTCTATAAATTACAAAAACATATAGTGTTAATTTTCGAACTTCACTTGTTCCTACTGTCCGTTAATGTTTTAATAATGTTATAAGCTATGTGCCAAAAAGGATTCGAATTTTTATAATAGTTTCAAGGTAATAAAAACTCTGCATGTGGAATATAAATTTTTAGAATTAGATGATAATTTATATCCTCCTATAAACATTGTTAACCTCAATGATAAGATACTTTTTTGTAGACATCCGTACAATCTAAACCCATGAGAGCAACTTTGTAATAAATAAATTGAATGCTTCAAATAAAACAAATTATAAATATTTTTAGAACATACATATATCTCTATACCTTGCATTTTCATTGCTCTTCCATGAAACATCCATCCCCAAAATTTCCACCTTAACAACAAAATGTAGAATGCATTTAATCTAGTGACGTAAGCTATTTATACGAGTATATTCTTAATATTAGGAGCAACTACATACATGCAGTCAGAGTCAAAAGTTTGTATACAGATCATACTTGAATCTTTGAAGCTATATATTTTCCATAATACGTAAGACACACAGATTATTTTCTCTAAAATTAAACTTTATAGTCTTATGTTTTCTAACATAAGATGTGGTCGAAAAAATTAGTCATATTCACTTAGTTTTTTGCTACACAATAAAAATAACTCCTCAAAATGCAGTCAAAAGTTAGTATACAATGCCCTGAATTTCAATTTGTTACAAGTGTCGTTATAAATTTCGCTATGTTGGAGCACTGTAAGTGTGTTTTTCAAGCAAAACTAAGTTCGCAGTTGAATTTTGGCGTGAATGGATTATAGTCCGGGGAAATCTAACATGGTGCTTCGGAAAAATTAGGGGAAAGCTGAATTTTGGTGTGAACCTTGGTACTGGCGTGTTGAACAAAATGTCAAAAGTCCCCATCGATCCGAGTGCTGCGTCACTTTTTATACAAGGTCAAAGGTCACCAAAAGTGACCTTTCCAAAATATCTCAGTAACGGTTACGTCTTCAGAAAAACAATGTATGACGAACTTGTAGCTTAAACAATTTCCAATAAAAAAGATTATGTAACTTTTTCCTGTAACCATAACCGTTTTTGAGATATATTGATCTAAACATTTGTAACTAACAGCATCCTCTTTCTCAGGGTATGTAAATATTATCCGATTTTGATTACGACTTGGCATGTTTGTGAGTTTGTTTTTCTATGTTTAAGAGGCGCATGAAAAAAACATGTAAATAAACTTAACTACCATACTCCAGGGTAGATGGAAAAGCGTGCTCCGAAAAGTTTCCCCATCCCCCTTTGCCATGAAATGGTATCCCTGAGCATCCATCCCAAATCTTCAGAAATGGGCTCGTTGCCTACTCTTTGCGCACTGTTAAACAAGATAGGATCACTTTTTATCCTGTAAATTGTCTATAATTGAAATCGTGAGACTAGCCCTACACACAAATCCTACCCCCACCCTACCCACCCCCGCAAACGAACCATCCCGAAATAGCCGGTTTTTTAGTTTTTTTTTCCATACCGTCTTATCCCATGAACGATCAGGGCAAGGTCAAGTAATTTCAGGTGCAAATTGGTTTCGAAACGTGTCATGTCCCTTTGGCGCTACGTAGTGATCACAGGATTGGTATAAAACTGATTATTAGGGGATAGTCTGCAGCGGGTTGAGCCCCTATAATGTCAAGAATGAGCGTTTACAGAATTATGCCATGTTTTTATCTTGCTTTTTCATACTCCTAGCGCCGTGATATGTTACAAAACCTAGTTTCACTTGCAATGTTGTTGTCTTGCTCGGCTTTTTCGTGGAAAATCCCATACCAATGATGCAGCAATACAGTTTATTTCCGAAAAGAGAGTAGCGAGCAGACGTCCCTACAAGTTATATGGCAAAGGGGGGCGGGGGGTGGTGGTAACTTTTCGGAGCACCCTTTTCCACCTACCCTGGAGTATGGTAGATAAGTTTGTTTACTTGTTTTTTTCATGCGCCTCTTAAACATAAAAAAAAAAACTCACAAACTTTCCAAGTCGTAATCAAAATCGGATAATATTTACATGCCCTGAGAAAGAGGACGCTGTTAGTATCAAATGTTTAGATCAAAATATCTCAAAAACGGTTATGATTACAGGAAAAAGTTACATAATCTTTTTTGTTGGAAATTGTTTAAGCTACAAATTCGTTGTACATTGTTTTTCGAAAGACGTGACCGTTACTGAGATATTTAGGAAAGGTCACTTTTGGTGACCTTTGACCCCGTATAAAAAGTGACGCAGCACTCGGATTGATGGGGACTTTTGACATTTTGTTCAACACACCAGTACCAAGGTTCACACCAAAATTCAGCTTTCCCCTAATTTTTCCGAAGTTTCGCCTTTTTTATGTAGGATTTCACTGGGCTATTAGGTTCTGGTGTTAATTGTGTATATGCTTAACATAAAATGGCACGTGGTAAAGAAATAGCAGTAGAAATTCGCGAGTTGATAGTGACCCATCGAAAAAATGGGAAAACCTTAAGTGAAATAGCCGGCATTGTTAACATAAACCGTGGAACTGTTCAGAAAATTATAGAACGGAGCAAAATTCGAGGAAATGTGAAAACTTTGAAACGTTCAGGTCGGCCACGTACTATGACAGCAACCGAAATACGAAAAGTTGTAAGAGAAGTGCGAAAAAACCCGAAATCTACCGCAGTCCAAATAGCCCGAAATCTTTCTGAAGAACGCTGTAAGCCAGTCAGCGCTTCAACTGTACGTAGAGCGCTGAATAATAATGGGTTGCACGGCAGAGTGCCTAGAAAGAAACCATGCATTTCTGTTATAAATCGCACTAAGCGCGTTAATTTCGCACAACGTCACTTAAATAGCCCGCAGACCTTTTGGAATAGCGTTCTGTTTAGTGATGAAAGCAAATTTGAAGTATTTGGATCAAAGAGGGGTGGAAAGATCTGGAGAGCCAAGAATAGCCAACTACTTCCTCAAAATCTCATTTCGACCGTAAAACATGGTGGCGGTTCATTGATGGTTTGGGGCTGCATGTCGGCTGCGGGCACTGGAAATCTAATTTTTATTGAATCTACAATGAGTAGCCGAGATTATTTGCAGATATTAAAAGACAATTTATGCACTAGTGCTGAAAAATTGGGTCTTGTAACACCATGGATCTTTCAACAAGACAATGATCCAAAACATAGAGCAAAGATTGTCAAAGAGTGGCTATTGTACAGGGTTCCTAAGCAATTACATTCACCTCCGCAGTCGCCTGACTTGAACCCTATAGAGCATCTATGGGAAGTTTTGGACCGAAAAATAAGGAATCGAGTCATAAAATCAAAAAATGATCTGCGAACGGCCTTGACCAAGGAATGGGCAAATATTTCAGCCGATGTTACCCAAAACCTAGTAAATTCCATGAATAATAGATTGAAAGCAGTAATTCATTCCAAAGGAGGACCAACAAAATATTAAATCAAATAAATTTTGGTCCAAGGTATTATAAAAGGCTGACTCTATATTGATTGTATACTAACTTTTGACTGAATTTTTCAGATACTTCATACATTTATCATCAATATTTCACGAATTCAAATTTTGTTTTGATCATCATTATACCAAATAAAGAGGAGAACTGTACTTTTCATTTTATATACTAAATAAATTTTGTTTTACTTCTTTCAATGAAAATATTTGGCTCTAAAGAACTTAACTGAAGCTGTATACTAACTTTTGACTCTGACTGTATATTTGACAGTTCTTCTATTGTTAGCTTTGATTCACAGTATATATAAGAGGTTGCTTTGACTACTATTTTCTTTAAATCATTCGCGATAATTCGACAATTTGATTAATAGCGTCTATTTCAAATACGAGCTTTATTAGTTTGCCTACGAAAATTTGACATTTACTCTAATATAAGTGGTAATTTGTCTTATTAAAGTAGTCATTTCATCTACAGTATTAAATGACTTGGATTTTTAATTCCACAACTGAGCACGGGGAAACCCAGAAACTGACATGTCTTTCCTTATTTGATACCGGCAGCCCTTTTAGTTTGATGAGTCGAGCGCTAATTCCGTCCACTGTTTGCCTTGAAAAGGAGGAGCCGGGATATCGAGGTCTAGGGGGAAGTCAAATTGAAATTATTGGAACAACTGCGGCCCAAATTGAACACAGACGACAACGAACGAAGATAAATATCCGAGTAATGAACCAGTGTAGTTTTGCATATCCTTTAATCTTAGGACGAGACTTTTTCAGTCAAAATAAAATTCGCATTATGTCTAAGAAAAGAATTACGTATGATAGGAATCAATTGTTGAGAATAAAAAATAATGTTAAATTGAAGCCTGATGTTTTTCCTCGTGCTCAAACAAGTGCTTTACATATACTGACGAAATTTGATTTGATAAGAAAGGGACAAAATGATGAAGCGCGGCCACTTCAGCCTGCCTCCGTCGCCTCAAATATAAGCATGCCAGACATTTTCAGTATTGAAATCGATGAACCGGTAAATCTTCCTGACGTTAATGACGAACTCTCTCCTAAAGACGCTAGTCATCTACTGCCCATTTTTGACAGAAAGTATGCTTCTGCTAAGGAAGTTAATGTTACGCCTCTAGAATATGAGATGAGTATCCATCTGACTTCTGATGTCCCATTTCATTGTCCTCCAAGAAGGCTTTCGGTGCGAGAGAAAACCGAAGTTAAGGCCATTACCGATGAACTGTTGTATAAGGGTGTCATTAGGCCGAGTAGCTCTCCATATGCTTCCGCTGTCGTGTAAGTGAAAAAGAAGAATGGATAAACTCGTATGTGTGTCGACTATAGAGGCCTGAATAAGCTGACGAAAAGAGATAACTACCCATTGCCCCTAATTAAGGACTGTTTAGAATACTTAGAGGAAAAGAAGTTCTTTTCAGTTCTAGATTTAAAGAGTGGACTTCATCAAGTGCGGGTCGCTGAAACGTCAAGAAAATACACTTCATTCGTAACGCATATAGGTCAGTACGAGTATTCAAGAATGCCCTTCGGGTTGAAGAACGCCCCTGCTGTCTTTCAGAGATTTATCAATGAGATATTTCTGGATTTGATTGGAAGAAGAAAAATTGTGACATATATGGACGACATTATGCTGGCTACTAAGACTATAGAAGAAGATTTTCAACTGCTGAAGACGGTTCTTGAGAGAATAAAGTATCGAGGTCTTGAGGTGAACATAACTAAATGCCGAATTGGGTACACGAAAGTAGACTTATTGGGTTATTCAAATAACTGCCGAGGGAATTGCTCCTAGTAAGGCACACCTAGACGCTATAAAGAAATTGCGTATGCCCACCAGCGTGCGGGAAGTCCAATCTGCCTTAGGATTGTTTTCATGCTTAAGACGGTTTGTACTGAATTTCTCGCAAATAGCGAAACCCCTGCAAAACATATTGCGTAAGGATGCCCGATTTGAATTTTCCGAAGCCTGCTCTATTGCCTTTACGAATTGAAAGAAATTGTTGATTGATTTATAACCCGAACTATGAAACGGAGCTACACACTGATGCTAGCTCTATCGGTTTTGGAGCCATCTTAATTGGTTTCCCGGTGGCCGTAAGAAGACTGAAGAATTCATACTAAATTGCGTCTCGTGTATTATGTACGCCCCAGTAGACCTTTGAACGGAATTTGCACAACATTCCTAAGAAGCCTTTGCCCTTCGATACGTTACATATCGATCACTTTGGTCCACTGCCGTCCCTACAATCTAAGAGGAAACACATACTAGTGGTGGTTGATGCCTTTACCAAGTATGTCAAATTATACCCGACGAATAGCACCAGCTCTAAAGAAGTCACTGCTGCCACGAAGAAGTACTTTGATTACTATAGTCGTCCTAGAAGGATCATTTCAGACAGGTGCACCTGTTTTACCTCGTTAGAATTTGCTGCATTTATGCAAAAACATAATGTTGAACATATTAAAGTAGCCACTGCAGCCCCGCAAGCCAACGGCCAAGTTGAGCGAGCAAACAGAACTTTAAAGAAGATGCTAGGGAAACTGACCGAGGCAGTGAATCATGCAGACTGGGTTTCTCGGCTGGCTGATGCCGAGTTTGCCATTAATAACTCAGTTAGCGCCGCTACAGAGTTTACCCTTAGTTATCTGCTGTTCGGAGTATCTCAAAGAAGGCACATTATAAGTGAATTAGACGAATATCTGGAGGACAAAGTTGGAAGTGAAGAACGATCCTTACAGCAAATTCGGTGTACTGCTGCCGAAAACCAATCGAAGTCCCAAGAGTACAATTTGAATTATTTCTTGAAACATAGTAAACCTGCTAGAACATATGAAACTGATGATTTTGTTGTACTTAGAAATGTGGATACCTCAGTAGGTGCTAACAAAAATGTATTCCAAAATTTCGAGGCCCGTTCGTAATCCATAAAGTCTTGGATAATGATAGGTATGTAGTGAGAGATATTGAAGACTGTCAGTAGTCCCAATTAACGTATGATGGCATTGTTGAGGCAGGTAGGCTGAGGAGATGACAAGCAAGTTCCTTTTCAGATCATAAACAAACATAAACAAACAGCACTAGATACTGAATACCAAGCAGAAGAACGGCTGAACCAAGAAATCTCTGGCACCGAAGATCACCTGAATGAAGAAGATCTGGACGAAGCAGCGCTTAACCACACAGACTACCAGAACGAGGAATGGTTGGACGAAGACGAGTGGGATCCCGAATACTTAGAAGTAGGAGACGAAGAAGCTCCTAATAATTCTACTACTCTTGCCGACTCTCCGACTTTTCTACTGTCAGGTTGGCCGAGTTGTAAGACCAGGCCAACCCCTACTTTGAACACCGCTGGATGCATACCTGCCACAACGAAGACTACCACTCGAATCAAGTGCAGCGTGAAGTGGGCAACGCCACTGTGTGTGTGGCATGAGTGTGAACCGAGAGTCCAGTCTAGCTTAGACAGTCCATGTGTGACAAAGTGGTTGCAGTGCATAGATTCAATAAACAGTTAGTTGCAAACAAAGCCTTTGTTTTGAATTTGAAAAGGCTGTGTATTACAATATATATATATATATATATATATATATATGTATATATATATATATATATATATATATATATATATATATATATATATATATACATACATATATATATATATATATATATATATATATATATATATATATACATACATATATATATATATATATATATATATATATATATATATATATATATATATATATATATATATATATATATATATATATATATATATATATATATATATATATATATATATATATATATATATATATACACATATATATATATATATATATATATATATATATATATATATATATATATATATATATATATATATATATATAATAAAAATTACTTAAAATATTGTGAGTGGGTGAATTGTCTATTAGGAATTGAAAAGAAATAAGCAAAACAAGAAGTAGGGTAGATCGAGAAATTAGATGATTTTGTGAATTGTGAGTATAGTCACTAAGTCCTTTTAATTTTGGTGATATTTAGTGTTTTTTTGCTTTTGTGAATTGTATGAGTATGCTCACTGAGTGATATTAACTTTGGTGGTAATTGTTGTGAGTATGCTCGTTGAGTATAGTTAATTTCGGGCTGTTTAGTGCTTAATTGTCAATTATTTGTTGTTGAATTGTGGAGGTGGTTCGGTATTGTGGACGAGTTTGATTTAATGGCAACATATATGTATATTATGAAGGGAGGGAGAGTAGTTGCGTGTGTGTGTGTGGGACGGAGAACGGTTCGAGTGGTGAGTAATCGCTGCTGTGTGTGTGTGTGTTCCGCCCTGGTTCGACGAACTGTCGCTCGAAGTTCTCCCCAATGACCGGTTCAGTTGGGTGTGTGTGAGGCGAGTGGTGAGAAATCGCTACTCTGTGTGTGACTCGTCTTGGTTTCGCCAACTGATACTTTGAAACGTATATAGAATTCGGTATTTGATTGAGCCATGTCCCTGCGCTGTTACCTTTTCAAAATTAACAAGACTTAGGGTTATTTTTCATTACAGGTTGTGAAGGCTTCTTGGTGCTGAGCAGTTTCGGTTCGCGCAGGTAATTTAAAAAAAAAAAACGGTCGAACAATCTTTCAGTGCAACTAAGTAAGAATCAAAACGAAAGATTTATTTATTATATGACATACATACATGTCAAAGCAACTGGGACTTCATACATGGAGATAGTCAGTCACAAGAAATGACAATGAAATCACTCGCTGTTGAAATGTAAGTAATAGATTAGAAATCTATCTATAAACAACTAATCGTTTAAATTTAAGCCTGTCATTCGATTTCATTTACATACATATTATGAAACAATATTTCTTATAATTAATTACAAAATTCAAGCTATGGCTCCCGCGGTCAATTTCGCTGACAGTTAAATTTGAATTCTAAATACTCAAATATATAAAGTCAAATATATAAAATTCAAAATGACGGATAGTAATAAATCCAAAGCAAGTACGGGTGAACAATTGGAAATTGATGATAATTCACAGTCAAATACAGCATCAAGCTGTGATGCAATTTTCCCAAATTCAGTTGCACCCTTAAAAATTCCTCCTTTCTGGAGTAGCCGACCTGATTTGTGGTTTCTACAAGTAGAAGCACAATTTCGATTAAAAGGTATAACAGCCTCTAATATGAGATATGACCACCTAGTGGCTTCTTTACCTTCTGACACCATAGAAATAGTGGCGGATGCCTTCTTAAATTCACCAAGTCAGAACAGGTATGAACATTTAAAAACCCTCCTACCTAACATAAGTCGAGACTCTGATAAACGCAGACTAGATGCACTTTTGCTAAAGCTGAATTGGGCAATTAAAAACATAGAGTCCTTAGCGGATGGTAATAGTTTAGTGAATGGGTAAACATTGGATAAACAAGTTACCTACCTCAGTACAAGCCTGTATAATATAGCCATAGAAGGGTCGCATACATTGGAAGAAACATTTACCATCGCGGATAGAATTCACGACTCAACCACCTCATCAAGAATTGCATCCATTTGTTCAAACAAGCACTCCTCCAGTAGTAACATGTCAATTCAAATCAGTGAACTTTCTGAACGCATTAACCGCTTGGAATTTCGTCAGTCTAGACAAAATAATAGGTCGCATTCTCAAAGAAGATTTCGATCGAAGTCCAATGGTAGAACACCGCCTCAAAATAAATTTTGCTGGTTTCACAGAAATTTTAAGCAGAGGGCCCGAAAATGTGTTCAACCATGCGAATTCAGGGTTGGCACAGACAAAATGCACCAGAAAAACTAGGAGTGACTTCTTCAAAAGCGGCATCGAAGTTAGGCAAGTTTTCCCGCCGCCTTCTTGTTTATAAAAAAAAAACACAAAGTTGCATTTTTTAATTGACACAGGAGCAGAAGTCTCCACAATTCCTAAGAAATTTTGCCCCAAACAATTTGAGCAATCAAATTATAATCTCGTACTATTAGCACTTACGGTATTAAACATTTATGTTTAGACCTGCATCTGCGACGCAATTGCAATCACTTTTCCATTATCGGCGACATAGACTACCCTATCATCGGGGCAGACTTCCTATTCAAATTCAACATTTTAGTAGATATGTGACGCAGAAAGATCATAAACAAAGCAACCACTCTTTCTACAGATTGCATATCGCGCGAGTTATGGAATGTGCTTAGCACACATTCCACCTAACGGACAGCGTCAACTTCAAGACGACGACACCTGAAACCTTCTGTATACCAAGACCTAGCAGACAAAGCGATGACACCAGACGCCTGGGAAGATACAACCGACATACCGGCACGAGGCCTGAGTCAGCATTTAGCAACTCCATAAGTATATGCAAAATTATCTTTGAGTTCTCAGTCTTGTGTAATTAACTGAATAAAACAATACACTCAGAAAAATCAAATTGTTTTTTTTTTAAGCTCAGGCTCAGCAAATACTATAACTCGCGCCACTCAGTTAGCGTCTCCCAAACTTCACACATTTCAAGATGAGTTCGGATCAATCTTAAATGATTTCCGCACTTTAAAAGCATCTCCCGATTTCAACCAACCAGTAAACTACAATGTTGTCCACTGTATAAACACCAATGGAAGCTTACTTTGTTCACGTCCCAGACGTCTTAACCCCGAAAAATGGGGAAGCAGAGTTTGAAACGATGATTGATTTAGGCATATACAGACCCTCATCATCACCAGTGGCTTCACCTCTACATCTAGTTCACCAAAAGGATTCTCCAGATTGGAGACCGTGCAGGGACAATTAAATGCTGTCACAATTCATGATAGATATCCCTTGCCTAATATCCAGGATTTTTCCGCCCACGTTGGTGGTTGCACGATATTCTCGAAAATAGACCTCATACGAACCTACCACCAAATTTTGGTAACCACTGAAGACATTTACAAGACGGCCGTTACTATTGCTTTCGGACTTTTTGAGTTCTTACGTATGCCCTTCGATGTTCGAAATGGAGCGCAAACTTTTTAGCGTTTCATTAATGTAGCTCTTTCTGATTTGGATTACATTTTTGTCTACGTCGATGACATACTTGTCGCTAGCAAGTCCTCTCAAGAGCACAAAGAACATCTCCGGACGCTTTTCTCTCGTTGACAGAAATTCGGCATTAATATAAATCCTTTCAAATGTCTTTTTGGAGTTAAAAAGTTAGACTTTTTGGGTCATTCGATTGCGTGTGATGGAATCGCGTCTTCAGAAAGTTGAATCAAAGCAATTCAAGAATTTCCTTCCTCCGATTCATTCAACAAGCTTAAACGATTCTTGGGAATGATTAGTTTTTATCACCGCTTCATTCCCGAAGTCGCAAAACTTTGTGCACCATTATATGATTATCTCAAAAATACAAACCCAAAAGGGAAGTCTAAGATTCAATTTCAACGTAATGAATCGCACGAAGATGCGTTTCAGGATATTAAGAGTATATTGCAAAAATACACCATACTAGTTCATCCAAATTCACAAACTACGACAAGCATTTACGTAGACGCATCAAGTGACACAGTAGGAGCCGTATTGCAACAAAGTGAAGATAATAAATGGAAGCCTTTAGGATTTTTTTCAAAACGGCTGCAGGCGCCAGGAAAATAATACTCTATCTTCGATACTCTATCGATGAGCTTTTAGCCGTCAAACACTTTCGCCATTACCTAGAAGGCAAACAGTTCAGTATATACACAGACGATAAACTGTTCACTAATGCTTTATTTTCAAAATCTGACAAAAGCCCTAGACAAACTGTAGCATCCTTCACGTTTCTCTACTGTGAAACGCGCTTGCTACTTTTGCCCGTTCCATTAATTACCGCTACATAGCGGTTTCTTGTTTGTGAAATCCCGAGCTGCAGATTGTAAGCGAGAGCTTGGGGCAGTTGATTGGAAGTTGTAGCCACGGATGGCCGGGGGAGGGCCGAAAATGTGAGAGTGCTTTAGTTTTGCAGTTACGACCGAATTGGAATAGGAAAATGGTGACTAGTTTTAATCATTCTGATCGGGAAATGTATGTCTAGTGCCTTGGTAGATTTGATAGACAGATTGTCGTACGGAACGTAGGAGAAAATTCCGGGCTTATGAATTTCATTTTCGGCAATCTGAAGAAAAATTGTTTGATATAATTGAGTCGTGCGGTGTCATATACTAAGGCAGTGTCAAGTTATTGTCCAAGAGCTACGAAAAGTGTCGCATGGGGTGCCAATCTAGTTGTCACTGTGGAAAATAAAGTTGTACCTTGAGAAGAGAAACATCCTTTCGACATAATTGCTGCTACCCAGGAAATTGCTGCTCCTACAGCTCAATTTTTTGTAGCAAGTCGAGTGAAAGCGACACGTGGAATCCACGGGCAAACAGTTCTATAAATAGCCTAAAGATTCTCAATAGTTAAGTGTAAAGTGCCGAGTCTAGTAGCAGGCGTGACATAGCGGTTCTTTGGAGACGAATTCTCGGTTCTCGGATTATTCAACGCATGAGTGAAGATGGGGATCTATATTTCTGATCAAACAAAAGTAATGACTGTGCAATGGTGTCGTTAATGAGGATTTTGTTGTTGAGTGTAATTGTCTTGGTTTTGAAAGTACTATTATGAATTTCACCCTCGCTTCCGAACGCAAATATGCATAAATGAAGTAATGCGAAAAGTAGTGATCGTAGAGCTGAAAATTTTTTTGTTGTCCTTCGACAAGACGTGTTCATTTTTCATTAAAACCTTGTGTGCGCATAATCTTCACAAACGAAAGGGAGGGAAATTGTCAATTTGGCCTTTTTTTTTATTCAGGCCAATGTCAGTGGGTGGAGGACCCCAGACCTTCGGTGATCAGGGCTCCGCCATCATCAGGGGTCCGGGGCTGTCTGCTTCACCTGGGCTCCTACGAAAAGAGAGGCAGTATTTCTTCCCCTTTCCCGCATAGAATTTTCATGTTGGCTCCGTGCGTCGTCACGAGCGCTGGGTCTGGCTTGCAAGCCCATGCAGCAGAGCCATGGGTGGACTCCTTTACGGAATAAAGCCCCCTACTCCCTTAGGTATATTTATATACCAGTTTGCGGCTACTCTATAATGACGGATGAAATTATAGGTAGCATCCCGTTTTCTGAGAGCAAACCGACTCCATTTTTCATGAACCCACTCCAGCCGCAGCGAGCCAGCAAAGCGGCAGCCTAGCATCCGTCGGGATCGGTTAAATGGTACTCCGCTAATGTGGACGAGGGGCCTTCACGGCCATTTCTAGTGTACCCTGCTCTCGGGGCAATTCTTTTTTTTTTAATTTGCTTTTTGAATGGCAACAGCTATCCCACTTTTCGACCTTGACACTCTTAGTTCTGGACTTCGGTCTGGTTCTAAGTTGTGCTAGGTCTCGCTACAAAACGCTACAAAACCAATTAGCTCAACTATATATCCCAATTCACTCACGATATAAGTCATGTTAAAGGAAAACATAACGTGGTCTCAGACACATTGTCAAGAGCACACATCGTTACCATCGACTTATCAAACCTTCTAGATTCGACTATTTTATCGGACGTACAGACTAAAGATGTAGAATTAAAAAATATTGTAGACACCTCCAAAAGCTTTCCGACCTCATTCGCACTCGAAAAGGTAGTTGAACCTGCCGGAAAACTTAATATATGGTGTGAATCTAGTACATGTATTAATGCTTATCAAAGCAGAGAATAATTGATATTGGAAACTCGATCGTTTTGCGGAATAAGCTTCCGAAAGCAGAGTCAACATGGAACTGTTTTTGCGGGATGATCATTAGAGCCGATATACGTTGTCTATGCTAATTTATAGACAAAAAGGGAACTGTGATCACAAATTGATAGCCTTTATAGTTTCTGTTTCTTTATTAATATTATTATTTTTTATCTATATGGGGCAAGCTTAGTTATAGATTATTGAATCATTTATTCATGTTAATTATAATTATTTTATCAATATAAGTTTACATTGTACTATTATATGTAAGGACATTATCATTTATAAGCTTTTGCGAGAAAAAACCTCTGAGGTTTGTTGAAGATGAACTTATTGAAACAAATTGAAATAAGATAAATAAATAAATTGCAAATCCGGCGTGTGTATGCGATATGCAATTCTTTACTAAATTAATGCTCATGCATGTTCGATTTACATGGAGAAATAGATTCGCGTGAACATTCTCGCAAATTTCCATGGAAGTCAGTGGCGCGGCGTTCAAGATGGCACCGATTAAAGAGCAAAATCTCGGAAAACTCTGAAAAATCCTGATTTGAAAAGGTGATACCAAATTTGGTAAAAAGAAAAAAAAACTAGTGCGCGGAAATAATGAGAATGACACGCATTTTAAAATAATGATTAATAAATTAAAAACTGAGAATGAAGAGTTAAAATTTGAGCTTGCAAAGATGCACGAAATATTGAAACAAATAAAAGTGAGTGAAATGCTCGGACATACCGCCAATATGGACAAAGTTAGTGAAGTGAATAAATAAAATATACCGCCAATATGGACGCAGTGATTGAAGTGAATAAACATGCCGCCAATATGGACGAAGTGAGTGAAATGAATGAACATACCGCCAATATGGACGATGAAAGTGATTTTGTGACAGTGGTGCGTCAAAAAAACAAAAATAGAAAACTCCACAGCAATGTGGAAAAAGTTAAAACAGTGAATGTAGAAAGTGAGCAACTGGATTCAAAACAAGTTTCAAGAGACAAGGGTAAGAAAAGTGAAAAAATTCCACCGATAAATGTGTTCGACCAGGTGCCGAATAACCTTGTGAAACGAATGAAAGAAAATTATAAAATAAAAGACTTTGCGTTAAAAAGAATTTCAAAAAATAAAGTGAGAATATAGAAGATTACAGAAAAACAAAAAGTCTATTAGAAAGTGTTGAAGCGGAGTTCTTCACTTATACTCTAAAAGTAGAAAAGACGCAGACCGTGCTGCTCAAAGGACTGAGTGGTGAAAGTGAACCCGCTGAAATAGCCGAACAGCTCAAAGCCGTGGCCCCATATCTGGATATTTGTGGAGTGACAAGGTTCACCACTCAAAGGGCTACAAAAGAAGGACGCCCGCTTCCAATTTATATGGTGCAAATTGGAAACGGAATGAAAATATCCGATCTGCAACAAGTCAGGTCCATAAATCATCAAATCGTTCGATTTGATAAACTTGAGAAAAATGAAGCGACACAATGCAGACGCTGTCAGCGATATGGGCACTCAGCAGCCAACTGTAAGATGCAGTTCCAATGTGTAAAGTGTGACGTGAAGCATGAACCAGGAAAGTGCAGTCTCACGCTTGAGGACCCAAAAGAGCGCACTTTCTATGTCAACTGTGGACAACATGGGCACCCGGCATCCTATTAAGGTTCTCCTGTTCATACAACTTTGATGACAAGAAGTATCGGGAATAAGCAAGATGAAGGAAGGAGAACGACGGAACAGCGGCAAATAGCTGTGAATTACGTCCGACCTGGAGTCAAATACTCGAGTGTCGTAGGACAAGCGCAGCAGAAATCACAGCAAAAGCGTCGAGTAGCAGCAGTGAGGCAAAATGAAGAAAGCAACATTGTGCATAAATTGGATTTGATTGTTAACAAATTTAGCAAGCAAATAGATAAGTTTAATAGAATTTTAAGTGAACAGAGTAATAAAATTAATTTAATTTTCAGAACGATAGGTATCCCAAACATCGATGGAAAGATTGGCCTCCTTTACTGCAGCACGTCGCTTAAAAATAATAGCGATCAATGTAAATTCTATAACGCAGCTGTGCATGTGATCAAACCTGTTTCAGTTCTGCAATAAATACTCTCCTGGTGTCGTGCTACTAACCGAAACGAAACTCAACGGCCGCCACAACCTTTCGTTCGAAGACTTCGACTTCATCCGAACGGATAGGCCGAACGCCACCATGGCGGAGGGACTGGCATCCTAATTCGAAGCGATCTGAAATACAGAGTCATTCCTGTATCAAATTTTGGTAAGTTTGAATGTTTGGAGGTTAGTTGCGTTTGTATTTCACTACATGACGGAAGTAATCTGCTTCTGGTGTCCGTCTATGCCCCTAGTAGAACGTGCAACGTATTCATACGCGAAGCTCAAGCACTTTTCATCCATCTTAAGCTTCAAGACCCTCAGAATTACTTCGTTTTTGCGGGCGATCTAAACGCAAAGCACATAACCTGGCTGAACGCTCGCGGAGTATCTCTGCAAGCCAACCAGCTTGAATTCAAGTGTAAGCTTTATGGCCCTGAATTTCCGACCCTTCCCAGATTTGGATCCTATTTGGACATTTGTATTGCTGATGCGAGACTCGAGTTTGTTTGTCTTTCTGCAAGCGAGAAACTGCGGACTCTTCCCTATGATAGCGACCATTTGGGTATAGTCATGTCGATCGAACACCCTTTCGACAGTCATTTTATCCTACCCACAGAGGGAAAGGATTTCCTGGGTCTATTGTGCCTCCTTTGCGTTATGTCCTATAGGATGTCCAGGCTTCTAATGAACCTGGATATATTCCTTGACGGGACATTTGTGATGTCCCTGATGGAATGAAGAGCAGAGCCAAGTAGCTCGAATCTTCTTCTTGCTAGTGCGGGACAGACTGTGAGCAAATGTTCTATACACTCTGTCGTTTCCCCACAGTATCTGCAGCGGTCGTCCTGCTCCTCACCTATTCTGTGGAGGTACTTCTTGCATGGAAGGTGTCCGGTCAATGCTCCGCATAGGGCTCTTATGCCACTTTTGCAGAGAGCCACTGCTTCTTTTGCTCTTTTATTATCGAAGCCAAGGTATTTTTTTGAGTGTTTTAAACCCTCAATATTAAGCCAATAGTCTTCGATCTTCTTCTTGCTCCATGTTTTAATTTCCTTTTCCGTATCTGCTTTTGTAAAACCCCAGTACGGAGAAGGACCTATGAAGGGCATTTTTGCTCCTTTTTTAGCTCTGGTTTCAGCTTCCTCGTTTCCTCGGTGCCCCTCATGGCCGGGGATCCATATCAACTCGAGGCTGTTCTGTGCCCCTATTTCATTTAGGGCCTTTCTCACCTCTAGGAGAATAGCCGAATTTATTTGATCGCGATTTATAGCCATGAGAGCCGCTTGACTATCCGATAGGATCTTAATTCATTAAGTAATATTTTTATTGTTTGTGAGGCTCTTAGTATGGCAGATAGTTCTGCTTGATAGATCGTGGCTTCCTTTGGGAGAGGGAAATGCATTTTGCAACTTGAAATGCAACTTCCCTTACATTTGGCTGATATGAATTTTAGATTCATTGTTTTTTTTTCAAAATCGTGAAATAATCGTTTATAAAAATTTTTCTAAAAAACAAATCCCAAACCAAATTGTGAACATCTCACACAGAATGCAAATAATGAGAGAACCACCACCGCTTGGAAGCAATGTAAAAATTGCATCTACGAGCGTTTATTTGACTCCATATAGACTAGACTGTGACATCATTAAAAAAAAATATGTTTATATGATCTGTTTGGAAGCAATGAAGAATTTGCTTCCTAGGGGAAATTATCTTCTCAAAAGAGAGACTCAGAGCGGAACTGCGAACGTACAGGTATGACTACTGTGGAACTTATTTCTACGTTCTCCTCACGCGTAGAAGAGTAAATTGTTATTGTTATCATTTTGCTTTGCTTGTAAAAAGTTTTTGTGAATGGAGAATGCTTGCTGTAAGCGACTTTGAGTTACGAGATTTGGCAGGGGTTGCCAGAGGCTGTGAATTCAACAAGACGTTATTTTATGTGTTTCCTTTATCATTTATATTGACATTATTTTTTGTATGATCGAGTTTGCATTGAAATTTTTGTGGAGGTGTTTTTAATTGGTGAAGGTATTTAGTCACTTAAGACCTATAGGATTTGGTAATTATATTGCATGGTTATAATCAGGGGCGGATTTGCCACTAGGCCCGGTAGGCCCGTTGCTTATAATAAATATCGAAATGAAAAACCCCTTTAACTAGGGCGGCAGATTTCGGGGGCGGTAAATTTTCGATTTTTTTGGGGCAGCCACTTTTCGATTTTTTTTTGGGGGCGGCAGTTTTTTTTTCTGTCGTATATATATATACATATATGAGTGGAATGAGCCTAACACCTCAAGCCAACCGAATTCTCTAAAAAATCAATGCACGCAAAAATTGACCTCTGATGATTTTTTTCGGACATTAAAAAGTTTGACTTATAATAAATATCGAAATGCGATCACGGTAAAGGAACAAAAAAACTCAGAAATACCTAAAAAGTACCTAAAAAGTATCTGAAAATACCTAAAAAGAGCCTAAAAAGAACTAAAGATACTCTTAAGAGGCAAATATTTGCGTGCATTAATTTTTCAGAGAATTTTCTTTTTATTATTATGGTATAGGGTATCTCAACTACATGCGAATCTCTTTATTTTTGACGTGTTTTTTAAATTGTACTTCATTACTGAAATTAATTTTTATAAAAAATTTCTATCAAATGATCTCTAGAAGATTATAGGTAAAAATATTTTGGGTTTAACCTTAACTAATAACAAATCGAACATTAATTTACAGTAGTCGAGCTCATAGTTGATCTCCAGTCAAGTGCGGAAGCAAAGTTTGAACGGAATAGTAAACTTACTTATAAAAATATGAGCGAAGACGTTTGCATTATAAGCGATGTAAAGGTGTATACGGTTTTGGCTGTTAAAAATTGGTATTTTCGGATTTTTTTTTAGGTACTTTTAGGCTCTTTACCGTGTGTGTGTTCTAGTAATTATTTGTGTGGCAAGGTCACAATAATAGGGAAATTTTAGGAACAAACCGGTGCAGGTTTTGCTCTGATATTCCTTTTTTGGGAGCTCGGGCGCAACGAAAAACAGCGAAGTATTAAAGGAAATCGAAAAAAAAATCGCGCATTGTTACATATAATATAATTCACGAAAAGGGCGGCAAATATTTCTGAGGCCTAGGGCGGCGAAATGGTCAAATCCGCCCCTGGTTATAATAGGTGAAGCTGTAGACTACAATTTTGGGGAATTGAATGTGTAAAATTGATGTGTAAAATTGCATTATACTTTTGATTGATATTTGAAAAAGTGAAAGGTTGAAATAGGTGAATGTGTTCACTTGTTCTGTGAGTCAAAATTTTATATTTCGTCAACTTATTTAATTTCTCTTTGGATCTCGGTAGTTTGCTGAAAAAGGGACATAACCAACGAGGATCGATTGAAACCGAATTCGTAAATTATCTCTATAACAAAGAGATGTACCTACTCGGCAGTTTGATGGCAAAATTAATAAATTAAAAACTTATAACGAATAAAGAACGTGCGAAAGTGAAATTATAAATATACTAAAACAACTCTTTAATGACCAAATTTCCATTACACGCCATATTTTAATTTTCGTTAAAGTAGGTTAGATTAGGTTAGGTTAGGGAAGAGAGCTGCCGGGAACGCGGCCAGCATTAGGTCACCAGTTTGGGCCCATTTGCCACCCTGATAGACAATCACACGCATTCACACTTACAGCCATGGCACTGGCGGGATTCGCAGCTCGTCGCTTTTCGGCCTGACGCCTTAGCGAGCAGAGCTACCGGGCCCCCTGTTCGTGAAAGTAAATCAGTGCCCGTAAGCAAACACACTGATCGCACCTTCATTTACACCGCTTTTCATTGTTAGAATAATTTTCTTCAGCTAAATGACGTCAAATCATATGATTGGCGAAACTTTATCACCCCACATAAAAGCGATCAATTAAAATTTCAATCAGGCGGTTTGACAAAACTTTTATTTTCGTGTTTTCATCAATGAAAAGTGTCACTGTTTAACTTTGTGATTAAACAGTGTAATAGTGAAAAGTGCTGTGCATCACTCACAAACAGGATTTCACCCTACGATGTATAATGTGAGTACAATTTCAATTCAAACCAATGCATCTCTTTTTACCGGATTTAGCATAGGAAGCTTTCATCTTGTGCAAAGAAATGGGTTTTAAATGTGTGCAGGCAACATTTTCGCATTTCCCTTACAAAACAACATCAAATTCCATTCAGAAAATTTGATTAATTTTAAAATTTGTGTTCATGTTTTATTTTCCCCGCTATCCCAACTAATCCGTAAATCGACTATGTCGAAAACAATAGAAATGTATGGAAATGTATGTGTTCAAAATACTCACTGCCCTATAGTTATTATTAGCATTTAAGTAATGGCAAATCATAAAAATACATGTTAAGTCATTAAACACTATCGATTTCTTGAATTTAATTTGATTCTTTAAATGTTGAAATACTATTGTCATGGACAATGCCCTAGGAGTGATCTTTGCACTCGATTTATTCATTAAATGCTTAATATCCAACATTATCAGCACAGGCAATGCCCTGGAATCGACCTTTGCATGCAACTTATTGCAAATTATAAATTACAATTCATTAACTTTCTGCATGCAAGCTAAATTTTCTTTTAATCGAATCAATCGCACTCAAATACAATTATGAAAGTGCAACCTACAGATAAATACAAGACTAAGCATTTTTACCATCCAATATCGTACTAAATACGAAATTGCAAAATATGCGTAATAGTCACATAAGCAGAATTATGATATAAAAATAGAACCCATGGAGCAATAAATTGTCACTTATCAATCAGCCTTTGTGTTTCATTGATTTTGTATATTTCCAGATCAGTATGTTTACATAGCGAGTCTACAGAACTGAGGGGTAGAGCGTGTGGTATTAAGGGGAAAGCTGTTTTACAGAGAGTAAATTGCATGTTTAATAAAATTGCCTCATTCTTTATATGTCTATGTTTAAACCAAATCGGAACGAAAAAATAGCTCATGTGATATATCCCATCCGTCACATTCATCGCCAGGTCTGAGATGCAACGGATGCGGAGTAACTTTCAAAATGCGACGTGTAATAAGTGCAACCGAAAAGGCCCCATTGCTAAGGTCTGTCGATTCGTCGTAAAAAAAAGTGGGAACACCGCTCAAAATAAAAGCGTTATGATTCAATAGCTAGCAAAGATCCGCAAACATCGCAGAATTTTCGTTGAAGCAGTTATACTCGACAAAAAAGTCCAGTTTCACTACGACTCCGGTTCGGATATCACGGTCATCGAAGAAGATAAGTGGATTCGATTGAGATCGCCCAAATTGCTTACAAATGAACCTGTTAAGCATGCCGGTGGAAGTTAGTTTAAGATGATTGGTAGATTCCAAGGCAAGGTTAAGGAAAGATCGACATCGACGTATCTATTCGTAACAAAGTAAATCTTTTCGGACTTAATGCTATTTACAGCCTGCATTTATGGAATACGCCGTTAAGTGAGTTTCGCTGCAATATTCTTAGCACTACTGATGTAAAGAACCCTGAACACGATTCGCGTAAACAAGTCAAAACGTTTTGAAGTACCGATACGAATTTGTCGTTGCATCGAAATGACATTTGTAAAGATTTTCCTACACTTTTCTCCGACGAACCGGGAATGTGCCGCGGATACCAAGAGAAGTTGACACTGAAACATGATGTGAATCCAGTACAATTGCCATGTCGACAAACTCCTAATGCCCTGTAAACGCTTTTTGAAAACCAAATAACATGTTTCGAAGAAAATGGAGTCATAGTACGTGTTGATTCGTCTGTTTGGGCTACCCGAATAGTCATCGTCAAGAAGGCAAACGGTGAGATCCGCCAATGCGCAGATTACTCAATGGGAATAAATAAATCACTGGTAAATAATCGACACACCTTACCTAGCGTCGAAAATGTCATTAATAAACTCAATGGTACTCGTTCTTTCAGGCTTCTAGATTTAAGCGTTACATTTTTTCATTGCTAAACAAGACCGTGACATAACTACAATCACGACTCCTAAAGGACTTTTCAGATTTAAGCGACTGTCATTTGGCATAAAAACGGCTCCTGCTATATCTCACAGGCAATGGACGTGATAATTGCAGGATCGAACAAACGAGAACAGGACGAGTGCCTTACAAATACGCTTCAACGTCTCCAAGATAAAAGTTGGAGATTAAAGCTCAACAAATGTAGTTCCGCAATGGAAGAAATGAAACACTTGGAGCGATTTTATGAAGCGGGATTTTACTTGGGGGTTTGTTAAATATTTGCAACATTGAATGGAAACAGATTTTCGAGCCGTATGCGACTTGGGTAAGAAATGTAATTTGATGGCTGAATCTGCCCGTGGGATATATGAAAAAAGATCGATGTTGACCGCGAATGGTTTTTGGAAGATTCTCCATGAAGAAATTAAAAAATAGTATATTATCATCACCACCACCAACAAACAGGTATAATTATTTAAAATCAAACATGATTAAACGTTTTAGTGTCTCCGATGACAATGTAATATAATATATTATAGTATCAATTTTAATTATAAGTTATATTCAAAGGGGCTTGATTCTGCAACTTCGCAAGTAATTACCTCGTAGACAAACTTGGAAAGGCTGACACAATTAGGCATAAATTTCAATATTCAATTTGACTTTGATTCTTTTTTAAGTATTTGCAGCATTGAATGGAAATAGATTTTTTACCAAAAAAAGCTATGAATGAGTGACGCAGTTAGGTATTGTTTTATACCGTTTAATAATGTAAAGGTGAGTTATGTTCGTAGCTGAATATTCGGCTAAATTCGACTACGTGCCCCTTAAAGCCGTTAGACATGTCACGGCGTTTACTATTTTTTCGTAATAATAATAAAAAAAAAAAATCTCCATCGTCCTCTAAAAGAGAACGATGGAGATTGGGTAACATTCGAAATGTATGAATTTAATTCTAAGTAGTATTAGGTTTAATGAGTTAGTTATTAGAGTCATGAATTTAATTTAAGGTAGATTAGGTCAGTTGTTGCTACGATCACAATCCCCGAATGTAGTGTAATTAATATGAAGTCAGTTGATTAGCACAAGTCATGCTGAAGGAATACACGACGAATGACACATAAGTACAAACGAACATTTAACAGACGCACAACTCAGACGAACATCTGCACATCAACAGCAGAACAACTTGATTAAATTGTGGATATGAGCAACATCATAGCCACCAACGGCAAGACCTAAATCGCGAGGCTATCCAAAGCGCAAGAATATCAACGAGATATCGCGATCCGCATCATTATGCCACAAATCCATACACCCGGCAGAGCAATGTATGGGCTGAGTCGTTCATACTGACGACACCAGACCTAGGCCAACAATTGACCTACATACGACTGGTACCGAGTGTATTCCCGAGTTGCTGATTCCCGAGCGCAAAGCCACTGATCAAAAGGCGAATAAAGTTAATGCGAGATTATTGACAGGATCGACCTGAGACGCGAAGGATAGTCGCCATGCGCGTAGGTAAAACGAGATCAGGACGACATCAGCATTCGAGGCAGGGCATTCTCACAACCGAAACTCGCGGCTTTCGCACTGAGTGTCGGAAGGAATTAGCACTGTCACTACCGACTAGATTCTCACTTGATAGCGGTTAGATGGAAGGAAACGGGGAGGATTGCGGATCAGATTCCTTGTCGAAAGAAAGAAATAAAAAACAGAACTCTAACTTACCTGGAAAAATGTATCGAAAGGCTGTAGTGCTCGCAGGTTGATTTGCCGACAACACAATTGACGTATACAAATGTTGATATGTCGAAATGACAGGAAGGGGAAAACGTCAGATAAGATGTTCCAAAACCGGACCGTCCCGAATTGGATCGCGAGGTGAATTCGCAACCCAACACTCAGACGAGTGAAAGCAATAGAGGGCGAGCGCCGGGAACGTTATTTTGAAAATCCCGCTACCGCCAGGAAAATTTTCCTGTGAGCGGGATCGCCGAAAATCTTTTTTTTGGATTGAACTCGGTGAGTGGATAGAAGTGTGGAATTGCTGCCGGAGGTTAATCGACATTATTTTCCGTTTCTTTCTTTTTCAACTTGGAGTATCTGATGAATATTATCGGAACTTGCGCCTGACGACGGGGTCTTCGAAACGAGCAAACGGCAGCAGGAAGAAATCAAACGAATCAGCGGATTTTGGCCGAAACTGGGAATTACGCGAGTATAGCTTTTGTCTGGAAGTTCAATGAAGCCGTCAATTGGAATTCGGTCGAGTATTATCAATTGCGGAGGACGGATTAATATTCGATTTAAGTTGGTGCGAGTATCTATCGGCGGACAAGGGCCCCATCGAGGGAGAAAAATCTCAATTCTACGATCCGGAATCAGCAGCTGCAGTAGTATCAGGTTAGATAGTTTGTAAGGTTTTATGTATTCTGAATTAAATAGTGTCTAGATACGAGGAATATTAAGGTGGTTACCATTATATGGTAAAGCGGTAAAAATAGAATAATTATTGTGCGTAGAATTAAAATAAAAAGTGAAATCGAAATTGTGCCGGGTATAATTGTCGTGATCGATATTGGTGTTGAACCTATTACACCGTCTACCTCTTCTCGCTTCAGGGCGACGGTAGTGAGGCAGTTCTTTGTAATAGAAGCGAGTGGCGCCCACCCGCGACCTTTTTCTTCGCGAGCTAAAGCCGCCCAAAGACTGCCGCCCTTGCGTCCCAGTTAGGGGAAAAGGGTTTTTCGTGTGCGTTAAAGATAACGGTGACAGACAGTTTTACCGATTGTGCTTTTGTGGTTGAGTGTTTGTTTTTCAGGGTGTTTTTTTTGTTCGTTTGTTTATCTTCAGTGTGTTGTATTTTCGTGGATTTTTTGTAGGTTTTTTGTTAGTAATTCTGTTAGTTATTCTTCAAACTGTACTCTTCAAGTTCAATTTAGGGGGTTGAGCCGAAGTCCAGAAGAGAGCCTGCCAAGAAAACTATTGCGTCATAAAATTGCTACAAAACGTGGGGCCCTAAAACTTGGTTTTGGGTGACCCCACCCAAGTGGGAAAATAATTTATGAGCCTTTGCTCAAAGCTTCCAAGACTTAACGTTTCCACTAACATGTCCCTGAATCGCCTCCCTAGCGATTTTAGTTCTTGCTGTTCAATAGAACAGAATAACGCTCTATTGGACATATTCGAATAGCTCTATCTCTACCAGCTTCAACCCTATCCCCACCTATCTTTTTAGAATCTTTAATTTTAGTTTATTTTTCCGGAGTTTGGTTCAATCTGTTGATCGATTACGCGGGGTTTGAGTGGTGCCACCTCCACATCCTTTCAGCTTGTTGGGTCCTGAACTCTCAACAACTTTGTTCATTTGCTCCCTTGTCTCTGTTAGTAGGTTTGACCTCCAATTGGGCGTTTCTCTTCAAGAAGCGACCCAACTTAAACTTTATTATATTATTCAATATTGGTCACCTGTCAACTGTGTCACCTGTGTATGATCTCGATGCTTCGGAAATAATTAATTTTTTCATTATATTCACATACAATCTCTACAGTGAAATATTCTTAAGTTTAAATACTCTGTGGCAATCAACCTTACGCGAGTGATTTCCCTCATTACTTGTGTTATTCTTGTTTTCTTCTACATTCGGGGAATTCGCCCTAAACAAGGCCGCGTAACGTCCGGTCGTTTACTATTACGCGTCAACTGACAACTCTGAAGGGTCGACCCGGTTTTCTGTTGTGTCAAGCCTTGTACGTTCTATTTCATCGCTCGTCTTTGTTAGTTTTTCATTTTCTTGGATTTTAAATTTTGTGTAAAGAAAATCACTGACAAAGAAATGTCTACTTTATTTTAACATTAGTTTTGGAAATTTGTGTAAGTGATTATTCGCATTCTAATACTTTCACTGCTCGATTCAATACTCGAGCACCACAGTACAGCTGAAAAATTCGCGGCTTGAACTCCAGCGAACGTGGTTCGATCCTCGTACGAAATATTTCGTTTTTGTAAGTCATAGCGAATATTATCAAAACAAATCATAATAATATAGAAAAATATAATATAAATTTAAATCAAAATAACAATAAATAAAGCAAAACAACAAAATTTTAATACATTGTTCCGGCTATTATATAATTGGAATTTGAATTTTTTGATAATTGAATGCTGAATTGCTGATTTGACAGATTTTATTTAAACCATATTCAAAACACGTGCAGTCTAGTGTGGTTTTCTCGTGCGGCTTTTTGTAGCTTCCTTCGAGCGTTTTCTTTTTGCTTTTTTGTCTTGAATCGACTCTTCTTATGGCACGGAAATCAACTAGTCAATATGAGTTACAAGTGTAGTCTTGATAACTGTATAGCCTTTGACAACACATTAAAATCTGTAACATGCAAAGCATTTTGCAACCGTAAACTGCACGGTGCTTGCATGGGTGCACCGAGAGATTGATTTAATCCCTACTTGGAGTCCCATTTTATTTGCTCCGATTGCCAGCATACAGAAAAACTCATGCAGAGTATGTATAATAACTTAGCAAACTACATCAGCAACCTTAATGGTGAAGGTGAAAAGGATTATATGCCTTCGAAACTACACGCACAAACGAAATTCAACGATGAAATTCTAACCGAAATCACAAGGCACATCGAAAGTTTTACGGCTACCCTAGATGCTGTTTGTAATGCCAGCAAAAGAAATTCAAACAGATCAGCTGAACTTAATGACATCTTAGCTCAATTTAATTCATCAATCAGCACTTTAAGCACATCCAAATCTTAATGCCAAGCGAATAATAGCGATCTGTTTAAAATGCTAGAAAATAAAATAACGGCAGCATTAACTACCAAGCTTGATCAGTTCTCAAATACCATCTCTACTAATTTACTCTCCACCCAAAATTTAATTGTTAATAAATTAGAGAGTATAGTTAAGTCCGATACGAAACCATCGGCAGAGGCAGGGACATCCAATCCTAGTGCACCTATGTTTGAAATATCACTTCACGAGGAACTACTGAGTGCACATAATAACAATTCTTCAAACTTGATAATGCCGATGAAGTCTACCATAGATGTCGCAACCTCTCCTATCAAGGAATTGCTCACTACTATCGAGGATCATGAAGCTATTATCCAAAAAAAAAACTCTATCTGAACCTTCCAAAAACGATTCAACTTTTATTTGTATTTTTGATTCAGCCAGCCGGCGAACCTGATTGGGGAGATCCGAACGGGTCTAATCTAAATAAGAATGCCAATTATTGCAAGAATATTTTTGAGACTATTTTCGAAAACTAGTGTCTATTTCCTCGCGTTTTGAACAATTAATTCTATAAATCGATTTTTCCTTTAATAATCATTTTGGAGGGTTCGTTTGAGTCCTCCTACAACTTGATTTTGGATACAATTTTTTACTACAATTTTTTTACATTGGAAATTAGTTATTTTGTCACTGAAAAAGTTAGTCACGCCACCGTGTCTGCAATTTTCTGAAGTAATTCTGCCTACAAGTAGGCTTAGCTGTTAAGGTTTTCGTTAACTTAAGAAAGCTAGTAATGCAAATACCTAGAGTTGCGCTAGTTAAACTTATATATGTAAATTAGTCTAAACATGTTGAATTGTTTTTCTTCTTGAAATTCTTCGATTTATGTTTTGGATTTTTTTTTGAAACATGTTTTGTTTTCGGTCGATGCGTCCCGAACTCTTTGTAATAACCAAAAAAGCAATGTCATAATAATCCTTCTCTGGCGACTCACACATCCATACATCCCGAAGTATGATTTAGACTTTCCATTATATTTAATGCAAACGAAAACTTACACTCGACAGCCATACGTAACAGGCACACGTAATCGACGGTAATAAATAAGTAAATGTGCTTGTAGTATATACAAGGAAATGCACGGATTAGTTGATCAAAGTTTAATTTTCTTATTCTTGCGGTACCAACAAAACCAGTAAATAAAAACCCATCAACGCTTCTAAACTATTTTGCAACAAATCGAAACTAGAGCATTTTCATCAAACTAATCAACATTATGACGGAATTACACTCTCCCCGAGACATGGAAAATGTTGACAAGGCGAGTTTGTAAATGGTCTCCTCGTCTATTCTCGGCTGATTTTTTCATGGCAAGCACGAGTGTGTAAATAGCTTCCTCGTCGGCTCTTGCCTGTTTTCTGAAGGGATAATGAGCGTTTTATGGCTGTGCCTGAGTGTTTATGGCCGTATTTTCCTACTTCGAAGCCACTGAAAAAAGGTCTGGTGCTCGCTCCGATGATATTTACAAAACTATTTGGTTTGCCCATGAGATCATAGGCAAGATGCATCATATCGGACAAGATCCACACGTGCGGATGGGTACAAGGCACACTGTTCGAATATTTGTAAACAAATTTTTAAACAGAGAAAATGCTACCTAGCTACTCGATATTACCACTTAAAGTTCACACCACGCAGAATGGTGCGAAGTTTAGTTGCCATGTTCACCCTATGTCTTGTTGAATTTAATAAGCCATGTTCACCCTATGTCTTGCTGAACGTCTTGTCGAATGTTTTGCCGGATGACCTCACGAAACGTTGTATAATTGCGGCATTAGATATCGTATTAACCTTTCAATTTCATCCGAAACCAGCCTGTAGGGAAGACCGAGGACGGTTGTGACACAGGAGAGTTGTGACCAGCGTTGCCACTTTGATCCATTTGGACCATTTTTTGTCCCTTTTACATGAAATTTTGAATTTTGGTCCTTGGGCCCCTTTCTTCGGAAAACTATCAGGTTTTCGTCTTGTTTAAATCGATCAGCAGGTTAATTTGCTTTTATTTCAATCAACCCTTAGCTTGCCTTACCAAATTTACAAAAATCAGAATCCCTAACCTCTGCTTGCATCAAAAATTTTGAAACTTGTTTTATTTGAAAGCAAGGAGAAGAAGAGCTAGCTGCGCTTCGTATATCTTTGTCGTACATTCTTTTACGCTTAAACTCAATTGCATGTTTTGATAATTGTCTCATTCTAACTTCTTCACTGGTTTCGAATTCGTCGCGATGTAAAAACGTGCTACGAAACGTATCTACAACGATAGCTGTCATTTCGTCCATCCACATAATTAGATTTTTTTCGGAAAAATCGACAAGTAAATTATACATTTAGTGTTTGTTTTAAAACGTAGAATACTAAATATTGTATTTGCAGGTACTTGGTTAAGGGTAGAAAGCGTAATCCAAATGAGAGCGTAAATAATCTGTGTGAAGTAAATGACGCAGTACGGCAGGATGGTGCTTGGTTAATTTTCTAATAAGTAGAAGTTATTTACCATTCTCGCGTTGAAATATTTTAAAAAACTTGTGCAACGCGAAGAAAATTCAAAGAACAATTGATTTTCTTATTTCCATGGTTGGAATTGCGTGGAGACAAATGCTTTGGCAAAGCTTGCAACAAAAGCTTGCAAAATCATTTTAGGCACATCAAACGCCACGAAGAAAGATAATTTCATAAAAAAAATATGGTATTCAAAAGAAACCAGGAAAATATTGACTCTTATTTGAAGGGAACCGATGATGAATGCAATCTAAACTAATACGTCATGGTATGGAGTTGTTTCACGTGGTGGCATGTTGGACCACTGCAAAAAATTGCTGGAATAATGAGAAAAGAAAACTATTTAAATATTTTATTGATTTTGTGGAGATGAGCGCTTATCCTGAAGAAGAAGTAATATTTCAACAGGATAACGACCACGTAATTTTGTTTCCGTTTGATTTGTTCTTCGGCCAAGTTAAGAGGGCGGAGTGACCCCACAACATCTGGAGTCATGGCCCCAATCAACATCAAAGTCCTGAGGCTGTCTGCCTCATCATCGGGCCTTACTAAATAGAGGCAGTTTTTCTCCATTTTAGGTTTTTTCGCGTTTTCAGCTTCCCCTTTTTAATAGATAGCTAGCAACGTGCTTTGTCACGTCTCGGCTGGGTCTGGTTTACAGCCCATGCCTGAGAGCTGCTTCTGTTCGTTTACGGACAAAAGCTCCATTCCCTTTTAACTTTACGGCTAATATTGATTCATGACAGATGAATAATACGAAGCGTCCCTTTTTCTGGGAGCGAATCCACTCCATTTCTTTATGACCCACCACAGCCGCGTAGAGCTAGCAAAGCGGCCTACCAGAATCTGCCGGGGTTGGATTAGAGGGTGCTCCGCTTATGCGGACGAGGGGCCTTCACGGCCATTTCTAGGGTACCTTGCTGCCGGGGCACTTCATTTTTTTTGCCCCTGTTGTTGATCAGCCAACACTACTTACCACCTCTTACCACTGCGTGCTCCCAATTTGTAAATCGCTACATTCCTGGGACTGATCGAAGCGTACAGAAACAACACGTGCCTTAGCGAAAATGCCTAAACCCAGAAATGTCACTGAGATTCAGAGTTTGTTGGGCATGGTGAACCACTACGACCAATTTATCCTACATCTACTTCAGATAAAACAGCCGCTCGAGGACCTTACAAGGAAACAAAAAGCATGGAAATGTAATATAGTTTACAACACGATTCAGCTTTTCACAAAATTAGGCAAATTATGTTGAATACATTGCTTTTGGAACACTATGATCCATCTAACACTCTCGTCGTTGCTACGGATGCTTGTTCTACGGGAATAGGATGAGTATTACTGCAGCGTCACCACGATGGACATGAACGTGCGGTCAACCACATGTCACAAAGCCTCACCGCTGTTCAATGCAACTATTCACAATAAGAGGACGCTCTCGTCTTAGTTACTGCAGTGGAACGATTCCACAAATTCGTCTGGGGACGTAATTTTATACTGCAAACGAACCACAAGCCTCTTGTCGCAATACAAAATAACTACGGCAGCACGATTGAAGCGTTGGTTACGTTGGAATACGTTCGTACTCAGGACTTTGGCCAAGCAGATGCCTTGTCACGCTTAATCGATAAATTTTGTGCAGACAACGCAGATGAATTGCTGAGGCCCAACATTCAAAAGATAGAATCCGAACTTACCCTGTTAAGAAACTGTTCGATTGATATCTTTAGTAAAGATTTAAGGAACAAGTTAACCACTGCCACAAACGAAGATGTAACTCTGAAAGCAATTATACAAGCAATCTCAGCAATCCACCCTTATACAGCACTTTAAGTTACAACAAAATGATCTCTGCATCGTCGAAGACACAATACTCTTAGGAGAAAAGGTTATTATCCCGGAGGAACTATAGCTTGAAATAATACTGCCTGTATATGTCCGATACCGATAGACACTGAGGCAGAGGGCATATTACTCTCGAAATATCGACATAAAGCCATAGCCAAAATGACCGATGTTGAACAAGCCTTAAATCGAGCTTATGAAGATGCGAGAGAGCGGTTCGAAAAGACTCATTCTAAGGAATCTCAATTAGCGGCGTTCGTGGATCATTGGAATTTGCATGCGTTAAGCGAAGAAGTGGGGAGAAAAGATATGATTAAGAAAAGAATCTCTAATCATGAGAAATTGTACAACTACCTGTTATCATGTCTAGAGTCGGATTACAGACATTATAAGAGATCAATAGCCCGGGTAAGTCTTCCAACCTGTAGTGCTGAACATCCAACAAGAAGTCCAACTCCCCCTTCAGAACAGCAAGGAATGGAGGACGAGTGCACATCATCTTCTGAGGAAATTTCCCTACAGAACAAGCTGCCCAATCAAGACCCACCGCCTAAGTTCTTATCGTCGATCTTGACTTCGGATTTTTTAAATGCGTTTGTTATAGCTCATTCAGCCGATTTTCCTGAAACAAGGGACACACTCCGTATATCTGATCGCAAGGGCTCTTGGGCCTTAATTGAGGAAAAAGTAGTTCCTCGTGTAATGACAACATAATTGAAGGATAAAACAAGTCCTTATGATATAATTCAATCTATACCTTCAATAATCACCGAGGCAATTAAAAATATACAGCCCAACATCTCAAGTCCAAATACGTCTGATCAAGTTGCACCTAATCAACTCTCTTGCCTGAGATTAGCAAAAAAAATCAAAAGGAAAAAATCGTATTTTTTTCTATTAAAAATATTTTTTTACAAGCTGGAAAAAATTGGTACACATTGAAAACAATGTAATAAGTTTCTTCGAAAAGTGTCTGGATACAGGAAAGTTATAAAAACTGAAGGAGAGGCTAAAGTGGTTAGTGACTGTTAGAACAATATAATAAAAGTTAGTGATATCCTCTGTAACAAGTGCCGGCTTAGCTTCTATACAGCAAAAAAAAGCTTCAAGCTCAGGATCTATAGCATCTGACGTGGTGTCTGTAAGCATGGTATCCGATGAAGTGATAACAACAGAAATGCCAGAAGAAGCTGGTCAAGTATGCGAAGAAGCGATGAATGTAGAGGTGCCAGAAGAAGAAGTCAACTCTGAAGATTCCGATGTAAGTAGTGACAATGATGTTACACACAAATATCATCAGAAGGATGATTACATAGAAATACCATTTCAACGGGTTGTGTCTACTCACAAATATTGTATTTTGTGTAGAAAAACAACTAATCATAAGATAATATCTTTATCTAATAATATCTTTATCTTTATCTGCGCATTGTTTCTAATACCAGAAAACAGAATTGGCACGATTTTTTGACACACTGGCTAATAAGTCAAAATCATCAATATTTGAAAGAATGAATGAATTTGATATGTCGGAAGATCAATTAAAAACCTTGACTGGATTGTCTTGGGAAAACATAATAAATCTTAGATTACTACTCACGTCAATGCGAGACACTAGCACACGTTCTGTTACTCAAGCTTTAACTATATTTTTATTCAAACTCAAGACCGGCAACTCAAATAAAACAATTGTCAGTATTTTTGGCTTACTTTACGAGCAACAGGTGTCAGAATATTTCGCTCAAATAATGACTAGTTTCGAAAAATACATTTTGTTATACCTTTTCAGATATAACACTGCTTCTCGACAAGAGCTTATAGGTAATACTTGTGATACTGCAAATATTAAATATTAAATATTAGTGAAAATCAGCTGATAATAATTGTAGATGGTACATATATTCGCCATCAAAAAAGTAAAAATAACTATTTTCAAAGAAGATCATACTCAGGACAAAAAATAAAACACATCTTTGCAAGCCGTTCACAATATGCACCTTAAATGATTTTGTCGTTGATTTTGCTGGACCTTATTACGGTACCCAAAAGGATGCTTCAATCATGAAAATTGTTTTAGAAGATATTTTACGTCTTACTACACTTCTATTACCGAATGATATATTTTTGAAGGAAAAGAACTTTAATGTTCTCATGTCAGCATTTAAAGGCAACAAACCTCAGTTGAGTACGAAAGAAGCCAATATGTCAAGACTGATAACAAAAATTTAGATGGGTGGTTGAAGCTGGGCACGGTAATTTTGCACAAAAATATAAACTCTTACATTATTCTATTGACAATAAAATGTTGCCTAAGTTGGGGCTACTGTGCAAAATTGTTGGTTTTCTGCATAATAGTTATGGCAAAAGACTTGAATCGGATGGAAAATTAAGCGATGTTATAGTTCAATACATGAAAAGTACAGGGTGGCGCAAAATTAATTACCCCTATCGAAAGATGCTATAATTTTTGCATATGGCGTCGTACGTGAATCATATTTGAATCATATTTGTGAACTAGACAGCTGCAGTATACAAACAGACAAGCAATGGAGCGCTATACTCCGCAAGAGCATGGAATAATTGTGTCAATTTTTTAGACCAATAATCGGTGGGTATTGTTGAATATCGCGGCTGTGGCTGCCGATGTCTCAGAGAACGATGAAACATCAACCAGACGACGGGCCACGCAATTGGGCATCACCAGACGGACCCTACAGCGAATTTTAGTGAAAAACTTACACACGTTCCCGTACAAAGTGCAAACAGTGCATCATTTAATGCCTGCTGACCGTCAGTCACGTGTGAATTACTGTCAAGCCATCCTCAACGTCAACAACGAAGAGGACGATTTTGTGTCGAAAATCATCATGAGCAACGAGGCACATTTCCACATAAGCGGTTACGTCAACAAGCAAAATCTTCGTTTCTGGGGTTCTGAAAACCCGCGTGTGATACACGAACAGCCATTACATCCACTCAAAGCCACTGTTTGGTGCGGCGTTCACGAGGGAGAAGTGGTTGGGCCGTATTTTTTGAGGACGCCATCGGCTATGTGGCCACTGTTACTGAGCGGGGTCTAGTGAACATGTGGTTTTAACAAGACAGTGCAACTGCACACACAGCACGAGCCACAATGGATATTGTGAAGGAAGCGTTTCATGGTCGCGTAATCTCCCGTTTTGGCAATTTGTCATGGCCAGCAAGATCGCCCGATTTAACCAGCCCAGACTTTTTTTTTGGGGCTACTTGAAGTCGCGGGTTTATGCCAGAAAGCCTCAGACCATCGCAGACCTTAAGGAGAATATACGACATGAATGCGAACATTTATCATCGGAAATCTTGCAGAAAGTCATGGAAAATGCGATAAAACGGGCACAAATGTGTATCAACACTGGCGGCAGCCACTTGATGGATATAATCTTTTCCACTAAACAGAAAAAATTGTAAAGGTCCAAATAAAGATTTCCATCACTCAAAAGCATTTTATTTCGTAAAAAAATTATTCAAAAACAAATTTGGATCATTAATTTTGCGCCTCCCAGTAGAATGGAGGTAGAAAATAGTCTGAGTCAAGAAGCATTAAATCAACGTTGGAATCGAATAAAAAGCACACTTAAACGTTTAACGGCATTTCAAAAAGTAGCTAAATTTTAATTTGTAAAAATATTTTTCAGATATTTGGATACAAGTGACACCTATCAGACGTTTGCTTTCTCTTTCCGGTTGGGACGTTCTACCGTCGCCACTATTGTGGATGAAGTGTGCCGAGAAATTTGGAATATTTTACAACCAATATATTTAGCCAAACCTGCTTCAGATTTATGGAAAAAAGCTGAGAAAGGATTCTCAGAACTTTGGGATTTCTGAACTGCGTTGGAAGCAAAACTGAAATGCCCAGATAACAGTGGGTCGCAGTTTTTCTGTTTTTCTTTTTCGCTCGTTCTTCTTGCAGTAGTTGATCCGAAGTTACGGACGTCACAGCGACAACGGTATTTTTGAGAATTCCGCTTTTTTCCGAGAGTGCATTGAAGGGAAAACTATTCTACCGCCGAAGCCACTGCCAGGTACAGGCACCTCGGTCCGTCATGTTGTGGCTGGTGATGAAGGCTTTGCTCTTCAAACTTATTTAATGAGGCCATATCCGAAACATGGAGTAATCAATAATGCACGAAAGAAACAATTCAATATGCATCTCAGCCGAGCACGTCGTGTACTTGAGGACGCTTTTGGTATATTGGCAATGAAATGGCGGATATTTATAAGGGCTATAGAGGTAAATATTGAAACTGCGGATCATATTGTAAAAGCAGCTTGCTGTTTGCACAATTACGTCATAGTTAACAATAGAGAGCGGGTGGTCGAAGAAACTCAAGAAGATTACGGGCCTATACGCGGATTTGAACGAAGTGAATCAACAAATCGAAGGCCTCCCAATGTTGCAATTCAAGTTCGCGAGCGTTTTGCTGATTACTTTGAAAGAACAAACAACGCAACATAAAATAGCACTTATATACACATATCTACATACATCATACGTATCCATTAAATATATGTAATGTATATTAAATATGTGTATTAAAAAGTGAATGAAATATGAAATTTGAAAAATGAATTTAATATATGCATTTAAAAATAAGTTAGAAAATATGTGTCATTATGTCATTACCTGTCATATTAACTTCTATCCCTACTTGATGCCATGCTTCTGCCTTCTTTAAAATATTTTTGTAATGTTCATGCAAACTATCGAATAAATACGTGTATTTACGTACATTTTCAATGAATAGCTCAGTTTGGTCAGTAATTTCTAGGCGGTCACTCGAAAAATCTGTAAATTTCTACAAGTGGATCGCTTGTCGCCGCGACAAAGACTGACCGAATTCGGTAGACTGCGTTGTGTCTGACAGAGCTGATGCAACTTTGCATCATACAACTAGACCGCCTGACCGCATCGGTCAGATATCGCTTCCTGCCCCGACAGAATGCTTTCTATGTGGCCAAGCCTTTAGGGAGGAATGGGAGTGTAGCGGCGAGCAATTATTCATCCAACTAGCAAGAGTATATGAATAATCAGTTTTCAAAGCACCACGGTATTCGCAAAAACTCTTCTCACTTGGAGATCGAGTGGTAATGTTACTACGCAACAATGACAGAGCTCACGGTAATATAAACAAAATAATTATCAACAGACATCACATGACACATCAACCATATCTGGAAAGGAAGATCTAACGCACAATTCCCCTGCGAACAACATAGTGATGACTGAAGGTTAACCGACCAAATAGCAACATCATCAACTTCAAAATCAAATTCAGAGATAGAACAACCATCCCTGAACTCCGGATCACCACAAATTTTTCACTATCAAACCCGAAGCCGAGAACATCGAATCAACAATTAAAGTATGTTGACATCATGCTAGTCATGTACACGACAGCAAAATCACATGACAAAATGACACCTGACTCCGCCTGGGAAAATATTCGCATCTTCAATGCGCGGAGTCAGCAAACCCAAACGCGGAGTTAGCAAAAATAGACCACAAATAGTTGTGGGACACATGACTTCGCCCCCAGTTCCCAGACCGTGGTCGAGTTGATAACAGAGTGTGTATATTCTAAACAGATAGAGTACAGTGTCAATAAGAGTGTTAATTAGCAGTGTTGCGGTGTTATTTCTTATTAAACTAACACATAATAACGCAAATCTGGCACAGTCGACGGTAGGATTGTTTTTAGTTTCGTCGAGAAGACAGACTTAAAAACAATAGCTTTGGAAACTGCTGTTTCGTCGCGAAGACAAACAAAAAACGCTAAAGCACTAAGCTACCTACAGTTTGGTCGCGAAATCAAACTATAAAAAAATATATTAAACTGGTGGTTAAGTCGAGAAGACTAAATCGTTAAGCCCAGTGCTAGTTAATATAATCGGAAATATTGTGAAGAATTCAAACTAATATTATGTGTTTTGTTTAAATCTTAATGCCCTTTTAAACACGTCAGCTGAGACTGGTTGGCGGCCCAAAAACATAAGTAAATGGCAGATAAAAGTGCATCCGAACAAAGAAAACAAGGGAGGGAAAGGAGTTTTAATCTGAACAGACTTTATTTCACGGACAGTTCAGTGGAGCAGAAGGTGTTCGAACTAGAAAATAAGCTTCGAGTGCGGGAGGTTGAAATCGATCATTTGACTACTGCGGTACACCAGCTGATGGCTAATCAAGTCCAGAGCGACCAGTTCAGTCAACTAACAACAACTATCCAACAACTGGTCAACGGGAGTCATGATCTAAAGGAGCGCATATGGAGGGAAGTCCGAAACATGACCAATTTCACAGGATCCGGTGATGTGTCCATCAATTCGTTTATCTCCAACGTTGAGTTTTATCTAAATGGACTTACTGACTAGACATGAAAAAAATGGCCACCAGAGCCATTTTCTGTGAAAAAATTCACAGTGAGGCCAAGGATGCAGTGATTAACGTGGCAGAATGCGATAACTGGAAGCTCATCAAGGAAACATTGAAACTTCGATTAAGACCAGATACTGAACCAGCCGATATCTACAGAAAAATCAGCAACATCCAAGTCAGCACAGTAAGTGAATTAGTTTTAGACACACAGAAAATTAATATTAAATGCAATGAGTTCATAATGTATTATAGTGACAATTTATTTATAAATTTGAGCAAAGTCGATTCACTTTTAATTAATACTGTAAAAGAAATGACGCAAGGCGTCCTTTTAGACAAAATTTATGAGCTCCAAAATATATCCGATGTAATTTATGTCATGCGAAGTAGACGTTTTGAAAACACTTGTATTCAGCCTGAGTTCAGGAAACAAAATTCAGTAAGATATTATGGAAGTAATAGATCTAAGAATAATACAACCCAGGAAAGAAAAAAAATGACTCGAACAAAACCGAAACGCGTCAAAATCGGGATAACAGACATGACAATTCTGACGACAAAGACTACTTAAATCAACACAGACGAAATAGCTACAGCAAATCCGGGTACAACAGACGACCAAATAACAACAATTCAAATCGATATAGAAAAAACCAATTTCATGATAGTGTGGATACACAAACATATACACTTATCGTTCTCACATTCACTACTCACCACACTACTTGACATCAAACACACCACATCAAAATTTAAAACAAAGTAGGTTATGACAAAAATGTTTGAAGTTAGTAAAAAAAATATTGAGGGATATATATAGAGAGTTGTCAATTGATTGGTTGTGAAAAACGTTGAATTGTTTTTAATATAACTTGTACTAGTTTTATGTGATGTACTAAACTGTAATCCACATTGACTTAATTTATTAAAAACTCAAATTGTTCTTTAAATGAATTTAAAAGAAAGCATTTCTATTTTTTAGATTATCAAACAAAATATCTAAAATAGTTATAGGATATTGAAACCAAATATCTAAATTGGTGACTCCTTCTTGGCACGCAAGCCTTAAAAAAACGAGTAGCGTCCAACATTCAAAAGGAGTGCACTCTTTACTCGGACTTCGGTCAGCACAGAGACAAGAAAACCTTCGTCAAGACCTTGACCAGCAAGACCATCTTTCCTGAGGTCGAGTCTTCTGACCACCTAAAAGCAAAATTGGAGATGAAGACTAAATAAGAAGAGTGTTGGCAACCAGCGACTTTCAATATTCAGATTTGTTGACCGTCGTTTTCATTTCCGGGCAGTGTGAATTAACTCTTCACTTTAAAACTTACTTCAAATATCCGTACAGCATGAGAACGCGAGCGAATTGTTGGACCGAAAATTGAATCGAATCGAAAAGCGCATAGAAAAATGAATCTACAGTAGAACCTGGCTACCACGAACGACGTGTTGTTCGCTTACAACACCAGCAAATACAGTAGTGTAGAGTCACCGCTATTGCCACATTATTGTCACGCCGTGGCGCCATTGTCTCTTCATCTTGATCAAACGAAAATTCGCTCGACATCTGATAAGGATTTCATCACAGCCACTTACAATTCATTGGGTGGTGGCGGACCTTCGAGTCGTCATAGCAGTGGTCATCATCTTAGCCAACATTGGCCACAGCCAGCTACGACACAAAGGCAACAATTAGTAAGTAGAATTCAATCCCAAAGTTAAGAATTTATTTATCAGAATCGTGATAATATTATCCGGTTTTGCTGCAATGTGGCAGAAGTTGGGACGACTTGTTCGTAACAGTACTTTAATGAGTCCTATGGTGGCCACAATCGTTGTTATGTTTATGTTATTTACGATGGAAAACTGAATTTCAATGAACTAGCTGTTCAAACCAACCTCAAGACCGATAAAATCATCGACACGTCTTCTTTAAAAGATTTGAAGAGAGGATTCTACTTTTGTGACTGTAAAATATTCAACTTGTCGTTTAATTGTAAACGCATTTATAAATATTTACATAAATACTAAATATAATACAAATTACTCCTATATATATCATATGTACACAATTTTCAGCCACCCTATTCTTCTGCCGCGTTCCGTTTCTGTCCGTTCCGTTGCGTTTCCGTTAGACAATGTCGTTAGATAATGAAGATGCGGTTCCCTCAGGCGCGTCCGCGGTACCGCAAATTATGCGCCGTCAATAAAACCGCCCGTGTTTTGGCAAGCAGAGCCAGCTTTGTGGTTCTCTCAATTAAGGCATGTTGACATCATGCTAGTGCACTAGCGCTAGTTGACTGATACCAGTATATTTTCACGCTAGTGGCTGTTTACACTACATACCAGTTACGTGTTCTAGTTGCAAGTTTGCGCGGAAAAAATGAGCAGCATTCAATAAAATTTGGCTGTTTCTGTTATTGCTGACATGTTGCAAACAGAATTGGAAAATGTTTCAAAATCTAAAAAACGTAAGTGCCGGAAACATTGGATTCGTGAATGGATAAAACGGAGGGAAAACAGGCCTGAGTAACAATTTTTTACGAAAAGTTCGAGAAGAGGATCCGGCTACTTTCAAACACCATTTGCGCCTGAGCCCTGAAAAATTTAAGGAACTATTAAGCCTAGTAAAGCCATTAATAACAAAACAGGATACAGTTTTTCGCGAGTGTTTATCGCCTGAAATAAAACTGCAGATTACGTTGCGCTTCTTAGCCACAGGTGACTCGTTTGGCAGATTGGAACACACATATTGAGTGCCGAAGTCAACAATTTCAAAATTTCTTGTCGAAACCTTAAAGGCAATTTACAATGTTCTGCAACATTTTATACAGGTAACATGTTCCAGATTAAAAGACAAAATGTATATTTATAATAAAATGTTTTCTAATCAAAGGTGCTTAGCTGTGAAACTGAGTGGAAAAAGATTGCAAATGGATTTTCCACACGTTGGAATTTTCACATTCACACAAACACATTCGAATCAAATGTCCGTCTAATACTGGAAGTGACTTCTACAATTACAAACATCATTTTAGCACCGAGTTATTTGCTTTAGTTGATAGCAATTATAGATTCATCTACATCGAAACTGGATCTAACGGCAGACTAAATGATGCTTCGATTCAGAGAATCGAAGTTGAAGGCTTCGGTAGAAAAAAAATCTATAAATTTTCCTGATTGGGGTGATGCTTTTCCACTTAGTACATATTTGATGAAACCATATTCACGTTGCGGAAGATTATCTAGTGAGCAAACCATTTTTAATTATTGGCTTTCAAGAGCACGTAGGATTGAAGAAAACGCTTTTGGAATTTTATCTGCCCGATTTCGAATCTTTCTATCCTGCATTCAATTAAATCCCGAAAAAGTCACTGAAATCGTCAAGGCGTGTTGTGTGCTAGATAATTGGCTCCAAACTACGGACTGCTCTAACTATATACCACCAGGAAGCATGGATCAAGAGGATATTGAAACAGGATTTATTACACCGGGGTCTTGGAGACTAGAAGTAAACAGCTGTGGATTCTTACCTTTATTGGGTGATTTAGGGAGCAATAATTCCACAAAACAAGCATTACTTCGTAGAGAAAATTACACAAAGTATTTTATGCAAGATGGAGCGGTGGATTGGCAGTGGCACTTAGTCAGGTGACATGTAATTCGCAAATAAAATTTTCTTTAGTAAAAATACAAGTTAAGATTTATTTATTTATTTCGAATAGAAATACATCTGTGTGTGTCATCAATGTCTGGAAGCTGAACATGATCTTCAGCATGTTCCACACTTTCCTTATCATTCTGAAATTATGGAAAAGATACTTTTCAGTACTTCCAATCAAAAATTTATTTATTGGAGATTGTAAACACTATTTTCTGGCTATTTCATCATTGATGGTGATTCTGGAGAAAACATCGAAGTGTTTTGAGATTTATTCGTTATCTCGTAGATCGCAGACTCGAAACTTACCTCCACAATGCTGCTCAAAGTTTTGCGTGACTGGCAGATAGTCAAGAATGAATCCGCAATGTTGAACCATTTAAGACGTGGGGTATACAAATCTTCTGCTGCCATGCCAGATTAAATTGATTCCTTAACTTTCTTTTTTTTTTTCAAGGAAATATGTATCACGAATAAATTTTATTTTCTTTTTCACGTTTTCGTTCGTAATATTGAAATGCTTAGCAATTTCATCGAGAGCATTGTCACGTAAATTCTTTTTCTTATAGATTTCGGCTCTATAGTTCCACAGACACTCCGCGTTTTTGTACATTTCTACGAATTTTACCGTTTCGTCTTCACTCATTTTTTTAGATGCCGCCATTTTGAAATTGCAACTGCTACGATTGAACTAGCGAAAAGTAGACTCACTATCAACTTTTCTACGCTAGTAGCACTAGCGCAAAATAACCTACTAGTAGTACTCGCATGCATGTTTACATTGTGCTAATAGTATGCTAGTCCGCGATACCAGTCAACTAGCGCTAGTGCACTAGCATGATGTCAACATGCAGTTTGCGAACGCACACATTAAGTGTTCGCAAACAAAGTATCACTATGTGATTTCCTCGCTGGGTCTTGACCAGCTGAAGGTCGTCAGGGACGTGGTAGCGAGTCCGCACTAAAAAAAAAAATATATCGCTGACAGATATAAAACGACGGAATTATAATATATCTCACATGAGTATATGGGTGTATTTTGAAAACCATGATATATTCACGGTAGATATAATATAAATATTTATCGTATGTACGCAGAAAAAAGCTCAAGGGATTGCCCTTTGAAGCGAATGCTTCAACTCACCGGAGATGGGGTGGTTCGGGCGCCACTCGCTTCGAACCCCGAAATCACCTTGTGGACGTCGCCCTGAAGCGAGAAGTCGGCGACGTTGTGTCCTTTACACTTCGCGACCGTTTTCTTTAAGAGAAAAACTCCCCGGTTTCCAACAATCGTGTTCTAAGATACTTTCTTTACTATCGGATTTTATGAACCATTTTACTCCAGAATCTAATCAAAACACTCATTTCCATTAATACACTATTATTGAAAACACAATTACTCGCTTCTTCGTTAATCTACTGTAAATTCTTCCAAAATAAAAGTAGCGCTCTAAACCACTTATTTTCTACTTAATCTAAGTGTGCACACTACCTGGGATACCACAGCAACTCGTCCTCAATCGGGTCTCCTCCACAATCGCGATGCAATAAATTCGATCGTTCGTGACTCCAGATGATTCGCAATCGAATTCATTTGAGCTGGATCTGATTTCGCTCGCTCCAATAAAACACAGTACTCGGCCGTCCCTTGTCTACGTTACGTTGCCTTTTAAAGATGTTTTCTCCAAAAAACTCCCGGCACCAAAAAAACTACTATTCGCCTTTTCGTTTATTCTCCTTATATCGCACTCGTCCCAGATACAAGCCAAAATATAAGTAGGAAAGAAAAATGGATACAGGTTACAGCTTCCTAATGCACGTCCGATCACTCACCCTGGTCGCCAAAAAAGAGACCCTTTTCCAATCATCTCGCCCGCAGGAAAAAGTTTTGGCGGCAGCGAGATTTTCAAATTCCGTTGGGTGTATTCACCCTGGCAGTTACACGCGCCAGAGTGTTGAGTTGGCTATTCAACACACGGCCCACATTTGAAACAACTCAACTCAACACTGTCACATCTGTCCGATGACAATTTGTTGACGTTTCCTCTATGTCAAATTCAATCTGGAAGTCTGGACCTGAGATATTATTCATTCGATGCTGCTTATCTAAATTCATGGGACGGATTACATACGAAGCTTGGTGTCGTGAGCAGGACGCGGCGTATTGGATGGCGTAAGTCGGGCTCAGATCCCTTCAACAATGTTGGTGAGTAGAACGATCGCATGGAGCGAAAAGTCGCGGCGTCGGATCAGTGGTTATGGTGTCAGTGCTAATGTCGAGTATGAGTACGTTGATTGAACCAAATGTATTGTGGGTTGCTTGCTCCCCTGATTCTGGAGCGCGTTCTGGGAGCCTTGAAAGTTCCGCCGCAAGTTTATTTTCACGATTTATCGTCGGCCGGACTATACGTCCGTCACGAACCCAGCCATATCCGTCGCGGCGGTCGCCAACCAAATGAAAGTGGGTCAAATGTTATCGTAGGTCAGGGATGTTGGTCCCCGATGCCTGAAATACGCGTCACTTTGCCGTGCGTTCCTCTGCGATGCCGGCCCTGGTCTTCATCAGGCGCATCCATAACGAAAATCTGTCGGATGCGTATCGTTTCGGATCTTTGAAGGCTATCGCGTTGGTAACGTCTTGGGTGATTGTTGCGGTTTATTTCTTCGTTGCGACTGACGCCTATACTTCTTCTGCGAACTCGTAGCGGTCCCTCTTAAAACTAAATTATCTTATCGCTATGCTACTCATGATCCATTAAATAGAAAATTATATTTTAAGCTTTCCTTGAATCGCAATGATTTGGTACATTTAGCTTTTTGTTTGTTTTTTCTAAACTCCTTTTTTTCTTAACGAAATGAAACCCCTAAACTTTCAACGAAAAACTTTATTGTAGAAAACTATTTAGAATTCAAGTACATTTAATGCGAACTTGCAAAAAAACAGCGAGTCGAAAAATTAAAATGTACGAAAAAGAGATGCGCAAGATATGCCAATTGCAAACGAACTTGACTTCAAAGATGTACCACTAACTTTTTATATTTTTCCAAAACTATCGGTTTTTTTTCCGCTATTTTCAAACAAAGAAACTAGTTTTTATTAAAGCTAAACAAAAGGTTTGAGAATCTGTGCTGGTAAGTCTAATAAGCTGAGGATTCTCGTGCTGCTAGTTGATGTGCTGCAAACGTCAGTCATGATTCTCGTGCTGATAAGTCTAATGAGCTGAGGATTCTCGTGCTGCTAGTTGATGGGCTGCAAACGTCAGTCATTAACATCAACATCAAATAAGACGGAGCATTCTCCCCCCCGGATGAGGTGCAGCTCTCATATCTTTCTGGAAGTAGACTTTATGAATTTCTTTGGTACTTAATAAATATAAATTTTAGCTTTTCTCAATTGGTTGAACCAGAGTTCCGCAACATATTGCTTCAGCAAGATGAAGAAGGCAAGGTAATAAGGCGCGGCATTTCCTCCGTGCAACCCTACTGCCTTGCCCAGGAAGGTGAGGATTTCAGGCACCTCGGCTCGCCTAGCTGGAACTTCCATTGCAATAATAAGTCCGGGGTAAACAAAGTGATAGGAGAAGGATAGTAACGATCAGGAAATTTAGGTAATTAACTTGGGTTACGAAGATTCAAGTACAGAATTCAAGTGGTGTAATGATAGTTTTGCCTTTTAATGTATGGTTTTCAATAATTCATTTGAATGTTGTTCGTTATTTTGGGGTTTTTCGATGGGTAGTGATTGGTCTATCTAGTTCCTTATGGGAAGTGTGAACTGTCACAACGCGAACTAATCCATCAATTCCAGGATGTGTCTTTATAATTCGGCCCATTGGCCACTTGTATGATGGCAAACGCTCATCCTTAATGAGCACTAAATCATTTATTTCAATATTAGGCTGACGACGATTCCACTTTGACCTTTCTTGTAATCTTTTTATATATTCTAAGGACCACCTTTTCCAAAAGTCTTGCGTTAGCCGTTGGGTGAATTGCCACCGACTCAAACGGTTGAGTTGTAAATCCATGAGATTGTCTTCTGGTATTGCTAATAACGTATTTCCAACAAGAAAATGTCCTGGCGTTAAGGCATTCAAATCCTTAGGGTCGTTCGTCAAAGGACAAAGAGGTCTTGAGTTCAAGCACGCTTCTACTTTAATCAATACGGCGTTGAATTCTTCGCATGTCAAAGCTGCATTTCCTATAATCCTTTTCAGGTGATGTTTTGTGGACTTCACACCAGCCTCCCAAATCCCACCAAAATGTGGCGATGACGGAGGGTTATAGTGCCATGTGATGCCTTCATTAGCTAACTCTTGGGACAGATTTTGATTTCGGTTTAAAATTTGTATCAATTCCTTATTGGCGCCTACAAAATTTGTGCCACAATCGCTATACACATCGCTGCATAATCCTCTTCTGCTCACGAAGCGTCGAAAAGCTGCCAAAAAGGATTGGGTTTTCAAATCCCCAACTAGTTCTAAGTGTATTGCCTTCATAGAGAGACATACAAAAATAGCTATATATCCCTTGGATGTTTTTGATCCTCTGCCTTTAGCAGCCTTTAAGTCAACTGGTCTGCAATAGTCAATGCCAGAATGTGAAAATGGTCTGGATAGAGTCACTCTTGGCTCAGGCAAGTTACCCATGAGTTGTGTCATAGATGTAGCATCCAGTAATTTTTTTTATGTCATTTCTCTTTATCCAAAAAAATTACTGGTCAAATATCTCCGACCCACAGTGTATGGATCGGAGACGCTACCACATTTTTCCAATTGAAAACACATTTCAATTGCACAAAAATAAAGTCCCGCAAGTCCCCCGGTGACATTATTTTTGCTTTCGCATAGCAACGAAATTCCTAACGGGATTTCCTCTTGCTGTGCAATCGCGCATTGCGAGCTTGCAGGCAGAATTCGGGACAGTCACTTGGATGTAGCCGTGGCGTCGGGTCGCTCGGTAAGTCGTGGCGACGGGAGCAGTGACCCGCAATAATCTTTGGCAGTTGATATTTGGTTGTAAGAATATCTGACCGAAAAATCGCGTTAGGCGTTGGTCGGATCGCGGCAGGCTGTTGAATTTGTGAACCGAACGTCTTTTGTTTTTGGGATAGTGTCGGATTTCTCGTTATCTTCGAAGTGGCGATAATGTTCATCAAACTGTCGTTACGTTCCTGAGCAGTGAGTGCTAAAACTGTGTTTTGCTTGATTTTGATAGTGCGGATAGTTGAAATGCTCTTGAAGCACGCGATCATGCTCAATTTGAACGCCCCGATGAAGTTCCGTTAAGTCAATCGTCAAATGAATTGAAATCGCGGTTCAGATCGATACGTAGAAATGACGTACTATAGAGCGCTTGGCTCGAGGCAGTCTGGTGATAGTCGTGTCGTCGAGAGGCCGTTTTGGCGTGGCGGCAAGGAGAGTCTTCGGTTCGCGTTCTAACCGAAAGTTTGGATAGTTTTGAGTTATCGAGTTCTTGGAGGGTTGTGTCGTTAGCATCAGGCAACTTTAAGTTACGTAATTCAGTAAGCAATTGTGGTGTTCGCCTCTCAATTCGCTATAGGACGGAAAGCCCGAGAAGTTCTTTCTCGCTTTTCAGGGTCCGCGCTTGGCCTGGCTGGCCTACCAATAATGTAGTGTTTTCGTGATTTTCAGCATTTTTTCAGCATTTTGTTAATGGGAGGGATACTGGCCATACATTAATAGTAGTTTCTGTGATTGATTTAGATTTTTGAATTGTTGCATTTGATGGCCAGTATCAGAGGGTGGAGGACCCCAGACCATCGGGGTCAGGGCTCCACTACCATCGGGGGCCCGGGGCTGTCTGCCTCACCCGGGTTCCTTGTAAAAGAGAGGTAGCCTTTTTCCTGTTTTCCTGTTTTCCTGTTTTAGATTTTCAATTTTTTTTTTGGCTCCGTGTTTTGTCACGAGCACTGGGTCTGCTTAGGCAGCCCATGTTGCAGAGCCTGGGTGGTTTCCTTTACGAAACTATGCCCCCTTTTTGGTCCCTGGATATGTTTACATATCAGTTTGCGGCTACGAATTCATGACGGATGAATACTACGTAGCATCCCGTTTTCTTGAGAGCCAACCAACTCCATTTTCAAGTACCCACCCCAGCCGCAGCGAGCTAGCAAAGCGGCAAACCAGCATCCGTCGGGGTTGGTTAAAGGGTGCTCCGCTAATGCGGACAAGGGGCCTTTACGGCCATTTCTAGGGCACCCTGCTCTCGGGGCAATTCTTTTTTTTTTTTGTTTTGCCTCTTGAATGGCATTAGCCATTCCACTTTTCCGACCTTAGCACTCTTGGTTCTGGACTTCGGTCTGGTTCTAAGTTGTGCTAAGGCCACTCCCATCCTCGCAATCGCTACATAGATTGAGCTTTCATTTTATAGCATGTTATGCACCTTTGTGTGAACTGGCGTGCTAAATTTCTAGCGTTAATAATCCAAAATTTTTGTCTAATACTATTCAACATAAGCTGTGCTCCTCCATGCAATGTAAGAGTATGATATTTCAAAAATATAAGAGGGACCAGTCTATTTTTTCTCGAAATAATGATTGGGTATTTGGTATCGTATGGAACATCAGCATTTCTGAGCCGACCGCCAACTCGCTGCAACAACGTGGAACAATAGAGAAATATAGCGAAAAGATAGCAGAACTCATTAACGAGTTAACAGCCATCCAAATAAACACATTAGGACAGAGCCCATCACCAGCTGAGAAAGCAGCAATACAAATATCAAATGACTCATACGCACTAATCATTTTTAAAATTGGGTTAAACGAAACGACCCTTGCAGCTCAACCCAAAACATTCCTGGAAGCAATACAAATAGCGACAGACGTGGAATCAAGCTGTGGAACAGCAGAAAACGTCAAATATATAAGAAATTCAACAAATAGACACATGAATTATAGTGATCTGACTAGACTAAACAATAATATTTATCGAAACAACGAACATTATCACCGAAACAATGATAGAAATTACAACCATAAGTTACAGCCAAAACAAATATGGAAATAATTTCCAGCCAAGAAACTACGAACCACACCAGAACAATTACAGTAAAAATAACAATAGAAACAATTACAACCCTAGACACAGAGAAGCATTTCAGACCAATAGCTATAGTAGAAATAACAATAGAAATAACTTCAGAAAATTCGAAGCGAGTAATCAGAGCCACAGACAAACCCAGCACTCAAACGGTAGAAACAACAATGGAACTAATAGAAATTATTCTGAGAGCAACAGGCAACAAAGAATAAATTTGGTGCAGGGAAACTTAACAATCCCGGAGGCCAGCGACTGCGAGCAATAAATGTTGACCCCGGGACCAAAATAAAAAGAATATACTTATTAAACAAGCAGATGGAAAATTATGTCTCGATATATTGCGTAAACTCACAAAAATATTTAAAATTACTAGTAGACACGGGAGCAGATACCTATATCACTGTGCAAACTGAATAAAATTCCAGAAGATAAATATATGAACGAAGACAAACGATGCCATTTTTCTGGGATAACTAGACAAGAGATTGAATCAATAGGCACGACCAATTTAGACTTAAAAATTGGAAAAAAATGCACGCTTCCCATTCCAGATAGTAGAACCCAATTTCCCAATCTTAACGGACGGAATACTGGGGAGAGACTTTCTCGTACAAAACTTAGCAAAAATAGACTATGAAACATATATAATAACCGTCAATATCGATGAAGAAGAACATCTTTTACCAATTTCAACGAACTCTCAAACGAATAAATTAACGATACCCGCACGGTGTGAATATATACATACACCCAATCAATATTAACATCACAGAAGACAGTGTTGTCCGCAATAAAGAGATCACTCAAGGAGTTTATATAGCCAGCTCAATAATTCCAGCAGATGCCATAAAACATGTAAGAATATTAAACACAAACGAAGAGGCCATCAAAATAAAAAACCTTAAAATAGAAACGGAGCCACTGAGCCAATATACAATGAATAAAGTCAATAATTTAGCGTGCAAAAATGATGGCAATGAAAGACTTCATAACCTGTTAAAGCATATCGACATTAATCATCTAAACGTGCAAGACCAAATTTCAAGCATATCTTTCACTCGAAAAATGAACCACTTACTGCAAATAATTTCTATAAGCAAAGTATACACGTCACAGATAAAACACCGACGTACGTTAAAAACTATAGACTAGATTTAACAAGTGCCATTATATTGTTTTTAAACGTAACAGAACCGATTACCAATTCATGTATACCATTAATGGTAAGCCCCTTCAGTCCTACTTTTCCGTTAATGACCTCGGAGTGAGAATTGACGCTAACTTATCCTTTAGCGAACATGTAAATGAAATAGCTGCTCAAGCACGTAGAATGTTAGGTTTTTTTGATTCGTAGCTCCCGGCGTAAATATTCGCTCTAAATTCACTTTATGGTACTTTTCTTTAGTTCGTAGCAAATTGGAATTTTCTTCAATTGTATGGAACGCTTATTACCAGTCTCATTGTAGGACACTAGAAAGAATCCAAAATACATTCCTTCGGTAAATACAAACTTCAAACTCACAATTAACGTTTGTGATTTTGATTACGCTTATGTCATGTCATTGCTAAATATGAGCTCTCTTGAGGTTCGTAGAACCTGCCAAGAGGCCATATTCTCATACAAAATCTTAAATAATAAGTTGGAGTTGGATACTCCCAACATTTTACAGGAATTACCATTCAGAGTTCCTGAGAGAAAGACGAGGTCCAACGTTTTATTTATGTTGCATACTTATAAAACCAATCATGGCCAGTTTTCTCCGTTGGAGAGGTTGAAACGCTTGGGCAATGTATTATGGGAGATCTTTCCAACACAAATTTTTTCGAAGTAAAAAATGTGATAATGCTCATTTCTAGCTAGCGTTGTGGTATTTGCGTCCCTTTTTCAGTTTGATTATTTCTACTATTATTTTGTCACTTTTCTTTTTTTTTCTTTTTTTTATTATAACTACAAGTATTAGCTGTGTTTGATGAGCTTAGGTTAGGTTGAGCTAGGTTGAGACATTTCAACAAAATCTGTTTCATGAGCAATTCAGCTGCTTTCACTTGCCCGAAGTTGCTCTGATTTGTGTTTCATGAGCATGCTCTAAATTGAACTAGATCAATTTAGAGCACGATTCCTGCTCTACCTTTTTTGATAGAGCAAGTCGGGCAAGCGATCAGCTGTTTAACAACTGTCAAAATTGTGACTGAAAATAGTGAAGTGAAGGCATTTTAAAAGAAAATATGGAAAACTTCAGAATAGAAAATACTAGTGGGGAAAGCATGACACTACAGTGTTCACCGAGCACAGCAAATACTTTAAGAGAAGGTATGAGATGTATCTAGCTTTAATTTTTTGCAAAATTATAAAAATTTTTATTTGAAGATCCACAACTGTGTTCGGAATTATTAGGACGGTCATTCTCATCGGAATCAGAAGAATCTCAACTGCTACATATGGAGGATGACTTTCTTCCTCTGTCTCCAAATATTGCGGGGAAACTACTCGAGAAATAAAGCGATTTGGCTTGATAGCTAATGTAAGCTTCTTATCGAAGTTTATAAAGAAACCCGCCCGAAACTTTGCAAACAAATTGATGTCAAAAATAAAAGAAAGATGTGGGACTTCATTTAAAAAAAAAATAAATGAAAAAGGACATAATTTTACTGCTTTTCAAGTGGAAAGCAAGTGAAAGAGTCTTGAACGAAGCTTCAAGCAAAAAACAAGCCATAATAAAAAATCTGGAAGAGAGAGAGCCAATTGTAGTTTCGACAAGTAATGCTTCATATTTTATTTTAATATATGTGTTGTAAAGGCTAGTCATTTTTATTTAGGGAATTGAGTGAAGTTATGATAAAGAGCCCGTCTGTTATCCCACCATTTATGTTAGGATCACACAACGGAGGAAATTTTAGTTGAAACTGGAATTGCTGCTGAATTAGGTGAAAACACTTGGGTTTTTTTAGGTAAGCAAGTACTTATTTTTATTTCTTTCAGAAAATTGTGAACAAGAGGCGAATGTGCCCAGCGAAGTGCTGGAAGATTTGTCAATCTATGAGTCGGTTGATCTTTTTTATTCGAAATTAAATGATATTATTACGAGGTACGTACATACAGTTTCCAGAACTAACAGTCGCTTTCCTCACTGGTTTTCTTCAGATCTAAGAAAGCTCATTCGTGATAAAAAGATTGCTCACACTAATTATAGAATATCTGGTAGCTTAAGTGACAACAAGACTCTTAGGAAATTATGTACAACCAAGTCGAGGGCTGCCTTTGAAGTTTATATTTATAAAATTGAGTCTCAGATACCATAAAATACTAAATATTTTTGGAATTATGTTAAATCTTGTAAGTCAGATGCAAGAACATAGCATCCCAGCTGTCTCAAAACGGATATATTCAGTAGCAAAAGAGATAAAACTGTGGAGAGAACAAAAAGCCGCAGAGAAGAGAGAAGAAAATGAAGAAAAAACTGCATTTAGAAAAGAGAAGTTAAGGGCTTATGAAGAAAGAACTAGAGAAACGAAGCGAAAAAATGACATATTGGAAAATTTTTTGCAGTGTTATTCTTTTTATCTATATATTTTTATCTATATTTTCGTCTATTTTTTACATTGTTTCACTATAGTTTGCTTGAAGCCTTCTCACTCTTTAAATGCTAACTTAATTTTAAATTTTTAAGGCATTCAGTTGCATTTACCACTAATACTTTTTGGTATAATTTCAAACAATGTATTCAGTCTAATTATATTAATGGTAAATTACATTTATAGTAAAAAAATTGATCGAACTTTTATTTTAGCTATGTGCACAGATTGAAAAAAAAAATTATACAAAAACAATAAGTAAGTTATATTAAATCACTCAAATACATGGTAAATTGTTTCAGAAGCTGAATACTTTTTTCATTAAACTGTATGTAAATTTTCATTTTATTAGGTTTTTAAAAAAATATCACCTACTATTAATTTCAACCTACTACTCTTTTCATTCCTTTTTTACTGCGCAAGAGATTATTCGTAATCCAGTGGCCACAGTGGCCCTTTGTGTAGACGGGCGATGGCTTGCAGTGGCCGACAGTGGCGAAGCATGGAAATGGCGATGACCGAGGATGGCTTTCGGAGCGGTTTTTCACACACATCAAAGCGGAACCGGAAAATCACGACTGGCCCATCTAGCGGCCAAGTGTGAGGAGGCAATTTTGTGATGGTGACCATAATTATGACGATCATTGCGACCATTGCAGTGGCCGATGATGGCCTACAGTGAGGAGGCAGCATAAGCTCTCATTCAATTTTATACCCCGGCAAGGATTGGAGGTCCAGTGGCCGTACACAGAGTGTTTCTTGCAATGGCAGCCTTAGTCTCTCAGATTTCTCCTTTGTTTGGATATGAAAGTATGTTTAGATATATACTTTTGTACACAAGCATATTTGTGAACACGATAAATTTAACTGGAAATCAATAGCTTTTACTTTCGGGCCACACTTGGGAGCTTGGCGGGCCGCGGATTGAGTATAGCTGTTCTAGAGCATATGGACGTGGATACACAATATTAATTTTCTATGAAGTTTAGTTGCCGAGCTATGGACTTTTGAATAATTGACGAAATTGATGAAAGATTTTTTTTTGGAAGCCGATTTTACGAAAAAAAAACTACAAAAAACATTAAACATACTGATTGGTATAGAAAATTAGCTGTTCTTTCCAATTTTTATATTACATTTGATAAACATTTTTTTTCCAGTATAAAAACGGAAGTAAACATTTCAACTCGTTATTTGAATGATTTGGGCCAGATTAATTTTGTTTACTTTTATAACAAAACAAAGCCTAAAGTATACTTATTTTATGATAACATTTTTAGAATGAATAGGCTAGTAGTTAAGAAGGTAGGTGAATTTCAATACATACAAGTCGTATGAAGTGTGGCACAGACTAGAGTTGGGCGTTATTTAACGTAACACGTTAAATAACATAGTTCCAAATGCGTAACATGTTCTACAGGAACATGTATTTGAAATTACATGTTATTTTTGGAACGTCTTGTACACATTAGAAGTGAATAACGCTCAACGTTCCAAAGCAAAACAATGCAGTCGTTTTGCTAATTGGCCTATCTGTTATCATTCCTGTTCGTCAGCTCACAATGTTATCAGAAGAAAATGCATTTTTTTTGTTCTATTAGCTTGTAGCCTCGCTGGCAATGATTTATTCATGCTAAAGCGAATTGTGAAATGAGTTTCCTAGATTCGCGTTGCTCTTGTCCGTCAGTGTGCATATGTAAGTAAAATTCAAATACGCAGTTGCAAAGGCAGTAGTGTAATTTTGATTAGAAGTGTGAAAAGTTAAAATTATAGTGTTTGTCTTGAATGAAAAAAGTAGATCTAGTCCTCTGTGGTCGTTTTTTCAGTATTTTAGATTATGTGGCTAAAATTGCCAAATATGATTTATGCGGCCAAAAACTGTGTTTTAAGTCAACATCCACCAATTTGAAAAAGCATAGTGTAAATAACGAAAAGGAAAAGACATCTTCTGTTCAAGGTAATAGACAAGATCTTATTGTCCCTACGGAAAACCCAATTCAAGAAAATGAGTCACTCATTCAAAAGCCAAGTAGCTCGCAAGGAACGCTTATTAGTTACTTGCCAGGAAAATTAAGCAGCTCTAAGAAGAAAAATCTTGATAAAAAAAATATTAAAACTTTTCACAAATGATTTACAGCCATTTTCTATGGTTGAAGATTAAGGCTTCATTGAAGTTGTTGTAACTTTAAATCCTTCCTATCGACTTCCGAATAGGAAAACAATTGCAAATGCTCTTTTGCTAGCAGAGTATGAGCAGTGTTTAAATGCCGTTATTCTGAAATTAGCAAACGTATCAAGCGTGTGTTTAACCACCGATACGTGGACTTCACGCAACACGGGAAGCTACACTGCCGTAACTGCTCATTTCATTGATGGTGATTTCTTTTACAATGCTCTCTACTGTGTGATTCTCACACAAGCTCAAATTTAGCAGACAAAAGAAGAAAAGAAACAGACAAACTTATTCTTTCTTCAAAAATACTAGCTGTTGTTACCGACAATGCAAGCAATATTAAAGTGCAATGAGAGCACTTGGGATGCTTCGCTTACACTTTGAATTTAATTGTTCAAAACGCCTTGCAGTTAGACGGTATTAAACGTTTTCGAGAGAAGGTAAGGGCAGTAGTAACCTTTTTCAAAAAATCAAGCTCAGGCAATGACAAATTTAAGACAGCGCAAACCAAATTAGGAATGAGTCCTAAAAAACTTATCCAAGAAGTTCCTACACGTTGGAACTCTGCATATTACATGTTTCAACGTTTCGCTGAGTTGCAGGATGCAATTAAAATGTCTATAGCTTTTATCAATAAAGATTTACCAGTTCTGACTGAGTAAGAATGGACCGTATGCACTGAGCTGGTAGAAATTTTAACACCGTTTGAAGAAGTGACCGTAAAAATTAGAGGCGAAAAATATGTCACAGGTAGTGACATAATTGTTTTCGCAAATGGTCTGAAATGCGTTACCCGGCAAATGGCTAATAACGACTCTTTCACTTTGCTTACACAAAATGTCATTAGAGAGCTTGCAATGGGATTAGATCGAAGACTAAATAATGTTGAAAGCAACAAAACCTTGGCATTAACCACTTTTCTGGACCCTCGATACAAACTCGTTCCCTTTAATGACACATCTGCAGCAGAAGAAATCAAATGGCATTGTGTTGAATTAGTTGGTCAAAAAATTAAACCAGGGACAAGTGCACACGAACTACAATCGAATGAATCGGCAATTCAAAGTAAAAAAGTATTTTCAATATTGCAACTCAGAAACCGAAAGGTAACAAACTATAAGAGTTTTTGTTTTTGTATTGTTTATTTCTAAACATTTACAGAGAACCAAATATCAAACGCTTTAATAGAAGACAACTGATTTCTTGATGATAATTATCTACGTAGAGATACGAATCCACTTTCTTGGTGGAAAGAAAATCGAAATATGTACCCAAATCTTTCACAAATAGTGGAAAGGTTTCCATTACTAGGAACATCGGTGGTGTGTGAAAGAATATTTTCCAAAGCTGGAAATGTTCTTTCAAAGAGGAGGTCGCGCCTTTTACCAAAACACACAGAAAAGATTTTATTTTTGAATGCAAACGGCCACTTAAATAAAAATTCATAATAGCTTACAAATTCTTAATTCATAATAGCTAATAGGTTTCTGATTTCTTAACATCAAATGAATTCCAAGTATCTATGCAAATATTTTGTGTGATAATTCTGCGTTTACATTTTATTTTTTGCTATGGTGTGTTACATTAAGCTATTATCCATTCCGATTTCTATTTTAATATTACGAGCTATTTGAGTCTAAAGAATATTTCTATGAACTAGTCATTCGGTGGTCATAAAATTTGTTTATTTTTTACTTCGATTATACTAATTTTACTCATTACTGTCGAAATGTACAATTTTAAAAACTCTACATTCATTCACAAATAATTTTTGACCATACTAATCGATCGAAAATGTATCCATTAAGAGGCTATTCTACTTTGTCAATTTCAAAAAATCGATTTTTTTTTACGTTTTTTTGAAAGTATATGATCTCAAGAATATCGTATTGAAATTTCAGAATGATCCGAGCATTCTATTTCATCATTTTACTCGAGCGCGTCTTAGTTCATTTTGAGGCGTGTACGTCGTTCAATCGCTCGGCCCCTCCCGTCGATTTTAGGCTTTGTATAAACTCGCAGCTGAACTCTTATTTGTACACTTAGTCTCACTTCGCATGCCGTAGTAAAAGTATCTATCTTGAACGATTTTTTTTTGTATAAAAATGGAAAGAAAAGGATCTCGAGAAAGTAGGGGTACAACTAGACCTAAAAAAAGGAAATTTGGAGGCAATAGATATTCTGACGAAACACAAACAAATTATACGAGCAAGTCAGCCGAAAAAATTAGAAAATCGAGTAATCCCTCATTAGACGTAAACATTGATCAGACGTCAAGTTACTGTATTTTAAACTTTTTTTTTGTGTTTTCTGTGTTAAAAACGTCTGTAAAGTGTAAAGAATGTGACGGAAATATATCTTTTCCTCAATATGGGCAACGAGGTTGAGGATTTAAAGTGTGTGTCAACTGTGAGAATTGGGGAGAAAGATATATAGACTCGTTAGTACGCAACATAATTCGACGGCCGGTCAATAGTCCTAATTTAAATCATTTTATACAAGCATATGTACATATGAGTACAATGCATCATCCACCCACCGAAACGGCGGCCGCATAATATCCAGCGAACATACAGTGCCGGTAAAAATGATAAGACACCCCATGTTTTTCAAGAAATCGTAAAATAACAAAACAATCCCAGGAAGCTGTGTATGTATCTGAGATTGCCGCACCACATTACGTTAACCTGTGTAATTAGCCGGAGATTTTTCGTATAACATACGGAGTAATTAAAGAAAGTTGAATTTCAGGCAGGTAAAAAAGATAAGACACATTACATTTGTGCCATATTAGAATAATATTAAAGTAATGAAACGCAACTATTTGTAATATTTCAATATTTTATTGAGCTTCCTTTCTTTTTTATAATCTCTATAATTCTTTTTGGTGGTCTTTTATATAATTTTCGAACATATTTTCTCGAAATGTGGGCCCATGCAGAGGTAATAGCTTTTTCTAATTCCTTTGTGTCTTGAAATTGTTTCGATTCAGCGTAAACGATTCGGGTCAGTTGACCCCAACCATTTTCGATTATATTTAGTTCTGGAGACCTTGCTGGGAAATCGAGAACATAAATTTGTTGCTGTTGAAAATACTGTTTAACAACGTTTGCATTGTGAATCGCAGCATTATCTTGCTGAAAAATAAACGGTTGATCCGCGATTTCTGCCAATTTATTGTCAAACTCCTCACGAAGCATTTCCACATATCGTAAGCTGTTTATTTTTCCAGTTAAAAACCGAATGTTTGACCGTCCGTTGTATCCTATAGCAGCCCAAACCATTACACTTCCACCACCATGCTGTCTCTTGCTCAAAACTCTCGTTTCTTTCCTTATGTCGTGGAATAGCTAAAACCGTCGGGTTCGTCCAAATTAAATTTCTTTTCTTCTGTAAAAATAACACGACGCCATTTTTTCTTCCAACGCAAGTGGCTTTCAGCAAATGCCAGTCTGGCCCTTTTGTGCTGTTCGGTGAGAGGCGGTTTTCTTTGCAATTTACGGCGTTTGAGATACTTTGCTCGCGCGATAATGTTTCGAACATTTCTGATGTTCGTTTCAACACCCGCTTTTGCCGCGATTTGTCGTGCGGTGAGTGTAGAATTAGAGGCTAATCGAATAATCCTTCGTTCGGACCGAGGACTTACTGCTCTTGGCCGCCCTTTTGACTTCTTCTTGCCATAATTTTCTGGATTCCGAATAAAGTTGCGGACCGCACATCTGCTTCGCATTACAATTCGAGCAATTTCTGTTATGGATTCTCCTTCGCCGTGTAATTTATTTATAATATTCCTTTCTTCGGCAGTCAACTGCTTTGCTCTACCCATTGTCACGAGCCCACAACACAAAACTAGTAAAAACTCACCTTGAAATATTCAAATCCAGTTCTTTAAATACTTTTCGTATTCTTTACAGGACAAACGTTCACACCCGAAAAAAAAAAATGGTTTTTCCTTGCTGTCTTATCTTTTTTACCTACCTGAAATTCAACTTTCTTTAATTACTCCGTATGTTATTCGAAAAATCCCCGGCTAATTACCCAGCTAAACGTAATGTGGTGCGGCAATCTCAGATACATACACAGCTTCCTGGGATTGTTTTGTTATTTTACGATTTCTTGAAAAACATGGGGTGTCTTATCATTTTTACCGGCACTGTATGTACATAGCAAGCACAAGCGAGAATCACGAAAAGCAACGGCTGAAATTGCGGACTCGAACGTTTTCAGATAGCCTCCATTCGAATCTGCTTTTTCATATTAACCATTTATTTGGGTGTTTCGAATCGAATTTCACACCTCGTGCACACATGAGACAGTACAAGAGACTCGGCGGCCAGCCGCGTTCAGGTGGAATATGAAAAATAGCAATGGAAATAGTTTTATTTTAATCCTATTGTACTGGGATGAAGGAAAAACATCAAGTACGAATTTACTTATAGTAGAAAGTGTTTTGATAGTAGAACGGTGGTGGTATTTTGTGTTATATGTGGTGGTATTTTGTGTGATTTAATTAATTAAATAAATTGATTCTTTGTTTTGCTCTTAATTGCTAGAGTAGATAGAAATTTGAAATAAAATTTCTTTGAAGATATTTATAATTGCGAAGTGCGCAATGGAGATGGATTTAGAAAGTGTTAGAGGATGTGTAAGTGAAAAAGGTGATTTAATAAATCATCTTTTAATAAATAAATTTAATCATATGTCGTATGAAGAAAAACATTTTGTTAAAAGTTTACAAATTCCACGACCGAAAATGGGAAATATGATCCAAAAAAAGCTGGACATAACCGTGCGTTTTCCGTTCGACTTTACGATAAATTTTCTTGGCTAACTGGTAGTGAAGATCGTAATAAAGTGTTTTGCTGGTACCAGGTTGTTCAATAAGTTTTGTCGTTCGATAAGAGAGGGCGTTGCTACTAGCCAAATTTTTTTTTTGTTTTGCTGGTACACTCTTCATATGAACGTATGTGAAGTTTCATTTCAATCTGTCAATTCATTCTTTGTTTACAAGCCATTTAGTGTCGCCGTGTCACAGTATTTTTTTACAATGGAAAAAATTGAATATCGTGCAGTGATAAAATTCTTATTTTTGGAAGGTGCGGCACCAAAAGAAATTCACGAACGACTGTTAAAAGTGTGTAATGATTGTTCACCTACAATTAGAACAGTAGAAAGATGGTTTGGTGAATTTAAACGTGGTCGTACAAGCCTTGAAGACTATCCACGTGAAGGACGTCCAAAAAGCGCATCAACACCAGAAATCATAGCCAAAATACAGGATATGGTTTTGGAAGATCGTCGATTGACTGAGAGAGATTTAGTAGAGGCTCTACACATCTCATTAGGCAGTGTGAGCCATATTTTAAGTGAAATTTTGGGTTTTAGAAAGCTGTGTGCACAATGGGTGCCGCATTCGCTAACAATGGAACAAAAACACATTCGAATGCGACTTTCTCAGCAACATTTGGAGCGTTTTAAAAAGGATAAAGTGGATTTTGTGCGTCGATTCATCACTATGGATGAGACTTGGGTCTATCATCATGATTCTGAATCAAAACAAGAGGCTAAAGAGTGGTGTGGGCCTGGTTGTTCGGCTTCGAAACGAGTTCGTGTCCGGAAATCGGCCAAGAAGGTTATGGCATCAGTTTTTTGGGATGCAAAAGGAATTTTGTTTGTGGATTACTTGCAAACTGGTAAAACAATTAACTCTGAATATTATTGCAACCTTTTGGACCAGTTGAAGGAAAAAATTCGTGAAAATAGACCCGGTTTGCGGAAGAAAAAAATCATTTTTCATCAGGACAATGCACCGTGTCACAAGAGCATTTTGACAATGGCTAAAATCCATGAATTAAAGTTCGAATTGTTAGAGCATCCACCGTATTCACCGGATTTGGCCCACAGCGACTTCCATTTGTTTCCAGAACTCAAAAAATTTATGCATGGCAAGCGTTTTTCATCAAATGAAGAGGTCATAACGGCTGTTGAAGCGTATTTTGCAGACCTTCCGGATTCTCACTTCAGGGATGGGATCCACAGAATGGAGGATCGTTGGAGCAAGTGTATTAATGTTCAGGGAGATTATACTGAATAATAAAGTTTATTTTGAACCATAAAATTGTGTTTTTCTTATCGAACGACAAAACTTATTGAACAACCTGGTATTGTATTTTATTTTCGGATACAACTAACCCATTTAGTACTAAAAGATATTCACCGCGCACTAAATAAGCACCAATAGTCGAAAGAACATACCCACTCTGCTTTAAAATATAAATTACTCGGTAAATTGAATATATATATAAATATAATGAAAACGTGCGAGAAAATCGGAAAATGATGAAGCATTTGATAAACATGATAATTTTTCTATCAACGCAGGAAAATGCATTTAGAGGCAATGATGAGACGACAGGATCTGACAATCAAGGACATTTTAAAGAATTAGCCAAATTCGCTTCAAACTTAGATTCCGATTTTAATAAATTTATAGATTCTTCTCAACCATCGGTTTTTACAGGACTGTCAAAATCGATTCCAAATGAATTGATTGAAGCAATAATAAAAGTAGTAAATAATTAAGTCAGCAGTCAAATTAACAGCGCAAATTGCTTTTTTTAGAAGTAGATGAAACTAAAGATATTAGTTGTTTTTCTCAAATGTCTGTTATTTTTCGATTTGTCTTTAGGGGCCAAATAACAGAACGGTTGCTTGGTTTCTTTAATGTCAGTAATGGTCGCCGTGCAAATGACATTTATAATATTTTGATTGAACAATTCGGGCAATTCAATATTGAAAAAAAAAATGATCGGGCAGACCTACGACGGAGCCGCGGTTATGGCTGGTGAAATTCATGGATTGCAATCTCAAATTAAATCAATTGCTCCTCAAGCATTGTTTATTCATTGTTATACACACAAGATGAATTTAGTGCTTCAAGATTCATGTAAAAAAATTCAGGAGTGCAGAATAATTTTTTCAAATGTATCGGGATTTTCAGCTTTCTTTTCAAAATCCACTAAGCGTACTAGTCTCTTAGATTCGATTTGCAAGATAAGATTGCCTTCAAATGCAGAAAATCGTTGGAATTTCAAGTCCCGTATTGTGCATACTTTATTTTGCAATAGAGATAGTTTGATTGGAGTTTTTAGTCAAATCGTGGAAAATTGTGATGAATGGGATGACATATATGTATATCCGGGAATCCATCGGTTTTAAAAAATTACAGACCGATTTTGATTTTTGATTTTTGATTAATACTTTCAATCTGTTTTTTTCTTACACAAATCTGGTTTTTTCCATACTCCAGAATAAGTTATCTGATATTGCATACTGCAATGCCAGAACTGCCGCTCTATTGTCAACTCTTCAAAGTTTTAGAAATGATGAATAGTTTTATTTTCAGACTCCACTTAGTACAAAAAAATAAATAGTAAAGCAATTAAAACTTCAGTGTTTTTATTTTTATTTTGTACGACTCAATAAAGTTCTTAATCGTAACACGCTCTAATTAAGACTGACTCAATCGTCTACGTACATTCAAAATGTCAATTATCTTAGCTTACTGTTTAATTAAGTTTATTTAGAACATAATTCAGTGTTGAGTGTTTATAATAGTTAATTCAGTGTTGAGTGTTTATAATAGTCAATTCAGTGTTGAGTGTTTATAATAGTTAATTCAGTGTTGAGTGTTTATAATACCATACAATTGTGTAGGTGTCATATACATAACTTGTATGATAGTTTTGCAATGTATGAAATTATGATTAAATGATATTTGATTTAGGTCTGACATTGTAACCCCTCCACCGCAAGATTGAGGCTCCGACGAAATTATGTGTTTACAACTTTTGTTAATGATTTTTCGTCTTAATATAATTTTCTTACATATGACATAGAGTATTGCTATGATAGCGATTGAAATAATAGTCGTATTGATTCCTATGTTTGTAACATGGTAAGTATGATTTTTATATTCAAGTTTTTGTAATAAGTTTCTATTATGAATATTCTCTAAGTACAGTTCTCTTAAGTTTAATTCTTTTACTACTTCATGTTCCTTAGTTCTGGTTACAAAGTTTGGTAAAATTATTTTATCCAATACAGTATTTTCATAATTCGTAAAAGTTTTATTTTTAATAAAAATTTTGCAATTTTTGAATTTGATGAGGTAATTCCCACTAATATCGACATTTATTTTACTACAATTATTTATTACATTAGTTCTAACTAGGTTTTTTGTAATGATGATACCGGAGATAATTTCTTTGATTTCTTCATTTGTTACTATGGTTTTGTTACATAATGCTTCCTTTGAGTTAATAATGCCCTCTATGCAACTGTCAATCAACGGTATTAAGTTTTTTTCCAAGCTTTCCTTGACCGGTAACTTATATATATTATTATTGTCGTCAATTAGAACTTCGTTAGTGTGTAACGACAAGGACTTCTTATTTGAGTCAGGAATAGGTTCAATGAGTACTTTAGAGTATTTTAGATTCGAAAGTTGGTGTATGAGTAAAGCTATTACAATTGTATCTTGGTAAGTTGTAACAACGGTTTTAATATTTTGGTAACTTTCTAAATTTGGAATGAATTCTAACTCTTCTGCTGAGAGTATGTTTTTTGACAATATTCCGAGTCTGCTGGAGAGAAGTACTTGTTCAATGTCGTCTATATGGTTTTTAAGTAATGTTATGTCGTAGTTTATATGGTATGCATATTGCATGAGTTTTACTTCGTCTTCCAATGTCGTAATGCGGTTAGCGTATTCGTTAGTGAAATTGTCTATATATTGTTTCAGATATTTTTGTTGATGATTGATGTGAGTGGTTATATTTTCGTTTGCCTGTAAAAAGTTATGAGTTCTGTTAGTCTCAATGTGTCTGTATTAGTTTTAGTTTAAGTAACGCATATTGGTATTTACAATATGGAGGGTATAGAAAGAAATAATTTTTTTCCTATGGTAAACGGTTATGAAAGAAGTTTTCCTTGGATTATTTCAAGTATCATACGGTTTCGTAAGTAAGGAATGTCTGTTTGCGTAAATGTAAGTTCACGTCCTTTTGTAATATATTCAGCTATTATGCAACTAAATACACCGCAGTCACTTGTGTTCGTTTGTCTTGGTGTGTCGAGTACATTTTCTTTTGTGAAATGAGTTGTGTCATAGTTTGATTTAAGTTTATCAATTGATTCCTTCTTTAAGTAATCTTCTAGGCTATGTAAGAGACTAGTATTCTGTCCGCCTAACGAGTCGTAATATTTAATTGTTTTAGTTCTAAAATCTATAATGGCTAGGCACCAATGTGAATTGTTGATATGAACCGGTATAATTATCATATCGTAAGAGAAAATGTTTATCGTTTGAGTCCAGGGTCTGACTCCTTCGTAGCCAGATTGTAAAAGTTTTAATGTGAAAAAGGTATTCATCGCATATACACGAATTCTATCGGAGCCTGCTTTATTATTTTCACTTCTATCCTGAATGAGTTTTACATAAAAATTCAAAATATTGCCATTAAGCCAATTACTGCCTATAAGTGTGGAAATGTCACGTCTAGTGATTTGTAAACCAAATTTGGAGATAAGCGTCTCATTTTCTGGGCCTTGATATTTCGCCTTTTGTATCAGGGAATTTTGTTCGTTAGTAAATGGTGGAAATTCTTTCAAAACAGACGGTTTTTCGCGATTATAACAGGGGTCATCAAAGGTAGTTAGCTTTTTCGATTTGTGTTTTCTACGTTTCGGTTTACATTTAAGGCTAATAGTAGGGCTTTCAATGGTTTGGTACTTCTTTTTCCGTTTTACGTGTGATTTGTAATATTTGTATCCAGAGTCAGTCACAATGTGGTCTTCATCGAATTTTCTTGCTGATACTTTCCTAAATTTGGCATGGTTTTTTCCGCCTCTGACTTCTTTCAGGAAGACTGGCCCTTCTTGTATGCTTGTTTCTTCGCGATCTTTGTTTGCTTTGCTAATGGCTTTTTCTTTCAATTTAATCATTCTTTCTTTGATGCTCGGATAGTCTGCTGGAGTTACGATGCCCGAAAGGAAATCCTTAGGTCTAAATCCTGTAGTAGAGTGTATGGTGTTATTGTAGAACATAACGGCCTTGAGTACTTTAGTTTCTACTGTATCAGTATCTTTTTCTGGGTCATGCCTTAACAATCGTATGTGTCCATTTAGTGTGTTATGAAACCGATTTATGTCTGCGTTAGAGGTGTGGTTGTTATTGGACGTATAATGGATTTCAATATTACGTTCTTTGAAAAACTCCTGGAGAGGGAGTGCTTTGCAGCCTAATTCATTGTCAATTATCAACTTTTTTATTTGTCCCACTACACCTAGATACTGTAGAGTGACACGCTTAAATTCTGTCCAAGTTCTGCCGATTATTTTGAAAGCTTGCGCAAATTTAGAGAATCGGTCTATGAAGGTAAAGAATATTGTTTTATCAAGACTATAATAAACATCTGCTTGTATTATGTCTCCGGGTGCGTTCGGGGTTTCGGTGATTTTAAATTTTTCTTTTATCGGATGGCGGTCGTATTTTTCAACATTACATATTTCGCAATTATTAATGAATTGTGTCACACGGATTTTCAGTTTAGGGTTATAAAATTTCATTTTGAGCTCTCTAAATACTTCGTCTATCCCTCTGTGGTTGTTACGAAGGTGTTCCTTTTTTATCTCTTCTACTAGTTTTTCTTCGTCTAGAATATCTTCGAGTAATGTTTCGCAGCGTATTAGCTTGAAATTATCGTTATTTGAAAAGTTTTGGTAATAAGCGTCCTGAAGTGTTTGAAAGAACTCGTCATCTTTGACAAGTACTGCGTTAAGTCCTTTGGGGTTGAAATGGTTTTTCAAGAGGGTTATCGCTGTTTGATAATCGAATATTTTGACGAATACCTTTGTTCTATTTTTATCGAAAACTTTCTCTTTCTTTACTCTCAAGGACCCTGAGGTAGATTTGTAAATAACAATTTGGTTTTTGAAGACGTTGATGGCTGATTTGCTTGTCGGGAAATCACGGTTATTTTCGATTAGGTTAAGTTCTAGATTTTCAATCCTGGACAACGCATCTGCTGCACTATTTGCGGTTCCTTTTCTATATTGGACCGTATATTCAAATTCTGATAGCTTTAAGCGCCATCTAACCAATTTCGAGTTAGGCTCTTTAATAGAAAATAACCAGGACAGTGGTCTGTGGTCTGTCTCAACGATAAACTTTCGTCCAAACAGATATGGGCGAAAATATTTCGTGGCCCACACGATTGCCAATAATTCTTTTTCGATTGTGCTGTAATTGACTTCATGCTCGTTTAGTGTCACGCTAGCGTAGGAAATGGGATGACCTTCTTGGGACAATATTGCACCTAAGGCATATTGGCTAGCATCGGTGGTTAGCGTAAAGATTTTGTTGAAGTCAGGGTATCGCAATATAGGATCGTTAGTGAGGAAGGTTTTCAGAGTTTGGAAACTAGTGAGATATTCTGGGTCGGATAGGTTTAATTTCGAATCTTTCTTTAAGTATTTAGTCATAGGTTTTGCGATTTTTGAATAGTCTTTTATAAATTTCCGGTAAAATCCGGTTAGGCCAAGAAATTGCTTTATTTGTTTAGGGGTTTTAGGTAAAGGGAAGTTTTTGACACATTCGACTTTTTGGGGATTTGGTTTGATACCATCGGGTGTCACGATATGCCCGAGGAACTCCGTTTCCTTCTTTAAGAATTCAGACTTGTCCATTTGGACTTTTAAATTTACTTCTTTTAATCGCTTGAAAATTTTATTTAGAGAATCTATGTGTTCTTGAAGGGAAGTAGAAAAGATGATAATATCGTCGAGATATACTAAACAGATTTTATTGATATAGTCACTAAGAACGAAATTCATAAGTCGTTGAAACGTGGCGGGTGCCGTTTTTAGCCCAAACGGCATACGCAAAAACTCGTAGTGTCCGTTTTCCACACGGAAAGCAGTTTTGTGTATGTCGCGTTCATCGATCTCAATCTGGTGAAAGCCTTTTGCTAGGTCGAGAGTCGTGAAGTATTGGCAGTTTCCCAGTTTTTCCAGTATTTCATCAATATTGGGGATTGGAAACTTGTCGTCAACGGTGATCTCGTTTAACCTCCTGTAGTCAATGACAAGCCTCCATTTGGTCTTTCCACTGGCATCGGCCTTCTTAGGCACGATCCAGATCGGTGCACAGTATGGTGAATTACTAGGTCGTATGATATTTTGGTCTAACATTTCACGAATCTGTTTCTCTACTTCAGTTTTATGTACATATGGATATCGGTAAGTTTTACAATGGATCGGAATGTCATCAACGGTTCGGATTCTGTGTTTAATGACGTTAGTAAATGTTAGATCTGAATCTTCGTTGTAGAATATACTATTGTATTTTTTTATTAATTTCGTAAGTGAAGAACGCTCTTCAGAATTCAGATGGTCGATCCTCAGTTGATCGATTATAGGGATAGCATCAGTTTGTTCTATTATATTGAAATTAAAGTCGTTCACTTCAACCACTTTCAACGGTTGAGGGATACATATTCTATTGGAACATGCTCTTAATCTTTTTACACTTGCGTTTGTTTGGAAGTTATCAACGTCGTAAATGCCTTCCCGTATGAGATACGATCCATCTTCGGCTCGGGTCTCCGGTATAAGGGCCAATCCGTTCTTCTGTGATACGGATAAATTCATTACGATATCTTCGAAAGCATTCGCTTCAGATTTAAGCTTAACTTCCGTACAAAAATTGAGTTTTATTTTTCTAACTCCAATAATTAAATGTTCGTTTTTGAAGTCGATAAGAGCATTGATTCGGTGCAAAATGTTGTTTCCAATTATACCGTCGTATTCGTCATGGAACTTACAGACTAAAAACTCTGCTTTTTCGTCTGGGTTTCCTAGCTCTTGGAAGAGCGGTATATTTACTTTACGATCAATTTGGACAGTATGGTTAAGGGTTTTTAAGGTTAGAGGGTTTTCTAAAACTATTTCCCATTTCGGGTGGCAAATTTCAGGATTTATAACTGAGTGTGTTGCGCCTGTGTCGATTATGAATTTTAGAGGCTTGGTGTTTGATTTTACTATTATATGGGGTAAACCGTGTCCGAGGCTGCGGACTGAAAATTCTCAGAATGGATGTTTGTTGGTTGGTTAGAAACTTTTGCCAGGTCAACTTCCATGGGTTCTGGCCTATTTTGATTAGTATTATTGCTCTGTTGGTGGAAGTTTTTATTCGGATTCGAATAGTTATTTTGGTAGCCATTAAAACTTTGTGGGTTGGTATAGTCGAAAGACCTACTTGTATTATATGGGTTTGATTGGTTTTGGTTTGATCTATTGTTGGGCTGATAGTTCGTTTTGTTGTTACCGTGTTTGTTCGGATGGTAGTGTTTTTGTCCGTCATGCCGAAATTTATTGTTATGGGAATATGACTGGGTGGATTTGGTTTTTGATTGGTCTGAAGTATTAGACCATTGGTCTCGACGGTTGTTTTTATTTTTATTTTTATGAAATTCTCTACTGTTGGGATTCTGATTAGAAAAATCGGTGTTTTTACCAAAGGGATTGAAGAAAGCATATCCACTTTCATGTAGTATGTTGATACTTTCCTCAAGGGAACTCGGATTTCTACAGAAAAGAATAGAACGCATTGGTTCAGGTAATTTATTTTTGAATACACATAGAGCGGAAGATTTGTTAGCTTCTATATTAGTTGTAACCAAAGTTTCGTCTGTTAGACCTTGTTTAGTTTTTATGTTAAGGCGACGCAAAATGCCTTTTATCTCGTTAAAGAAATCTACACTATTGGATTTGAGTTTACACGCTCGTAACTCATCGAACAATTCTTCGACGGTTCGTCTGTCACCGAAATTTTGTATTAGGGTCGATTTGATACTACACCACGTTGTCATGTGGACATTGATTTCGACTACTTCTCTCGCTCTGCCTTTTAATTTCGACTTTATCATGTCGGAAAAAACACTTTGTGATAGCTCGTCATACCTTATGAGCAATGGGTGCACTTTGTCTATTAAATCGATAAAATTCTGGAGTTCTCTATAGTCTCCATTAAATTCCGGAAGTCTAGAGAGATACCTTAAGGGGTCTATGTTTAGAGATAACATAGTTGTATCTTGAGGTTGATCAGAAAAGAAATTGCTTATTATCTGTGAAAGCTGGTGTGATTGACTTCTTGCAGTTTCGAGTTGATCAAGAAGGCTGGTTGAATTAGACTCTGACATAGAGACAACCACATACAATTAAAGAAATAGGGAAAAACAAGCAGTATAGCTTGGCAAAAAGGAGATACGCGGTCGTGAAAACTGCAGAAAAGGCACGCACATCAAAACAAGTAACACTCGCGGAACGTTTTCACACTAAAATCACTACACAAAACCTGTACACTTCCAATAAATTCTAACAATCAATTCAGAAAAAAAAATTTTATAGATATATTTTGTATTTTTTAAATATTCAATAAATAAATTTTCAATAATATTCGCTTTTAGCTATTTTTTTTTTTTTTTATATATTCTACCACAGTGAAATCTATGATTTAGCGACAATATTCAATTTTTAGTTTATCAATAAAATTCAAATACAAATTTAAAGTTGAATTGTAATAAATCGAACAAATTAATACATCTGACCTTTTTCCAACGGGAGATGCTTTTCCTTTTTGAACGGGAGCTGCTGTTCCTTTTGTATAGGAGATGTTCTTCCTTCTTGAACGGGAGGTGCTCTTCTTCTTCAACGAGAGATGCTCTTCTTCTTCAACGGGAGATCGAACAAATTACAAATTTGCAAATTCCGTCCGTAATTGGTCGTTGTTTAAGTCGTGGGACACCAACTAATGCACTTCAGGTGTTTGCGGCGTGTACGTACGCGAACGAATCTTCTCGACGCGGATACGTTTACTGAGTCGCGGAGTCGATAAAAATTTTAATTCGGATCACACGCTAAAATATTAAAATATACGCGTATCTTTTCGCGGCGTGGATCCTACCGACTGCGCCAGTTTTATTTTCAGACTCCACTTAGTACAAAAAATTAAATAGTAAAGCAATTAAAACTTCAGTGTTTTTATTTTTATTTTGTACGACTCAATAAAGTTCTTAATCGTAACACGCTCTAATTAAGACTGACCCAATCGTCTACGTACATTCAAAATGTCAATTATCTTAGCTTACTGTTTAATTAAGTTTATTTAGAACATAATTCAGTGTTGAGTGTTTATAATAGTTAATTCAGTGTTGAGTGTTTATAATAGTCAATTCAGTGTTGAGTGTTTATAATAGTTAATTCAGTGTTGAGTGTTTATAATACCATACAATTGTGTAGGTGTCATATACATAACTTGTATGATAGTTTTGCAATGTATGAAATTATGATTAAATGATATTTGATTTAGGTTCTGACATTGTAACCCCTCCACCGCAAGATTGAGGCTCCGACGAAATTATGTGTTTACAACTTTTGTTAATGATTTTTCGTCTTAATATAATTTTCTTACATATGACATAGAGTATTGCTATGATAGCGATTGAAATAATAGTCGTATTGATTCCTATGTTTGTAACATGGTAAGTATGATTTTTATATTCAAGTTTTTGTAATAAGTTTCTATTATGAATATTCTCTAAGTACAGTTCTCTTAAGTTTAATTCTTTTACTACTTCATGTTCCTTAGTTCTGGTTACAAAGTTTGGTAAAATTATTTTATCCAATACAGTATTTTCATAATTCGTAAAAGTTTTATTTTTAATAGAAATTTTGCAATTTTTGAATTTGATGAGGTAATTCCCACTAATATCGACATTTATTTTACTACAATTATTTATTACATTAGTTCTAACTAGGTTTTTTGTAATGATGATACCGGAGATAATTTCTTTGATTTCTTCATTTGTTACTATGGTTTTGTTACATAATGCTTCCTTTGAGTTAATAATGCCCTCTATGCAACTGTCAATCAACGGTATTAAGTTTTTTTCCAAGCTTTCCTTGACCGGTAACTTATATATATTATTATTGTCGTCAATTAGAACTTCGTTAGTGTGTAACGACAAGGACTTCTTATTTGAGTCAGGAATAGGTTCAATGAGTACTTTAGAGTATTTTAGATTCGAAAGTTGGGGTATGAGTAAAGCTATTACAATTGTATCTTGGTAAGTTGTAACAACGGTTTTAATATTTTGGTAACTTTCTAAATTTGGAATGAATTCTAACTCTTCTGCTGAGAGTATGTTTTTTGACAATATTCCGAGTCTGCTGGAGAGAAGTACTTGTTCAATGTCGTCTATATGGTTTTTAAGTAATGTTATGTCGTAGTTTATATGGTATGCATATTGCATGAGTTTTACTTCGTCTTCCAATGTCGTAATGCGGTTTAGCGTATTCGTTAGTGAAATTGTCTATATATTGTTTCAGATATTTTTGTTGATGATTGATGTGAGTGGTTATATTTTCGATTTGATCCGATATCTGTCTATTTATTGAAATTTGTCTATTGTTTTCTTCGATTAGTTTTCCGTTGTTATTGTATAGTTCGTTAAGTCTGGTCTCAATTTCTATTTCGTCTTCATGGTCCATGGTTCCAGCAATAATTTTTAAACCTTTGCCTATTACATTGATGAGTCCGCGTTTGTTCCTAAAGTGAGGCTTGATACTTTTAATTTTGTTTTCCAATAAGATGAAACTTTGGTTTAGAGTTTGATATATATGTCCTATTAATTCAGGTTTTGATTGAAGCGCCATAAAAGTGGATTTTATATAATTTGCTGAAGTTTCATATGTTGTTAAGTTAACTATATGTAACACTTTGTGATAGTGGTTGATCATGCTAATAGTTCCAAGATCGAGGGTAATATATCCGTTGTTGCTGTTCAGGTCATTAACATGAATTTCCTGACTTTGGGCATAAAATGTGTTGGTGAAGAGTAAGAATGTTGATAGAAACCAAATCATCATTGTGGTATTTTTCATTTGCCTGTAAAAAGTTATGAGTTCTGTTAGTCTCAATGTGTCTGTATTAGTTTTAGTTTAAGTAACGCATATTGGTATTTACAATATGGAGGGTATAGAAAGAAATAATTTTTTTCCTATGGTAAACGGTTATGAAAGAAGTTTTCCTTGGATTATTTCAAGTATCATACGGTTTCGTAAGTAAGGAATGTCTGTTTGCGTAAATGTAAGTTCACGTCCTTTTGTAATATATTCAGCTATTATGCAACTAAATACACCGCAGTCACTTGTGTTCGTTTGTCTTGGTGTGTCGAGTACATTTTCTTTTGTGAAATGAGTTGTGTCGTAGTTTGATTTAAGTTTATCAATTGATTCCTTCTTTAAGTAATCTTCTATGCTATGTAAGAGACTAGTATTCTGTCCGCCTAACGAGTCGTAATATTTAATTGTTTTAGTTCTAAAATCTATAATGGCTAGGCACCAATGTGAATTGTTGATATGAACCGGTATAATTATCATATCGTAAGAGAAAATGTTTATCGTTTGAGTCCAGGATCTGACTCCTTCGTAGCCAGATTGTAAAAGTTTTAATGTGAAAAAGGTATTCATCGCATATACACGAATTCTATCGGAGCCTGCTTTATTATTTTCACTTCTATCCTGAATGAGTTTTACATAAAAATTCAAAATATTGCCATTAAGCCAATTACTGCCTATAAGTGTGGAAATGTCACGTCTAGTGATTTGTAAACCAAATTTGGAGATAAGCGTCTCATTTTCTGGGCCTTGATATTTCGCCTTTTGTATCAGGGAATTTTGTTCGTTAGTAAATGGTGGAAATTCTTTCAAAACAGACGGTTTTTCGCGATTATAACAGGGGTCGTCAAAGGTAGTTAGCTTTTTCGATTTGTGTTTTCTACGTTTCGGTTTACATTTAAGGCTAATAGTAGGGCTTTCAATGGTTTGGTACTTCTTTTTCCGTTTTACGTGTGATTTGTAATATTTGTATCCAGAGTCAGTCACAATGTGGTCTTCATCGAATTTTCTTGCTGATACTTTCCTAAATTTGGCATGGTTTTTTCCGCCTCTGACTTCTTTCAGGAAGACTGGCCCTTCTTGTATGCTTGTTTCTTCGCGATCTTTGTTTGCTTTGCTAATGGCTTTTTCTTTCAATTTAATCATTCTTTCTTTGATGCTCGGATAGTCTGTTGGAGTTACGATGCCCGAAAGGAAATCCTTAGGTCTAAATCCTGTAGTAGAGTGTATGGTGTTATTGTAGAACATAACGGCCTTGAGTACTTTAGTTTCTACTGTATCAGTATCTTTTTCTGGGTCATGCCTTAACAATCGTATGTGTCCATTTAGTGTGTTATGAAACCGATTTATGTCTGCGTTAGAGGTGTGGTTGTTATTGGACGTATAATGGATTTCAATATTACGTTCTTTGAAAAACTCCTGGAGGGGGAGTGCTTTGCAGCCTAATTCATTGTCAATTATCAACTTTTTTATTTGTCCCACTACACCTAGATACTGTAGAGTGACACGCTTAAATTCTGTCCAAGTTCTGCCGATTATTTTGAAAGCTTGCGCAAATTTAGAGAATCGGTCTATGAAGGTAAAGAATATTGTTTTATCAAGACTATAATAAACATCTGCTTGTATTATGTCTCCGGGTGCGTTCGGGGTTTCGGTGATTTTAAATTTTTCTTTTATCGGATGGCGGTCGTATTTTTCAACATTACATATTTCGCAATTATTAATGAATTGTGTCACACGGATTTTCAGTTTAGGGTTATAAAATTTCATTTTGAGCTCTCTAAATACTTCGTCTATCCCTCTGTGGTTGTTACGAAGGTGTTCCTTTTTTATCTCTTCTACTAGTTTTTCTTCGTCTAGAATATCTTCGAGTAATGTTTCGCAGCGTATTAGCTTGAAATTATCGTTATTTGAAAAGTTTTGGTAATAAGCGTCCTGAAGTGTTTGAAAGAACTCGTCATCTTTGACAAGTACTGCGTTAAGTCCTTTGGGGTTGAAATGGTTTTTCAAGAGGGTTATCGCTGTTTGATGATCGAATATTTTGACGAATACCTTTGTTCTATTTTTATCGAAAACTTTCTCTTTCTTTACTCTCAAGGACCCTGAGGTAGATTTGTAAATAACAATTTGGTTTTTGAAAACGTTGATGGCTGATTTGCTTGTCGGGAAATCACGGTTATTTTCGATTAGGTTAAGTTCTAGATTTTCAATCCTGGACAACGCATCTGCTGCACTATTTGCGGTTCCTTTTCTATATTGGACCGTATATTCAAATTCTGATAGCTTTAAGCGCCATCTAACCAATTTCGAGTTAGGCTCTTTAATAGAAAATAACCAGGACAGTGGTCTGTGGTCTGTCTCAACGATAAACTTTCGTCCAAACAGATATGGGCGAAAATATTTCGTGGCCCACACGATTGCCAACAATTCTTTTTCGATTGTGCTGTAATTGACTTCATGCTCGTTTAGTGTCACGCTAGCGTAGGAAATGGGATGACCTTCTTGGGACAATATTGCACCTAAGGCATATTGGCTAGCATCGGTGGTTAGCGTAAAGATTTTGTTGAAGTCAGGGTATCGCAATATAGGATCGTTAGTGAGGAAGGTTTTCAGAGTTTGGAAACTAGTGAGATATTCTGGGTCGGATAGGTTTAATTTCGAATCTTTCTTTAAGTATTTAGTCATAGGTTTTGCGATTTTTGAATAGTCTTTTATAAATTTCCGGTAAAATCCGGTTAGGCCAAGAAATTGCTTTATTTGTTTAGGGGTTTTAGGTAAAGGGAAGTTTTTGACACATTCGACTTTTTGGGGATTTGGTTTAATACCATCGGGTGTCACGATATGCCCGAGGAACTCCGTTTCCTTCTTTAAGAATTCAGACTTGTCCATTTGGACTTTTAAATTTACTTCTTTTAATCGCTTGAAAATTTTATTTAGAGAATCTATGTGTTCTTGAAGGGAAGTAGAAAAGATGATAATATCGTCGAGATATACTAAACAGATTTTATTGATATAGTCACTAAGAACGAAATTCATAAGTCGTTGAAACGTGGCGGGTGCCGTTTTTAGCCCAAACGGCATACGCAAAAACTCGTAGTGTCCGTTTTCCACACGGAAAGCAGTTTTGTGTATGTCGCGTTCATCGATCTCAATCTGGTGAAAGCCTTTTGCCAGGTCGAGAGTCGTGAAGTATTGGCAGTTTCCCAGTTTTTCCAGTATTTCATCAATATTGGGGATTGGAAACTTGTCGTCAACGGTGATCTCGTTTAACCTCCTGTAGTCAATGACAAGCCTCCATTTGGTCTTTCCACTGGCATCGGCCTTCTTAGGCACGATCCAGATCGGTGCACAGTATGGTGAATTACTAGGTCGTATGATATTTTGGTCTAACATTTCACGAATCTGTTTCTCTACTTCAGTTTTATGTACATACGGATATCGGTAAGTTTTACAATGGATCGGAATGTCATCAACGGTTCGGATTCTGTGTTTAATGACGTTAGTAAATGTTAGATCTGAATCTTCGTTGTAGAATATACTATTGTATTTTTTTATTAATTTCGTAAGTGAAGAACGCTCTTCAGAATTCAGATGGTCGATCCTCAGTTGATCGATTATAGGGATAGCATCAGTTTGTTCTATTATGTTGAAATTAAAGTCGTTCACTTCAACCACTTTCAACGGTTGAGGGATACATATTCTATTGGAACATGCTCTTAATCTTTTTACACTTGCGTTTGTTTGGAAGTTATCAACGTCGTAAATGCCTTCCCGTATGAGATACGATCCATCTTCGGCTCGGGTCTCCGGTATAAGGGCCAATCCGTTCTTCTGTGATACGGATAAATTCATTACGATATCTTCGAAAGCATTCGCTTCAGATTTAAGCTTAACTTCCGTACAAAAATTGAGTTTTATTTTTCTAACTCCAATAATTAAATGTTCGTTTTTGAAGTCGATAAGAGCATTGATTCGGTGCAAAATGTTGTTTCCAATTATACCGTCGTATTCGTCATGGAACTTACAGACTAAAAACTCTGCTTTTTCGTCTGGGTTTCCTAGCTCTTGGAAGAGCGGTATATTTACTTTACGATCAATTTGGACAGTATGGTTAAGGGTTTTTAAGGTTAGAGGGTTTTCTAAAACTATTTCCCATTTCGGGTGGCAAATTTCAGGATTTATAACTGAGTGTGTTGCGCCTGTGTCGATTATGAATTTTAGAGGCTTGGTGTTTGATTTTACTATTATATGGGGTAAACCGTGTCCGAGGCTGCGGACTGAAAATTCTCAGAATGGATGTTTGTTGGTTGGTTAGAAACTTTTGCCAGGTCAACTTCCATGGGTTCTGGCCTATTTTGATTAGTATTATTGCTCTGTTGGTGGAAGTTTTTATTCGGATTCGAATAGTTATTTTGGTAGCCATTAAAACTTTGTGGGTTGGTATAGTCGAAAGACCTACTTGTATTATATGGGTTTGATTGGTTTTGGTTTGATCTATTGTTGGGCTGATAGTTCGTTTTGTTGTTACCGTGTTTGTTCGGATGGTAGTGTTTTTGTCCGTCATGCCGAAATTTATTGTTATGGGAATATGACTGGGTGGATTTGGTTTTTGATTGGTCTGAAGTATTAGACCATTGGTCTCGACGGTTGTTTTTATTTTTATTTTTATGAAATTCTCTACTGTTGGGATTCTGATTAGAAAAATCGGTGTTTTTACCAAAGGGATTGAAGAAAGCATATCCACTTTCATGTAGTATGTTGATACTTTCCTCAAGGGAACTCGGATTTCTACAGAAAAGAATTTCATAAAAATAAAAATAAAAACAACCGTCGAGACCAATGGTCTAATACTTCAGACCAATCAAAAACCAAATCCACCCAGTCATATTCCCATAACAATAAATTTCGGCATGACGGACAAAAACACTACCATCCGAACAAACACGGTAACAACAAAACGAACTATCAGCCCAACAATAGATCAAACCAAAACCAATCAAACCCATATAATACAAGTAGGTCTTTCGACTATACCAACCCACAAAGTTTTAATGGCTACCAAAATAACTATTCGAATCCGAATAAAAACTTCCACCAACAGAGCAATAATACTAATCAAAATAGGCCAGAACCCATGGAAGTTGACCTGGCAAAAGTTTCTAACCAACCAACAAACATCCATTCTGAGAATTTTCAGTCCGCAGCCTCGGACACGGTTTACCCCATATAATAGTAAAATCAAACACCAAGCCTCTAAAATTCATAATCGACACAGGCGCAACACACTCAGTTATAAATCCTGAAATTTGCCACCCGAAATGGGAAATAGTTTTAGAAAACCCTCTAACCTTAAAAACCCTTAACCATACTGTCCAAATTGATCGTAAAGTAAATATACCGCTCTTCCAAGAGCTAGGAAACCCAGACGAAAAAGCAGAGTTTTTAGTCTGTAAGTTCCATGACGAATACGACGGTATAATTGGAAACAACATTTTGCACCGAATCAATGCTCTTATCGACTTCAAAAACGAACATTTAATTATTGGAGTTAGAAAAATAAAACTCAATTTTTGTACGGAAGTTAAGCTTAAATCTGAAGCGAATGCTTTCGAAGATATCGTAATGAATTTATCCGTATCACAGAAGAACGGATTGGCCCTTATACCGGAGACCCGAGCCGAAGATGGATCGTATCTCATACGGGAAGGCATTTACGACGTTGATAACTTCCAAACAAACGCAAGTGTAAAAAGATTAAGAGCATGTTCCAATAGAATATGTATCCCTCAACCGTTGAAAGTGGTTGAAGTGAACGACTTTAATTTCAACATAATAGAACAAACTGATGCTATCCCTATAATCGATCAACTGAGGATCGACCATCTGAATTCTGAAGAGCGTTCTTCACTTACGAAATTAATAAAAAAATACAATAGTATATTCTACAACGAAGATTCAGATCTAACATTTACTAACGTCATTAAACACAGAATCCGAACCGTTGATGACATTCCGATCCATTGTAAAACTTACCGATATCCGTATGTACATAAAACTGAAGTAGAGAAACAGATTCGTGAAATGTTAGACCAAAATATCATACGACCTAGTAATTCACCATACTGTGCACCGATCTGGATCGTGCCTAAGAAGGCCGATGCCAGTGGAAAGACCAAATGGAGGCTTGTCATTGACTACAGGAGGTTAAACGAGATCACCGTTGACGACAAGTTTCCAATCCCCAATATTGATGAAATACTGGAAAAACTGGGAAACTGCCAATACTTCACGACTCTCGACCTGGCAAAAGGCTTTCACCAGATTGAGATCGATGAACGCGACATACACAAAACTGCTTTCCGTGTGGAAAACGGACACTACGAGTTTTTGCGTATGCCGTTTGGGCTAAAAACGGCACCCGCCACGTTTCAACGACTTATGAATTTCGTTCTTAGTGACTATATCAATAAAATCTGTTTAGTATATCTCGACGATATTATCATCTTTTCTACTTCCCTTCAAGAACACTTAGATTCTCTAAATAAAATTTTCAAGCGATTAAAAGAAGTAAATTTAAAAGTCCAAATGGACAAGTCTGAATTCTTAAAGAAGGAAACGGAGTTCCTCGGGCATATCGTGACACCCGATGGTATTAAACCAAATCCCCAAAAAGTCGAATGTGTCAAAAACTTCCCTTTACCTAAAACCCCTAAACAAATAAAGCAATTTCTTGGCCTAACCGGATTTTACCGGAAATTTATAAAAGACTATTCAAAAATCGCAAAACCTATGACTAAATACTTAAAGAAAGATTCGAAATTAAACCTATCCGACCCAGAATATCTCACTAGTTTCCAAACTCTGAAAACCTTCCTCACTAACGATCCTATATTGCGATACCCTGACTTCAACAAAATCTTTACGCTAACCACCGATGCTAGCCAATATGCCTTAGGTGCAATATTGTCCCAAGAAGGTCATCCCATTTCCTACGCTAGCGTGACACTAAACGAGCATGAAGTCAATTACAGCACAATCGAAAAAGAATTATTGGCAATCGTGTGGGCCACGAAATATTTTCGCCCATATCTGTTTGGACGAAAGTTTATCGTTGAGACAGACCACAGACCACTGTCCTGGTTATTTTCTATTAAAGAGCCTAACTCGAAATTGGTTAGATGGCGCTTAAAGCTATCAGAATTTGAATATACGGTCCAATATAGAAAAGGAACCGCAAATAGTGCAGCAGATGCGTTGTCCAGGATTGAAAATCTAGAACTTAACCTAATCGAAAATAACCGTGATTTCCCGACAAGCAAATCAGCCATCAACGTCTTCAAAAACCAAATTGTTATTTACAAATCTACCTCAGGGTCCTTGAGAGTAAAGAAAGAGAAAGTTTTCGATAAAAATAGAACAAAGGTATTCGTCAAAATATTCGATCATCAAACAGCGATAACCCTCTTGAAAAACCATTTCAACCCCAAAGGACTTAACGCAGTACTTGTCAAAGATGACGAGTTCTTTCAAACACTTCAGGACGCTTATTACCAAAACTTTTCAAATAACGATAATTTCAAGCTAATACGCTGCGAAACATTACTCGAAGATATTCTAGACGAAGAAAAACTAGTAGAAGAGATAAAAAAGGAACACCTTCGTAACAACCACAGAGGGATAGACGAAGTATTTAGAGAGCTCAAAATGAAATTTTATAACCCTAAACTGAAAATCCGTGTGACACAATTCATTAATAATTGCGAAATATGTAATGTTGAAAAATACGACCGCCATCCGATAAAAGAAAAATTTAAAATCACCGAAACCCCGAACGCACCCGGAGACATAATACAAGCAGATGTTTATTATAGTCTTGATAAAACAATATTCTTTACCTTCATAGACCGATTCTCTAAATTTGCGCAAGCTTTCAAAATAATCGGCAGAACTTGGACAGAATTTAAGCGTGTCACTCTACAGTATCTAGGTGTAGTGGGACAAATAAAAAAGTTGATAATTGACAATGAATTAGGCTGCAAAGCACTCCCCCTCCAGGAGTTTTTCAAAGAACGTAATATTGAAATCCATTATACGTCCAATAACAACCACACCTCTAACGCAGACATAAATCGGTTTCATAACACACTAAATGGACACATACGATTGTTAAGGCATGACCCAGAAAAAGATACTGATACAGTAGAAACTAAAGTACTCAAGGCCGTTATGTTCTACAATAACACCATACACTCTACTACAGGATTTAGACCTAAGGATTTCCTTTCGGGCATCGTAACTCCAGCAGACTATCCGAGCATCAAAGAAAGAATGATTAAATTGAAAGAAAAAGCCATTAGCAAAGCAAACAAAGATCGCGAAGAAACAAGCATACAAGAAGGGCCAGTCTTCCTGAAAGAAGTCAGAGGCGGAAAAAACCATGCCAAATTTAGGAAAGTATCAGCAAGAAAATTCGATGAAGACCACATTGTGACTGACTCTGGATACAAATATTACAAATCACACGTAAAACGGAAAAAGAAGTACCAAACCATTGAAAGCCCTACTATTAGCCTTAAATGTAAACCGAAACGTAGAAAACACAAATCGAAAAAGCTAACTACCTTTGATGACCCCTGTTATAATCGCGAAAAACCGTCTGTTTTGAAAGAATTTCCACCATTTACTAACGAACAAAATTCCCTGATACAAAAGGCGAAATATCAAGGCCCAGAAAATGAGACGCTTATCTCCAAATTTGGTTTACAAATCACTAGACGTGACATTTCCACACTTATAGGCAGTAATTGGCTTAATGGCAATATTTTGAATTTTTATGTAAAACTCATTCAGGATAGAAGTGAAAATAATAAAGCAGGCTCCGATAGAATTCGTGTATATGCGATGAATACCTTTTTCACATTAAAACTTTTACAATCTGGCTACGAAGGAGTCAGACCCTGGACTCAAACGATAAACATTTTCTCTTACGATATGATAATTATACCGGTTCATATCAACAATTCACATTGGTGCCTAGCCATTATAGATTTTAGAACTAAAACAATTAAATATTACGACTCGTTAGGCGGACAGAATACTAGTCTCTTACATAGCCTAGAAGATTACTTAAAGAAGGAATCAATTGATAAACTTAAATCAAACTATGACACAACTCATTTCACAAAAGAAAATGTACTCGACACACCAAGACAAACGAACACAAGTGACTGCGGTGTATTTAGTTGCATAATAGCTGAATATATTACAAAAGGACGTGAACTTACATTTACGCAAACAGACATTCCTTACTTACGAAACCGTATGATACTTGAAATAATCCAAGGAAAACTTCTTTCATAACCGTTTACCATAGGGAAAAAATTATTTCTTTCTATACCCTCCATATTGTAAATACCAATATGCGTTACTTAAACTAAAACTAATACAGACACATTGAGACTAACAGAACTCATAACTTTTTACAGGCAAATGAAAAATACCACAATGATGATTTGGTTTCTATCAACATTCTTACTCTTCACCAACACATTTTATGCCCAAAGTCAGGAAATTCATGTTAATGACCTGAATAGCAACAACGGATATATTACCCTCGATCTTGGAACTATTAGCATGATCAACCACTATCACAAAGTGTTACATATAGTTAACTTAACAACATATGAAACTTCAGCAAATTATATAAAATCCACTTTTATGGCGCTTCAATCAAAACCTGAATTAATAAGACATATATATCAAACTCTAAACCAAAGTTTCATCTTATTGGAAAACAAAATTAAAAGTATCAAGCCTCACTTTAGGAACAAACGCGGACTCATCAATGTAATAGGCAAAGGTTTAAAAATTATTGCTGGAACCATGGACCATGAAGACGAAATAGAAATTGAGACCAGACTTAACGAACTATACAATAACAACGGAAAACTAATCGAGGAAAACAATAGACAAATTTCAATAAATAGACAGATATCGGATCAAATCGAAAATATAACCACTCACATCAATCATCAACAAAAATATCTGAAACAATATATAGACAATTTCACTAACGAATACGCTAACCGCATTACGACATTGGAAGACGAAGTAAAACTCATGCAGTATGCATACCATATAAACTACGACATAACATTACTTAAAAACCATATAGACGACATTGAACAAGTACTTCTCTCCAGCAGACTCGGAATATTGTCAAAAAACATACTCTCAGCAGAAGAGTTAGAATTCATTCCAAATTTAGAAAGTTACCAAAATATTAAAACCGTTGTTACAACTTACCAAGATACAATTGTAATAGCTTTACTCATACACCAACTTTCGAATCTAAAATACTCTAAAGTACTCATTGAACCTATTCCTGACTCAAATAAGAAGTCCTTGTCGTTACACACTAACGAAGTCCTAATTGACGACAATAATAATATATATAAGTTACCGGTCAAGGAAAGCTTGGAAAAAAACTTAATACCGTTGATTGACAGTTGCATAGAGGGCATTATTAACTCAAAGGAAGCATTATGTAACAAAACCATAGTAACAAATGAAGAAATCAAAGAAATTATCTCCGGTATCATCATTACAAAAAACCTAGTTAGAACTAATGTAATAAATAATTGTAGTAAAATAAATGTCGATATTAGTGGGAATTACCTCATCAAATTCAAAAATTGCAAAATTTCTATTAAAAATAAAACTTTTACGAATTATGAAAATACTGTATTGGATAAAATAATTTTACCAAATTTTGTAACCAGAACTAAGGAACATGAAGTAGTAAAAGAATTAAACTTAAGAGAACTGTACTTAGAGAATATTCATAATAGAAACTTATTACAAAAACTTGAATATAAAAATCATACTTACCATGTTACAAACATAGGAATCAATACGACTATTATTTCAATCGCTATCATAGCAATACTCTATGTCATATGTAAGAAAATTATATTAAGACGAAAAATCATTAACAAAAGTTGTAAACACATAATTTCGTCGGAGCCTCAATCTTGCGGTGGAGGGGTTACAATGTCAGAACCTAAATCAAATATCATTTAATCATAATTTCATACATTGCAAAACTATCATACAAGTTATGTATATGACACCTACACAATTGTATGGTATTATAAACACTCAACACTGAATTGACTATTATAAACACTCAACACTGAATTAACTATTATAAACACTCAACACTGAATTATGTTCTAAATAAACTTAATTAAACAGTAAGCTAAGATAATTGACATTTTGAATGTACGTAGACGATTGGGTCAGTCTTAATTAGAGCGTGTTACGATTAAGAACTTTATTGAGTCGTACAAAATAAAAATAAAAACACTGAAGTTTTAATTGCTTTACTATTTATTTTTTTTGTACTAAGTGGAGTCTGAAAATAAAACTGGCGCAGTCGGTAGGATTCACGCCGCGAAAAGATACGCGTATATTTTAATATTTTAGCGTGTGATCCGAATTAAAATTTTTATCGACTCCGCGACTCAGTAAACGTATCCGCGTCGAGAAGATTCGTTCGCGTACGTATACGCCGCAAACACCTGAAGTACATTAGTTGGTGTCCCACGACTTAAACAACGACCAATTACGGACGGAATTTGCAAATTTGTAATTTGTTCGATCTCCCGTTGAAGAAGAAGAGCATCTCTCGTTGAAGAAGAAGAGCACCTCCCGTTCAAGAAGGAAGAACATATCCTGTACAAAAGGAACAGCAACTCCCGTTCGAAAAGGAAAAGCACCTACCGTTGAAGAACACCTCTTGTTGAAAAAGGAAAAGCATCTCCCGTTGGAAAAAGGTCAGATGTATTAATTTGTTCGATTTATTACAATTCAACTTTAAATTTGTATTTGAATTTTATTGATAAGCTAAAAATTGAATATTGTCGCTAAATCATAGATTTCACTGTGGTAGAATATATAAAAAAAAATAGCTAAAAGCGAATATTATTGAAAATTTATCTATAAAATTTTTTTTTCTGAATTGATTGTTAGAATTTATTGGAAGTGTACAGGTTTTGTGTAGTGATTTTAGTGTGAAAACGTTCCGCGAGTGTTACTTGTTTTGATGTGCGTGCCTTTTCTGCAATTTTCGCGACCGCGTATCTCCTTTTTGCCAAGCTATACTGCTTGTTTTTCCCTATTTCTTTAATTGTATGTGGTTGCCTCTATGTCAGAGTCTAATTCAACCAGCCTTCTTGATCAACTCGAAACTGCAAGAAGTCAATCACACCAGCTTTCACAGATAATAAGCAATTTCTTTTCTGATCAACCTCAAGATACAACTATGTTATCTCTAAACATAGACCCCTTAAGGTATCTCTCTAGACTTCCGGAATTTAATGGAGACTATAGAGAACTCCAGAATTTTATCGATTTAATAGACAAAGTGCACCCATTGCTCACAAGGTATGACGAGCTATCACAAAGTGTTTTTTCCGACATGATAAAGTCGAAATTAAAAGGCAGAGCGAGAGAAGTAGTCGAAATCAATGTCCACATGACAACGTGGTGTAGTATCAAATCGACCCTAATACAAAATTTCGGTGACAGACGAACCGTCGAAGAATTGTTCGATGAGTTACGAGCGTGTAAATTCAAATCCAATAGTGTAGATTTCTTTAACGAGATAAAAGGCATTTTGCGTCGCCTTAACATAAAAACTAAACAAGGTCTAACAGACGAAACTTTGGTTACAACTAATATAGAAGCTAACAAATCTTCCGCTCTATGTGTATTCAAAAATAAATTACCTGAACCAATGCGTTCTATTCTTTTCTGTAGAAATCCGAGTTCCCTTGAGGAAAGTATCAACATACTACATGAAAGTGGATATGCTTTCTTCAATCCCTTTGGTAAAAACACCGATTTTTCTAATCAGAATCCCAACAGTAGAGAATTTCATAAAAATAAAAATAAAAACAACCGTCGAGACCAATGGTCTAATACTTCAGACCAATCAAAAACCAAATCCACCCAGTCATATTCCCATAACAATAAATTTCGGCATGACGGACAAAAACACTACCATCCGAACAAACACGGTAACAACAAAACGAACTATCAGCCCAACAATAGATCAAACCAAAACCAATCAAACCCATATAATACAAGTAGGTCTTTCGACTATACCAACCCACAAAGTTTTAATGGCTACCAAAATAACTATTCGAATCCGAATAAAAACTTCCACCAACAGAGCAATAATACTAATCAAAATAGGCCAGAACCCATGGAAGTTGACCTGGCAAAAGTTTCTAACCAACCAACAAACATCCATTCTGAGAATTTTCAGTCCGCAGCCTCGGACACGGTTTACCCCATATAATAGTAAAATCAAACACCAAGCCTCTAAAATTCATAATCGACACAGGCGCAACACACTCAGTTATAAATCCTGAAATTTGCCACCCGAAATGGGAAATAGTTTTAGAAAACCCTCTAACCTTAAAAACCCTTAACCATACTGTCCAAATTGATCGTAAAGTAAATATACCGCTCTTCCAAGAGCTAGGAAACCCAGACGAAAAAGCAGAGTTTTTAGTCTGTAAGTTCCATGACGAATACGACGGTATAATTGGAAACAACATTTTGCACCGAATCAATGCTCTTATCGACTTCAAAAACGAACATTTAATTATTGGAGTTAGAAAAATAAAACTCAATTTTTGTACGGAAGTTAAGCTTAAATCTGAAGCGAATGCTTTCGAAGATATCGTAATGAATTTATCCGTATCACAGAAGAACGGATTGGCCCTTATACCGGAGACCCGAGCCGAAGATGGATCGTATCTCATACGGGAAGGCATTTACGACGTTGATAACTTCCAAACAAACGCAAGTGTAAAAAGATTAAGAGCATGTTCCAATAGAATATGTATCCCTCAACCGTTGAAAGTGGTTGAAGTGAACGACTTTAATTTCAATATAATAGAACAAACTGATGCTATCCCTATAATCGATCAACTGAGGATCGACCATCTGAATTCTGAAGAGCGTTCTTCACTTACGAAATTAATAAAAAAATACAATAGTATATTCTACAACGAAGATTCAGATCTAACATTTACTAACGTCATTAAACACAGAATCCGAACCGTTGATGACATTCCGATCCATTGTAAAACTTACCGATATCCATATGTACATAAAACTGAAGTAGAGAAACAGATTCGTGAAATGTTAGACCAAAATATCATACGACCTAGTAATTCACCATACTGTGCACCGATCTGGATCGTGCCTAAGAAGGCCGATGCCAGTGGAAAGACCAAATGGAGGCTTGTCATTGACTACAGGAGGTTAAACGAGATCACCGTTGACGACAAGTTTCCAATCCCCAATATTGATGAAATACTGGAAAAACTGGGAAACTGCCAATACTTCACGACTCTCGACCTGGCAAAAGGCTTTCACCAGATTGAGATCGATGAACGCGACATACACAAAACTGCTTTCCGTGTGGAAAACGGACACTACGAGTTTTTGCGTATGCCGTTTGGGCTAAAAACGGCACCCGCCACGTTTCAACGACTTATGAATTTCGTTCTTAGTGACTATATCAATAAAATCTGTTTAGTATATCTCGACGATATTATCATCTTTTCTACTTCCCTTCAAGAACACATAGATTCTCTAAATAAAATTTTCAAGCGATTAAAAGAAGTAAATTTAAAAGTCCAAATGGACAAGTCTGAATTCTTAAAGAAGGAAACGGAGTTCCTCGGGCATATCGTGACACCCGATGGTATTAAACCAAATCCCCAAAAAGTCGAATGTGTCAAAAACTTCCCTTTACCTAAAACCCCTAAACAAATAAAGCAATTTCTTGGCCTAACCGGATTTTACCGGAAATTTATAAAAGACTATTCAAAAATCGCAAAACCTATGACTAAATACTTAAAGAAAGATTCGAAATTAAACCTATCCGACCCAGAATATCTCACTAGTTTCCAAACTCTGAAAACTTTCCTCACTAACGATCCTATATTGCGGTACCCTGACTTCAACAAAATCTTTACGCTAACCACCGATGCTAGCCAATATGCCTTAGGTGCAATATTGTCCCAAGAAGGTCATCCCATTTCCTACGCTAGCGTGACACTAAACGAGCATGAAGTCAATTACAGCACAATCGAAAAAGAATTGTTGGCAATTGTGTGGGCCACGAAATATTTTCGCCCATATCTGTTTGGACGAAAGTTTATCGTTGAGACAGACCATAGACCACTGTCCTGGTTATTTTCTATTAAAGAGCCTAACTCGAAATTGGTTAGATGGCGCTTAAAGCTATCAGAATTTGAATATACGGTCCAATATAGAAAAGGAACCGCAAATAGTGCAGCAGATGCGTTGTCCAGGATTGAAAATCTAGAACTTAACCTAATCGAAAATAACCATGATTTCCCGACAAGCAAATCAGCCATCAACGTCTTCAAAAACCAAATTGTTATTTACAAATCTACCTCAGGGTCCTTGAGAGTAAAGAAAGAGAAAGTTTTCGATAAAAATAGAACAAAGGTATTCGTCAAAATATTCGATCATCAAACAGCGATAACCCTCTTGAAAAACCATTTCAACCCCAAAGGACTTAACGCAGTACTTGTCAAAGATGACGAGTTCTTTCAAACACTTCAGGACGCTTATTACCAAAACTTTTCAAATAACGATAATTTCAAGCTAATACGCTGCGAAACATTACTCGAAGATATTCTAGACGAAGAAAAACTAGTAGAAGAGATAAAAAAGGAACACCTTCGTAACAACCACAGAGGGATAGACGAAGTATTTAGAGAGCTCAAAATGAAATTTTATAACCCTAAACTGAAAATCCGTGTGACACAATTCATTAATAATTGCGAAATATGTAATGTTGAAAAATACGACCGCCATCCGATAAAAGAAAAATTTAAAATCACCGAAACCCCGAACGCACCCGGAGACATAATACAAGCAGATGTTTATTATAGTCTTGATAAAACAATATTCTTTACCTTCATAGACCGATTCTCTAAATTTGCGCAAGCTTTCAAAATAATCGGCAGAACTTGGACAGAATTTAAGCGTGTCACTCTACAGTATCTAGGTGTAGTGGGACAAATAAAAAAGTTGATAATTGACAATGAATTAGGCTGCAAAGCACTCCCCCTCCAGGAGTTTTTCAAAGAACGTAATATTGAAATCCATTATACGTCCAATAACAACCACACCTCTAACGCAGACATAAATCGGTTTCATAACACACTAAATGGACACATACGATTGTTAAGGCATGACCCAGAAAAAGATACTGATACAGTAGAAACTAAAGTACTCAAGGCCGTTATGTTCTACAATAACACCATACACTCTACTACAGGATTTAGACCTAAGGATTTCCTTTCGGGCATCGTAACTCCAGCAGACTATCCGAGCATCAAAGAAAGAATGATTAAATTGAAAGAAAAAGCCATTAGCAAAGCAAACAAAGATCGCGAAGAAACAAGCATACAAGAAGGGCCAGTCTTCCTGAAAGAAGTCAGAGGCGGAAAAAACCATGCCAAATTTAGGAAAGTATCAGCAAGAAAATTCGATGAAGACCACATTGTGACTGACTCTGGATACAAATATTACAAATCACACGTAAAACGGAAAAAGAAGTACCAAACCATTGAAAGCCCTACTATTAGCCTTAAATGTAAACCGAAACGTAGAAAACACAAATCGAAAAAGCTAACTACCTTTGACGACCCCTGTTATAATCGCGAAAAACCGTCTGTTTTGAAAGAATTTCCACCATTTACTAACGAACAAAATTCCCTGATACAAAAGGCGAAATATCAAGGCCCAGAAAATGAGACGCTTATCTCCAAATTTGGTTTACAAATCACTAGACGTGACATTTCCACACTTATAGGCAGTAATTGGCTTAATGGCAATATTTTGAATTTTTATGTAAAACTCATTCAGGATAGAAGTGAAAATAATAAAGCAGGCTCCGATAGAATTCGTGTATATGCGATGAATACCTTTTTCACATTAAAACTTTTACAATCTGGCTACGAAGGAGTCAGACCCTGGACTCAAACGATAAACATTTTCTCTTACGATATGATAATTATACCGGTTCATATCAACAATTCACATTGGTGCCTAGCCATTATAGATTTTAGAACTAAAACAATTAAATATTACGACTCGTTAGGCGGACAGAATACTAGTCTCTTACATAGCCTAGAAGATTACTTAAAGAAGGAATCAATTGATAAACTTAAATCAAACTATGACACAACTCATTTCACAAAAGAAAATGTACTCGACACACCAAGACAAACGAACACAAGTGACTGCGGTGTATTTAGTTGCATAATAGCTGAATATATTACAAAAGGACGTGAACTTACATTTACGCAAACAGACATTCCTTACTTACGAAACCGTATGATACTTGAAATAATCCAAGGAAAACTTCTTTCATAACCGTTTACCATAGGAAAAAAATTATTTCTTTCTATACCCTCCATATTGTAAATACCAATATGCGTTACTTAAACTAAAACTAATACAGACACATTGAGACTAACAGAACTCATAACTTTTTACAGGCAAACGAAAATATAACCACTCACATCAATCATCAACAAAAATATCTGAAACAATATATAGACAATTTCACTAACGAATACGCTAACCGCATTACGACATTGGAAGACGAAGTAAAACTCATGCAATATGCATACCATATAAACTACGACATAACATTACTTAAAAACCATATAGACGACATTGAACAAGTACTTCTCTCCAGCAGACTCGGAATATTGTCAAAAAACATACTCTCAGCAGAAGAGTTAGAATTCATTCCAAATTTAGAAAGTTACCAAAATATTAAAACCGTTGTTACAACTTACCAAGATACAATTGTAATAGCTTTACTCATACACCAACTTTCGAATCTAAAATACTCTAAAGTACTCATTGAACCTATTCCTGACTCAAATAAGAAGTCCTTGTCGTTACACACTAACGAAGTTCTAATTGACGACAATAATAATATATATAAGTTACCGGTCAAGGAAAGCTTGGAAAAAAACTTAATACCGTTGATTGACAGTTGCATAGAGGGCATTATTAACTCAAAGGAAGCATTATGTAACAAAACCATAGTAACAAATGAAGAAATCAAAGAAATTATCTCCGGTATCATCATTACAAAAAACCTAGTTAGAACTAATGTAATAAATAATTGTAGTAAAATAAATGTCGATATTAGTGGGAATTACCTCATCAAATTCAAAAATTGCAAAATTTCTATTAAAAATAAAACTTTTACGAATTATGAAAATACTGTATTGGATAAAATAATTTTACCAAACTTTGTAACCAGAACTAAGGAACATGAAGTAGTAAAAGAATTAAACTTAAGAGAACTGTACTTAGAGAATATTCATAATAGAAACTTATTACAAAAACTTGAATATAAAAATCATACTTACCATGTTACAAACATAGGAATCAATACGACTATTATTTCAATCGCTATCATAGCAATACTCTATGTCATATGTAAGAAAATTATATTAAGACGAAAAATCATTAACAAAAGTTGTAAACACATAATTTCGTCGGAGCCTCAATCTTGCGGTGGAGGGGTTACAATGTCAGAACCTAAATCAAATATCATTTAATCATAATTTCATACATTGCAAAACTATCATACAAGTTATGTATATGACACCTACACAATTGTATGGTATTATAAACACTCAACACTGAATTGACTATTATAAACACTCAACACTGAATTAACTATTATAAACACTCAACACTGAATTATGTTCTAAATAAACTTAATTAAACAGTAAGCTAAGATAATTGACATTTTGAATGTACGTAGACGATTGGGTCAGTCTTAATTAGAGCGTGTTACGATTAAGAACTTTATTGAGTCGTACAAAATAAAAATAAAAACACTGAAGTTTTAATTGCTTTACTATTTAATTTTTTGTACTAAGTGGAGTCTGAAAATAAAACTGGCGCAGTCGGTAGGATCCACGCCGCGAAAAGATACGCGTATATTTTAATATTTTAGCGTGTGATCCGAATTAAAATTTTTATCGACTCCGCGACTCAGTAAACGTATCCGCGTCGAGAAGATTCGTTCGCGTACGTACACGCCGCAAACACCTGAAGTGCATTAGTTGGTGTCCCACGACTTAAACAACGACCAATTACGGACGGAATTTGCAAATTTGTAATTTGTTCGATCTCCCGTTGAAGAAGAAGAGCATCTCTCGTTGAAGAAGAAGAGCACCTCCCGTTCAAGAAGGAAGAACATCTCCTATACAAAAGGAACAGCAGCTCCCGTTCAAAAAGGAAAAGCATCTCCCGTTGGAAAAAGGTCAGATGTATTAATTTGTTCGATTTATTACAATTCAACTTTAAATTTGTATTTGAATTTTATTGATAAACTAAAAATTGAATATTGTCGCTAAATCATAGATTTCACTGTGGTAGAATATATAAAAAAAAAAAAAAATAGCTAAAAGCGAATATTATTGAAAATTTATTTATTGAATATTTAAAAAATACAAAATATATCTATAAAATTTTTTTTTCTGAATTGATTGTTAGAATTTATTGGAAGTGTACAGGTTTTGTGTAGTGATTTTAGTGTGAAAACGTTCCGCGAGTGTTACTTGTTTTGATGTGCGTGCCTTTTCTGCAGTTTTCACGACCGCGTATCTCCTTTTTGCCAAGCTATACTGCTTGTTTTTCCCTATTTCTTTAATTGTATGTGGTTGTCTCTATGTCAGAGTCTAATTCAACCAGCCTTCTTGATCAACTCGAAACTGCAAGAAGTCAATCACACCAGCTTTCACAGATAATAAGCAATTTCTTTTCTGATCAACCTCAAGATACAACTATGTTATCTCTAAACATAGACCCCTTAAGGTATCTCTCTAGACTTCCGGAATTTAATGGAGACTATAGAGAACTCCAGAATTTTATCGATTTAATAGACAAAGTGCACCCATTGCTCACAAGGTATGACGAGCTATCACAAAGTGTTTTTTCCGACATGATAAAGTCGAAATTAAAAGGCAGAGCGAGAGAAGTAGTCGAAATCAATGTCCACATGACAACGTGGTGTAGTATCAAATCGACCCTAATACAAAATTTCGGTGACAGACGAACCGTCGAAGAATTGTTCGATGAGTTACGAGCGTGTAAATTCAAATCCAATAGTGTAGATTTCTTTAACGAGATAAAAGGCATTTTGCGTCGCCTTAACATAAAAACTAAACAAGGTCTAACAGACGAAACTTTGGTTACAACTAATATAGAAGCTAACAAATCTTCCGCTCTATGTGTATTCAAAAATAAATTACCTGAACCAATGCGTTCTATTCTTTTCTGTAGAAATCCGAGTTCCCTTGAGGAAAGTATCAACATACTACATGAAAGTGGATATGCTTTCTTCAATCCCTTTGGTAAAAACACCGATTTTTCTAATCAGAATCCCAACAGTAGAGAATTTCATAAAAATAAAAATAAAAACAACCGTCGAGACCAATGGTCTAATACTTCAGACCAATCAAAAACCAAATCCACCCAGTCATATTCCCATAACAATAAATTTCGGCATGACGGACAAAAACACTACCATCCGAACAAACACAGTAACAACAAAACGAACTATCAGCCCAACAATAGATCAAACCAAAACCAATCAAACCCATATAATACAAGTAGGTCTTTCGACTATACCAACCCACAAAGTTTTAATGGCTACCAAAATAACTATTCGAATCCGAATAAAAACTTCCACCAACAGAGCAATAATACTAATCAAAATAGGCCAGAACCCATGGAAGTTGACCTGGCAAAAGTTTCTAACCAACCAACAAACATCCATTCTGAGAATTTTCAGTCCGCAGCCTCGGACACGGTTTACCCCATATAATAGTAAAATCAAACACCAAGCCTCTAAAATTCATAATCGACACAGGCGCAACACACTCAGTTATAAATCCTGAAATTTGCCACCCGAAATGGGAAATAGTTTTAGAAAACCCTCTAACCTTAAAAACCCTTAACCATACTGTCCAAATTGATCGTAAAGTAAATATACCGCTCTTCCAAGAGCTAGGAAACCCAGACGAAAAAGCAGAGTTTTTAGTCTGTAAGTTCCATGACGAATACGACGGTATAATTGGAAACAACATTTTGCACCGAATCAATGCTCTTATCGACTTCAAAAACGAACATTTAATTATTGGAGTTAGAAAAATAAAACTCAATTTTTGTACGGAAGTTAAGCTTAAATCTGAAGCGAATGCTTTCGAAGATATCGTAATGAATTTATCCGTATCACAGAAGAACGGATTGGCCCTTATACCGGAGACCCGAGCCGAAGATGGATCGTATCTCATACGGGAAGGCATTTACGACGTTGATAACTTCCAAACAAACGCAAGTGTAAAAAGATTAAGAGCATGTTCCAATAGAATATGTATCCCTCAACCGTTGAAAGTGGTTGAAGTGAACGACTTTAATTTCAACATAATAGAACAAACTGATGCTATCCCTATAATCGATCAACTGAGGATCGACCATCTGAATTCTGAAGAGCGTTCTTCACTTACGAAATTAATAAAAAAATACAATAGTATATTCTACAACGAAGATTCAGATCTAACATTTACTAACGTCATTAAACACAGAATCCGAACCGTTGATGACATTCCGATCCATTGTAAAACTTACCGATATCCGTATGTACATAAAACTGAAGTAGAGAAACAGATTCGTGAAATGTTAGACCAAAATATCATACGACCTAGTAATTCACCATACTGTGCACCGATCTGGATCGTGCCTAAGAAGGCCGATGCCAGTGGAAAGACCAAATGGAGGCTTGTCATTGACTACAGGAGGTTAAACGAGATCACCGTTGACGACAAGTTTCCAATCCCCAATATTGATGAAATACTGGAAAAACTGGGAAACTGCCAATACTTCACGACTCTCGACCTGGCAAAAGGCTTTCACCAGATTGAGATCGATGAACGCGACATACACAAAACTGCTTTCCGTGTGGAAAACGGACACTACGAGTTTTTGCGTATGCCGTTTGGGCTAAAAACGGCACCCGCCACGTTTCAACGACTTATGAATTTCGTTCTTAGTGACTATATCAATAAAATCTGTTTAGTATATCTCGACGATATTATCATCTTTTCTACTTCCCTTCAAGAACACATAGATTCTCTAAATAAAATTTTCAAGCGATTAAAAGAAGTAAATTTAAAAGTCCAAATGGACAAGTCTGAATTCTTAAAGAAGGAAACGGAGTTCCTCGGGCATATCGTGACACCCGATGGTATTAAACCAAATCCCCAAAAAGTCGAATGTGTCAAAAACTTCCCTTTACCTAAAACCCCTAAACAAATAAAGCAATTTCTTGGCCTAACCGGATTTTACCGGAAATTTATAAAAGACTATTCAAAAATCGCAAAACCTATGACTAAATACTTAAAGAAAGATTCGAAATTAAACCTATCCGACCCAGAATATCTCACTAGTTTCCAAACTCTGAAAACCTTCCTCATTAACGACCCTATATTGCGATACCCTGACTTCAACAAAATCTTTACGCTAACCACCGATGCTAGCCAATATGCCTTAGGTGCAATATTGTCCCAAGAAGGTCATCCCATTTCCTACGCTAGCGTGACACTAAACGAGCATGAAGTCAATTACAGCACAATCGAAAAAGAATTGTTGGCAATCGTGTGGGCCACGAAATATTTTCGCCCATATCTGTTTGGACGAAAGTTTATCGTTGAGACAGACCACAGACCACTGTCCTGGTTATTTTCTATTAAAGAGCCTAACTCGAAATTGGTTAGATGGCGCTTAAAGCTATCAGAATTTGAATATACGGTCCAATATAGAAAAGGAACCGCAAATAGTGCAGCAGATGCGTTGTCCAGGATTGAAAATCTAGAACTTAACCTAATCGAAAATAACCGTGATTTCCCGACAAGCAAATCAGCCATCAACGTTTTCAAAAACCAAATTGTTATTTACAAATCTACCTCAGGGTCCTTGAGAGTAAAGAAAGAGAAAGTTTTCGATAAAAATAGAACAAAGGTATTCGTCAAAATATTCGATCATCAAACAGCGATAACCCTCTTGAAAAACCATTTCAACCCCAAAGGACTTAACGCAGTACTTGTCAAAGATGACGAGTTCTTTCAAACACTTCAGGACGCTTATTACCAAAACTTTTCAAATAACGATAATTTCAAGCTAATACGCTGCGAAACATTACTCGAAGATATTCTAGACGAAGAAAAACTAGTAGAAGAGATAAAAAAGGAACACCTTCGTAACAACCACAGAGGGATAGACGAAGTATTTAGAGAGCTCAAAATGAAATTTTATAACCCTAAACTGAAAATCCGTGTGACACAATTCACTAATAATTGCGAAATATGTAATGTTGAAAAATACGACCGCCATCCGATAAAAGAAAAATTTAAAATCACCGAAACCCCGAACGCACCCGGAGACATAATACAAGCAGATGTTTATTATAGTCTTGATAAAACAATATTCGTTACTTTCATAGACCGATTCTCTAAATTTGCGCAAGCTTTCAAAATAATCGGCAGAACTTGGACAGAATTTAAGCGTGTCACTCTACAGTATCTAGGTGTAGTGGGACAAATAAAAAAGTTGATAATTGACAATGAATTAGGCTGCAAAGCACTCCCCCTCCAGGAGCTTTTCAAAGAACGTAATATTGAAATCCATTATACGTCCAATAACAACCACACCTCTAACGCAGACATAAATCGGTTTCATAACACACTAAATGGACACATACGATTGTTAAGGCATGACCCAGAAAAAGATACTGATACAGTAGAAACTAAAGTACTCAAGGCCGTTATGTTCTACAATAACACCATACACTCTACTACAGGATTTAGACCTAAGGATTTCCTTTCGGGCATCGTAACTCCAGCAGACTATCCGAGCATCAAAGAAAGAATGATTAAATTGAAAGAAAAAGCCATTAGCAAAGCAAACAAAGATCGCGAAGAAACAAGCATACAAGAAGGGCCAGTCTTCCTGAAAGAAGTCAGAGGCGGAAAAAACCATGCCAAATTTAGGAAAGTATCAGCAAGAAAATTCGATGAAGACCACATTGTGACTGACTCTGGATACAAATATTACAAATCACACGTAAAACGGAAAAAGAAGTACCAAACCATTGAAAGCCCTACTATTAGCCTTAAATGTAAACCGAAACGTAGAAAACACAAATCGAAAAAGCTAACTACCTTTGACGACCCCTGTTATAATCGCGAAAAACCGTCTGTTTTGAAAGAATTTCCACCATTTACTAACGAACAAAATTCCCTGATACAAAAGGCGAAATATCAAGGCCCAGAAAATGAGACGCTTATCTCCAAATTTGGTTTACAAATCACTAGACGTGACATTTCCACACTTATAGGCAGTAATTGGCTTAATGGCAATATTTTGAATTTTTATGTAAAACTCATTCAGGATAGAAGTGAAAATAATAAAGCAGGCTCCGATAGAATTCGTGTATATGCGATGAATACCTTTTTCACATTAAAACTTTTACAATCTGGCTACGAAGGAGTCAGACCCTGGACTCAAACGATAAACATTTTCTCTTACGATATGATAATTATACCGGTTCATATCAACAATTCACATTGGTGCCTAGCCATTATAGATTTTAGAACTAAAACAATTAAATATTACGACTCGTTAGGCGGACAGAATACTAGTCTCTTACATAGCCTAGAAGATTACTTAAAGAAGGAATCAATTGATGAACTTAAATCAAACTACGACACAACTCATTTCACAAAAGAAAATGTACTCGACACACCAAGACAAACGAACACAAGTGACTGCGGTGTATTTAGTTGCATAATAGCTGAATATATTACAAAAGGACGTGAACTTACATTTACGCAAACAGACATTCCTTACTTACGAAACCGTATGATACTTGAAATAATCCAAGGAAAACTTCTTTCATAACCGTTTACCATAGGAAAAAAATTATTTCTTTCTATACCCTCCATATTGTAAATACCAATATGCGTTACTTAAACTAAAACTAATACAGACACATTGAGACTAACAGAACTCATAACTTTTTACAGGCAAACGAAAATATAACCACTCACATCAATCATCAACAAAAATATCTGAAACAATATATAGACAATTTCACTAACGAATACGCTAACCGCATTACGACATTGGAAGACGAAGTAAAACTCATGCAATATGCATACCATATAAACTACGACATAACATTACTTAAAAACCATATAGACGACATTGAACAAGTACTTCTCTCCAGCAGACTCGGAATATTGTCAAAAAACATACTCTCAGCAGAAGAGTTAGAATTCATTCCAAATTTAGAAAGTTACCAAAATATTAAAACCGTTGTTACAACTTACCAAGATACAATTGTAATAGCTTTACTCATACACCAACTTTCGAATCTAAAATACTCTAAAGTACTCATTGAACCTATTCCTGACTCAAATAAGAAGTCCTTGTCGTTACACACTAACGAAGTTCTAATTGACGACAATAATAATATATATAAGTTACCGGTCAAGGAAAGCTTGGAAAAAAACTTAATACCGTTGATTGACAGTTGCATAGAGGGCATTATTAACTCAAAGGAAGCATTATGTAACAAAACCATAGTAACAAATGAAGAAATCAAAGAAATTATCTCCGGTATCATCATTACAAAAAACCTAGTTAGAACTAATGTAATAAATAATTGTAGTAAAATAAATGTCGATATTAGTGGGAATTACCTCATCAAATTCAAAAATTGCAAAATTTCTATTAAAAATAAAACTTTTACGAATTATGAAAATACTGTATTGGATAAAATAATTTTACCAAACTTTGTAACCAGAACTAAGGAACATGAAGTAGTAAAAGAATTAAACTTAAGAGAACTGTACTTAGAGAATATTCATAATAGAAACTTATTACAAAAACTTGAATATAAAAATCATACTTACCATGTTACAAACATAGGAATCAATACGACTATTATTTCAATCGCTATCATAGCAATACTCTATGTCATATGTAAGAAAATTATATTAAGACGAAAAATCATTAACAAAAGTTGTAAACACATAATTTCGTCGGAGCCTCAATCTTGCGGTGGAGGGGTTACAATGTCAGAACCTAAATCAAATATCATTTAATCATAATTTCATACATTGCAAAACTATCATGTTGTTCGTTATTTTGGGGTTTTTCGATGGGTAGTGATTGGTCTATCTAGTTCCTTATGGGAAGTGTGAACTGTCACAACGCGAACTAATCCATCAATTCCAGGATGTGTCTTTATAATTCGGCCCATTGGCCACTTGTATGATGGCAAACGCTCATCCTTAATGAGCACTAAATCATTTATTTCAATATTAGGCTGACGACGATTCCACTTTGACCTTTCTTGTAATCTTTTTATATATTCTAAGGACCACCTTTTCCAAAAGTCTTGCGTTAGCCGTTGGGTGAATTGCCACCGACTCAAACGGTTGAGTTGTAAATCCATGAGATTGTCTTCTGGTATTGCTAATAACGTATTTCCAACAAGAAAATGTCCTGGCGTTAAGGCATTCAAATCCTTAGGGTCGTTCGTCAAAGGACAAAGAGGTCTTGAGTTCAAGCACGCTTCTACTTTAATCAATACGGCGTTGAATTCTTCGCATGTCAAAGCTGCATTTCCTATAATCCTTTTCAGGTGATGTTTTGTGGACTTCACACCAGCCTCCCAAATCCCACCAAAATGTGGCGATGACGGAGGGTTATAGTGCCATGTGATGCCTTCATTAGCTAACTCTTGGGACAGATTTTGATTTCGGTTTAAAATTTGTATCAATTCCTTATTGGCGCCTACAAAATTTGTGCCACAATCGCTATACACATCGCTGCATAATCCTCTTCTGCTCACGAAGCGTCGAAAAGCTGCCAAAAAGGATTGGGTTTTCAAATCCCCAACTAGTTCTAAGTGTATTGCCTTCATAGAGAGACATACAAAAATAGCTATATATCCCTTGGATGTTTTTGATCCTCTGCCTTTAGCAGCCTTTAAGTCAACTGGTCTGCAATAGTCAATGCCAGAATGTGAAAATGGTCTGGATAGAGTCACTCTTGGCTCAGGCAAGTTACCCATGAGTTGTGTCATAGATGTAGCATCCAGTAATTTTTTTTATGTCATTTCTCTTTATCCAAAAAAATTACTGGTCAAATATCTCCGACCCACAGTGTATGGATCGGAGACGCTACCACATTTTTCCAATTGAAAACACATTTCAATTGCACAAAAATAAAGTCCCGCAAGTCCCCCGGTGACATTATTTTTGCTTTCGCATAGCAACGAAATTCCTAACGGGATTTCCTCTTGCTGTGCAATCGCGCATTGCGAGCTTGCAGGCAGAATTCGGGACAGTCACTTGGATGTAGCCGTGGCGTCGGGTCGCTCGGTAAGTCGTGGCGACGGGAGCAGTGACCCGCAATAATCTTTGGCAGTTGATATTTGGTTGTAAGAATATCTGACCGAAAAATCGCGTTAGGCGTTGGTCGGATCGCGGCAGGCTGTTGAATTTGTGAACCGAACGTCTTTTGTTTTTGGGATAGTGTCGGATTTCTCGTTATCTTCGAAGTGGCGATAATGTTCATCAAACTGTCGTTACGTTCCTGAGCAGTGAGTGCTAAAACTGTGTTTTGCTTGATTTTGATAGTGCGGATAGTTGAAATGCTCTTGAAGCACGCGATCATGCTCAATTTGAACGCCCCGATGAAGTTCCGTTAAGTCAATCGTCAAATGAATTGAAATCGCGGTTCAGATCGATACGTAGAAATGACGTACTATAGAGCGCTTGGCTCGAGGCAGTCTGGTGATAGTCGTGTCGTCGAGAGGCCGTTTTGGCGTGGCGGCAAGGAGAGTCTTCGGTTCGCGTTCTAACCGAAAGTTTGGATAGTTTTGAGTTATCGAGTTCTTGGAGGGTTGTGTCGTTAGCATCAGGCAACTTTAAGTTACGTAATTCAGTAAGCAATTGTGGTGTTCGCCTCTCAATTCGCTATAGGACGGAAAGCCCGAGAAGTTCTTTCTCGCTTTTCAGGGTCCGCGCTTGGCCTGGCTGGCCTACCAATAATGTAGTGTTTTCGTGATTTTCAGCATTTTTTCAGCATTTTGTTAATGGGAGGGATACTGGCCATACATTAATAGTAGTTTCTGTGATTGATTTAGATTTTTGAATTGTTGCATTTGATGGCCAGTATCAGAGGGTGGAGGACCCCAGACCATCGGGGTCAGGGCTCCACTACCATCGGGGGCCCGGGGCTGTCTGCCTCACCCGGGTTCCTTGTAAAAGAGAGGTAGCCTTTTTCCTGTTTTCCTGTTTTCCTGTTTTAGATTTTCAATTTTTTTTTTGGCTCCGTGTTTTGTCACGAGCACTGGGTCTGCTTAGGCAGCCCATGTTGCAGAGCCTGGGTGGTTTCCTTTACGAAACTATGCCCCCTTTTTGGTCCCTGGATATGTTTACATATCAGTTTGCGGCTACGAATTCATGACGGATGAATACTACGTAGCATCCCGTTTTCTTGAGAGCCAACCAACTCCATTTTCAAGTACCCACCCCAGCCGCAGCGAGCTAGCAAAGCGGCAAACCAGCATCCGTCGGGGTTGGTTAAAGGGTGCTCCGCTAATGCGGACAAGGGGCCTTTACGGCCATTTCTAGGGCACCCTGCTCTCGGGGCAATTCTTTTTTTTTTTTGTTTTGCCTCTTGAATGGCATTAGCCATTCCACTTTTCCGACCTTAGCACTCTTGGTTCTGGACTTCGGTCTGGTTCTAAGTTGTGCTAAGGCCACTCCCATCCTCGCAATCGCTACATAGATTGAGCTTTCATTTTATAGCATGTTATGCACCTTTGTGTGAACTGGCGTGCTAAATTTCTAGCGTTAATAATCCAAAATTTTTGTCTAATACTATTCAACATAAGCTGTGCTCCTCCATGCAATGTAAGAGTATGATATTTCAAAAATATAAGAGGGACCAGTCTATTTTTTCTCGAAATAATGATTGGGTATTTGGTATCGTATGGAACATCAGCATTTCTGAGCCGACCGCCAACTCGCTGCAACAACGTGGAACAATAGAGAAATATAGCGAAAAGATAGCAGAACTCATTAACGAGTTAACAGCCATCCAAATAAACACATTAGGACAGAGCCCATCACCAGCTGAGAAAGCAGCAATACAAATATCAAATGACTCATACGCACTAATCATTTTTAAAATTGGGTTAAACGAAACGACCCTTGCAGCTCAACCCAAAACATTCCTGGAAGCAATACAAATAGTGACAGACGTGGAATCAAGCTGTGGAACAGCAGAAAACGTCAAATATATAAGAAATTCAACAAATAGACACATGAATTATAGTGATCTGACTAGACTAAACAATAATATTTATCGAAACAACGAACATTATCACCGAAACAATGATAGAAATTACAACCATAAGTTACAGCCAAAACAAATATGGAAATAATTTCCAGCCAAGAAACTACGAACCACACCAGAACAATTACAGTAAAAATAACAATAGAAACAATTACAACCCTAGACACAGAGAAGCATTTCAGACCAATAGCTATAGTAGAAATAACAATAGAAATAACTTCAGAAAATTCGAAGCGAGTAATCAGAGCCACAGACAAACCCAGCACTCAAACGGTAGAAACAACAATGGAACTAATAGAAATTATTCTGAGAGCAACAGGCAACAAAGAATAAATTTGGTGCAGGGAAACTTAACAATCCCGGAGGCCAGCGACTGCGAGCAATAAATGTTGACCCCGGGACCAAAATAAAAAGAATATACTTATTAAACAAGCAGATGGAAAATTATGTCTCGATATATTGCGTAAACTCACAAAAATATTTAAAATTACTAGTAGACACGGGAGCAGATACCTATATCACTGTGCAAACTGAATAAAATTCCAGAAGATAAATATATGAACGAAGACAAACGATGCCATTTTTCTGGGATAACTAGACAAGAGATTGAATCAATAGGCACGACCAATTTAGACTTAAAAATTGGAAAAAAATGCACGCTTCCCATTCCAGATAGTAGAACCCAATTTCCCAATCTTAACGGACGGAATACTGGGGAGAGACTTTCTCGTACAAAACTTAGCAAAAATAGACTATGAAACATATATAATAACCGTCAATATCGATGAAGAAGAACATCTTTTACCAATTTCAACGAACTCTCAAACGAATAAATTAACGATACCCGCACGGTGTGAATATATACATACACCCAATCAATATTAACATCACAGAAGACAGTGTTGTCCGCAATAAAGAGATCACTCAAGGAGTTTATATAGCCAGCTCAATAATTCCAGCAGATGCCATAAAACATGTAAGAATATTAAACACAAACGAAGAGGCCATCAAAATAAAAAACCTTAAAATAGAAACGGAGCCACTGAGCCAATATACAATGAATAAAGTCAATAATTTAGCGTGCAAAAATGATGGCAATGAAAGACTTCATAACCTGTTAAAGCATATCGACATTAATCATCTAAACGTGCAAGACCAAATTTCAAGCATATCTTTCACTCGAAAAATGAACCACTTACTGCAAATAATTTCTATAAGCAAAGTATACACGTCACAGATAAAACACCGACGTACGTTAAAAACTATAGACTAGATTTAACAAGTGCCATTATATTGTTTTTAAACGTAACAGAACCGATTACCAATTCATGTATACCATTAATGGTAAGCCCCTTCAGTCCTACTTTTCCGTTAATGACCTCGGAGTGAGAATTGACGCTAACTTATCCTTTAGCGAACATGTAAATGAAATAGCTGCTCAAGCACGTAGAATGTTAGGTTTTTTTGATTCGTAGCTCCCGGCGTAAATATTCGCTCTAAATTCACTTTATGGTACTTTTCTTTAGTTCGTAGCAAATTGGAATTTTCTTCAATTGTATGGAACGCTTATTACCAGTCTCATTGTAGGACACTAGAAAGAATCCAAAATACATTCCTTCGGTAAATACAAACTTCAAACTCACAATTAACGTTTGTGATTTTGATTACGCTTATGTCATGTCATTGCTAAATATGAGCTCTCTTGAGGTTCGTAGAACCTGCCAAGAGGCCATATTCTCATACAAAATCTTAAATAATAAGTTGGAGTTGGATACTCCCAACATTTTACAGGAATTACCATTCAGAGTTCCTGAGAGAAAGACGAGGTCCAACGTTTTATTTATGTTGCATACTTATAAAACCAATCATGGCCAGTTTTCTCCGTTGGAGAGGTTGAAACGCTTGGGCAATGTATTATGGGAGATCTTTCCAACACAAATTTTTTCGAAGTAAAAAATGTGATAATGCTCATTTCTAGCTAGCGTTGTGGTATTTGCGTCCCTTTTTCAGCTTGATTATTTCTACTATTATTTTGTCACTTTTCTTTTTTTTTCTTTTTTTTATTATAACTACAAGTATTAGCTGTGTTTGATGAGCTTAGGTTAGGTTGAGCTAGGTTGAGACATTTCAACAAAATCTGTTTCATGAGCAATTCAGCTGCTTTCACTTGCCCGAAGTTGCTCTGATTTGTGTTTCATGAGCATGCTCTAAATTGAACTAGATCAATTTAGAGCACGATTCCTGCTCTACCTTTTTTGATAGAGCAAGTCGGGCAAGCGATCAGCTGTTTAACAACTGTCAAAATTGTGACTGAAAATAGTGAAGTGAAGGCATTTTAAAAGAAAATATGGAAAACTTCAGAATAGAAAATACTAGTGGGGAAAGCATGACACTACAGTGTTCACCGAGCACAGCAAATACTTTAAGAGAAGGTATGAGATGTATCTAGCTTTAATTTTTTGCAAAATTATAAAAATTTTTATTTGAAGATCCACAACTGTGTTCGGAATTATTAGGACGGTCATTCTCATCGGAATCAGAAGAATCTCAACTGCTACATATGGAGGATGACTTTCTTCCTCTGTCTCCAAATATTGCGGGGAAACTACTCGAGAAATAAAGCGATTTGGCTTGATAGCTAATGTAAGCTTCTTATCGAAGTTTATAAAGAAACCCGCCCGAAACTTTGCAAACAAATTGATGTCAAAAATAAAAGAAAGATGTGGGACTTCATTTAAAAAAAAAATAAATGAAAAAGGACATAATTTTACTGCTTTTCAAGTGGAAAGCAAGTGAAAGAGTCTTGAACGAAGCTTCAAGCAAAAAACAAGCCATAATAAAAAATCTGGAAGAGAGAGAGCCAATTGTAGTTTCGACAAGTAATGCTTCATATTTTATTTTAATATATGTGTTGTAAAGGCTAGTCATTTTTATTTAGGGAATTGAGTGAAGTTATGATAAAGAGCCCGTCTGTTATCCCACCATTTATGTTAGGATCACACAACGGAGGAAATTTTAGTTGAAACTGGAATTGCTGCTGAATTAGGTGAAAACACTTGGGTTTTTTTAGGTAAGCAAGTACTTATTTTTATTTCTTTCAGAAAATTGTGAACAAGAGGCGAATGTGCCCAGCGAAGTGCTGGAAGATTTGTCAATCTATGAGTCGGTTGATCTTTTTTATTCGAAATTAAATGATATTATTACGAGGTACGTACATACAGTTTCCAGAACTAACAGTCGCTTTCCTCACTGGTTTTCTTCAGATCTAAGAAAGCTCATTCGTGATAAAAAGATTGCTCACACTAATTATAGAATATCTGGTAGCTTAAGTGACAACAAGACTCTTAGGAAATTATGTACAACCAAGTCGAGGGCTGCCTTTGAAGTTTATATTTATAAAATTGAGTCTCAGATACCATAAAATACTAAATATTTTTGGAATTATGTTAAATCTTGTAAGTCAGATGCAAGAACATAGCATCCCAGCTGTCTCAAAACGGATATATTCAGTAGCAAAAGAGATAAAACTGTGGAGAGAACAAAAAGCCGCAGAGAAGAGAGAAGAAAATGAAGAAAAAACTGCATTTAGAAAAGAGAAGTTAAGGGCTTATGAAGAAAGAACTAGAGAAACGAAGCGAAAAAATGACATATTGGAAAATTTTTTGCAGTGTTATTCTTTTTATCTATATATTTTTATCTATATTTTCGTCTATTTTTTACATTGTTTCACTATAGTTTGCTTGAAGCCTTCTCACTCTTTAAATGCTAACTTAATTTTAAATTTTTAAGGCATTCAGTTGCATTTACCACTAATACTTTTTGGTATAATTTCAAACAATGTATTCAGTCTAATTATATTAATGGTAAATTACATTTATAGTAAAAAAATTGATCGAACTTTTATTTTAGCTATGTGCACAGATTGAAAAAAAAAATTATACAAAAACAATAAGTAAGTTATATTAAATCACTCAAATACATGGTAAATTGTTTCAGAAGCTGAATACTTTTTTCATTAAACTGTATGTAAATTTTCATTTTATTAGGTTTTTAAAAAAATATCACCTACTATTAATTTCAACCTACTACTCTTTTCATTCCTTTTTTACTGCGCAAGAGATTATTCGTAATCCAGTGGCCACAGTGGCCCTTTGTGTAGACGGGCGATGGCTTGCAGTGGCCGACAGTGGCGAAGCATGGAAATGGCGATGACCGAGGATGGCTTTCGGAGCGGTTTTTCACACACATCAAAGCGGAACCGGAAAATCACGACTGGCCCATCTAGCGGCCAAGTGTGAGGAGGCAATTTTGTGATGGTGACCATAATTATGACGATCATTGCGACCATTGCAGTGGCCGATGATGGCCTACAGTGAGGAGGCAGCATAAGCTCTCATTCAATTTTATACCCCGGCAAGGATTGGAGGTCCAGTGGCCGTACACAGAGTGTTTCTTGCAATGGCAGCCTTAGTCTCTCAGATTTCTCCTTTGTTTGGATATGAAAGTATGTTTAGATATATACTTTTGTACACAAGCATATTTGTGAACACGATAAATTTAACTGGAAATCAATAGCTTTTACTTTCGGGCCACACTTGGGAGCTTGGCGGGCCGCGGATTGAGTATAGCTGTTCTAGAGCATATGGACGTGGATACACAATATTAATTTTCTATGAAGTTTAGTTGCCGAGCTATGGACTTTTGAATAATTGACGAAATTGATGAAAGATTTTTTTTTGGAAGCCGATTTTACGAAAAAAAAACTACAAAAAACATTAAACATACTGATTGGTATAGAAAATTAGCTGTTCTTTCCAATTTTTATATTACATTTGATAAACATTTTTTTTCCAGTATAAAAACGGAAGTAAACATTTCAACTCGTTATTTGAATGATTTGGGCCAGATTAATTTTGTTTACTTTTATAACAAAACAAAGCCTAAAGTATACTTATTTTATGATAACATTTTTAGAATGAATAGGCTAGTAGTTAAGAAGGTAGGTGAATTTCAATACATACAAGTCGTATGAAGTGTGGCACAGACTAGAGTTGGGCGTTATTTAACGTAACACGTTAAATAACATAGTTCCAAATGCGTAACATGTTCTACAGGAACATGTATTTGAAATTACATGTTATTTTTGGAACGTCTTGTACACATTAGAAGTGAATAACGCTCAACGTTCCAAAGCAAAACAATGCAGTCGTTTTGCTAATTGGCCTATCTGTTATCATTCCTGTTCGTCAGCTCACAATGTTATCAGAAGAAAATGCATTTTTTTTGTTCTATTAGCTTGTAGCCTCGCTGGCAATGATTTATTCATGCTAAAGCGAATTGTGAAATGAGTTTCCTAGATTCGCGTTGCTCTTGTCCGTCAGTGTGCATATGTAAGTAAAATTCAAATACGCAGTTGCAAAGGCAGTAGTGTAATTTTGATTAGAAGTGTGAAAAGTTAAAATTATAGTGTTTGTCTTGAATGAAAAAAGTAGATCTAGTCCTCTGTGGTCGTTTTTTCAGTATTTTAGATTATGTGGCTAAAATTGCCAAATATGATTTATGCGGCCAAAAACTGTGTTTTAAGTCAACATCCACCAATTTGAAAAAGCATAGTGTAAATAACGAAAAGGAAAAGACATCTTCTGTTCAAGGTAATAGACAAGATCTTATTGTCCCTACGGAAAACCCAATTCAAGAAAATGAGTCACTCATTCAAAAGCCAAGTAGCTCGCAAGGAACGCTTATTAGTTACTTGCCAGGAAAATTAAGCAGCTCTAAGAAGAAAAATCTTGATAAAAAAAATATTAAAACTTTTCACAAATGATTTACAGCCATTTTCTATGGTTGAAGATTAAGGCTTCATTGAAGTTGTTGTAACTTTAAATCCTTCCTATCGACTTCCGAATAGGAAAACAATTGCAAATGCTCTTTTGCTAGCAGAGTATGAGCAGTGTTTAAATGCCGTTATTCTGAAATTAGCAAACGTATCAAGCGTGTGTTTAACCACCGATACGTGGACTTCACGCAACACGGGAAGCTACACTGCCGTAACTGCTCATTTCATTGATGGTGATTTCTTTTACAATGCTCTCTACTGTGTGATTCTCACACAAGCTCAAATTTAGCAGACAAAAGAAGAAAAGAAACAGACAAACTTATTCTTTCTTCAAAAATACTAGCTGTTGTTACCGACAATGCAAGCAATATTAAAGTGCAATGAGAGCACTTGGGATGCTTCGCTTACACTTTGAATTTAATTGTTCAAAACGCCTTGCAGTTAGACGGTATTAAACGTTTTCGAGAGAAGGTAAGGGCAGTAGTAACCTTTTTCAAAAAATCAAGCTCAGGCAATGACAAATTTAAGACAGCGCAAACCAAATTAGGAATGAGTCCTAAAAAACTTATCCAAGAAGTTCCTACACGTTGGAACTCTGCATATTACATGTTTCAACGTTTCGCTGAGTTGCAGGATGCAATTAAAATGTCTATAGCTTTTATCAATAAAGATTTACCAGTTCTGACTGAGTAAGAATGGACCGTATGCACTGAGCTGGTAGAAATTTTAACACCGTTTGAAGAAGTGACCGTAAAAATTAGAGGCGAAAAATATGTCACAGGTAGTGACATAATTGTTTTCGCAAATGGTCTGAAATGCGTTACCCGGCAAATGGCTAATAACGACTCTTTCACTTTGCTTACACAAAATGTCATTAGAGAGCTTGCAATGGGATTAGATCGAAGACTAAATAATGTTGAAAGCAACAAAACCTTGGCATTAACCACTTTTCTGGACCCTCGATACAAACTCGTTCCCTTTAATGACACATCTGCAGCAGAAGAAATCAAATGGCATTGTGTTGAATTAGTTGGTCAAAAAATTAAACCAGGGACAAGTGCACACGAACTACAATCGAATGAATCGGCAATTCAAAGTAAAAAAGTATTTTCAATATTGCAACTCAGAAACCGAAAGGTAACAAACTATAAGAGTTTTTGTTTTTGTATTGTTTATTTCTAAACATTTACAGAGAACCAAATATCAAACGCTTTAATAGAAGACAACTGATTTCTTGATGATAATTATCTACGTAGAGATACGAATCCACTTTCTTGGTGGAAAGAAAATCGAAATATGTACCCAAATCTTTCACAAATAGTGGAAAGGTTTCCATTACTAGGAACATCGGTGGTGTGTGAAAGAATATTTTCCAAAGCTGGAAATGTTCTTTCAAAGAGGAGGTCGCGCCTTTTACCAAAACACACAGAAAAGATTTTATTTTTGAATGCAAACGGCCACTTAAATAAAAATTCATAATAGCTTACAAATTCTTAATTCATAATAGCTAATAGGTTTCTGATTTCTTAACATCAAATGAATTCCAAGTATCTATGCAAATATTTTGTGTGATAATTCTGCGTTTACATTTTATTTTTTGCTATGGTGTGTTACATTAAGCTATTATCCATTCCGATTTCTATTTTAATATTACGAGCTATTTGAGTCTAAAGAATATTTCTATGAACTAGTCATTCGGTGGTCATAAAATTTGTTTATTTTTTACTTCGATTATACTAATTTTACTCATTACTGTCGAAATGTACAATTTTAAAAACTCTACATTCATTCACAAATAATTTTTGACCATACTAATCGATCGAAAATGTATCCATTAAGAGGCTATTCTACTTTGTCAATTTCAAAAAATCGATTTTTTTTTACGTTTTTTTGAAAGTATATGATCTCAAGAATATCGTATTGAAATTTCAGAATGATCCGAGCATTCTATTTCATCATTTTACTCGAGCGCGTCTTAGTTCATTTTGAGGCGTGTACGTCGTTCAATCGCTCGGCCCCTCCCGTCGATTTTAGGCTTTGTATAAACTCGCAGCTGAACTCTTATTTGTACACTTAGTCTCACTTCGCATGCCGTAGTAAAAGTATCTATCTTGAACGATTTTTTTTTGTATAAAAATGGAAAGAAAAGGATCTCGAGAAAGTAGGGGTACAACTAGACCTAAAAAAAGGAAATTTGGAGGCAATAGATATTCTGACGAAACACAAACAAATTATACGAGCAAGTCAGCCGAAAAAATTAGAAAATCGAGTAATCCCTCATTAGACGTAAACATTGATCAGACGTCAAGTTACTGTATTTTAAACTTTTTTTTTGTGTTTTCTGTGTTAAAAACGTCTGTAAAGTGTAAAGAATGTGACGGAAATATATCTTTTCCTCAATATGGGCAACGAGGTTGAGGATTTAAAGTGTGTGTCAACTGTGAGAATTGGGGAGAAAGATATATAGACTCGTTAGTACGCAACATAATTCGACGGCCGGTCAATAGTCCTAATTTAAATCATTTTATACAAGCATATGTACATATGAGTACAATGCATCATCCACCCACCGAAACGGCGGCCGCATAATATCCAGCGAACATACAGTGCCGGTAAAAATGATAAGACACCCCATGTTTTTCAAGAAATCGTAAAATAACAAAACAATCCCAGGAAGCTGTGTATGTATCTGAGATTGCCGCACCACATTACGTTAACCTGTGTAATTAGCCGGAGATTTTTCGTATAACATACGGAGTAATTAAAGAAAGTTGAATTTCAGGCAGGTAAAAAAGATAAGACACATTACATTTGTGCCATATTAGAATAATATTAAAGTAATGAAACGCAACTATTTGTAATATTTCAATATTTTATTGAGCTTCCTTTCTTTTTTATAATCTCTATAATTCTTTTTGGTGGTCTTTTATATAATTTTCGAACATATTTTCTCGAAATGTGGGCCCATGCAGAGGTAATAGCTTTTTCTAATTCCTTTGTGTCTTGAAATTGTTTCGATTCAGCGTAAACGATTCGGGTCAGTTGACCCCAACCATTTTCGATTATATTTAGTTCTGGAGACCTTGCTGGGAAATCGAGAACATAAATTTGTTGCTGTTGAAAATACTGTTTAACAACGTTTGCATTGTGAATCGCAGCATTATCTTGCTGAAAAATAAACGGTTGATCCGCGATTTCTGCCAATTTATTGTCAAACTCCTCACGAAGCATTTCCACATATCGTAAGCTGTTTATTTTTCCAGTTAAAAACCGAATGTTTGACCGTCCGTTGTATCCTATAGCAGCCCAAACCATTACACTTCCACCACCATGCTGTCTCTTGCTCAAAACTCTCGTTTCTTTCCTTATGTCGTGGAATAGCTAAAACCGTCGGGTTCGTCCAAATTAAATTTCTTTTCTTCTGTAAAAATAACACGACGCCATTTTTTCTTCCAACGCAAGTGGCTTTCAGCAAATGCCAGTCTGGCCCTTTTGTGCTGTTCGGTGAGAGGCGGTTTTCTTTGCAATTTACGGCGTTTGAGATACTTTGCTCGCGCGATAATGTTTCGAACATTTCTGATGTTCGTTTCAACACCCGCTTTTGCCGCGATTTGTCGTGCGGTGAGTGTAGAATTAGAGGCTAATCGAATAATCCTTCGTTCGGACCGAGGACTTACTGCTCTTGGCCGCCCTTTTGACTTCTTCTTGCCATAATTTTCTGGATTCCGAATAAAGTTGCGGACCGCACATCTGCTTCGCATTACAATTCGAGCAATTTCTGTTATGGATTCTCCTTCGCCGTGTAATTTATTTATAATATTCCTTTCTTCGGCAGTCAACTGCTTTGCTCTACCCATTGTCACGAGCCCACAACACAAAACTAGTAAAAACTCACCTTGAAATATTCAAATCCAGTTCTTTAAATACTTTTCGTATTCTTTACAGGACAAACGTTCACACCCGAAAAAAAAAATGGTTTTTCCTTGCTGTCTTATCTTTTTTACCTACCTGAAATTCAACTTTCTTTAATTACTCCGTATGTTATTCGAAAAATCCCCGGCTAATTACCCAGCTAAACGTAATGTGGTGCGGCAATCTCAGATACATACACAGCTTCCTGGGATTGTTTTGTTATTTTACGATTTCTTGAAAAACATGGGGTGTCTTATCATTTTTACCGGCACTGTATGTACATAGCAAGCACAAGCGAGAATCACGAAAAGCAACGGCTGAAATTGCGGACTCGAACGTTTTCAGATAGCCTCCATTCGAATCTGCTTTTTCATATTAACCATTTATTTGGGTGTTTCGAATCGAATTTCACACCTCGTGCACACATGAGACAGTACAAGAGACTCGGCGGCCAGCCGCGTTCAGGTGGAATATGAAAAATAGCAATGGAAATAGTTTTATTTTAATCCTATTGTACTGGGATGAAGGAAAAACATCAAGTACGAATTTACTTATAGTAGAAAGTGTTTTGATAGTAGAACGGTGGTGGTATTTTGTGTTATATGTGGTGGTATTTTGTGTGATTTAATTAATTAAATAAATTGATTCTTTGTTTTGCTCTTAATTGCTAGAGTAGATAGAAATTTGAAATAAAATTTCTTTGAAGATATTTATAATTGCGAAGTGCGCAATGGAGATGGATTTAGAAAGTGTTAGAGGATGTGTAAGTGAAAAAGGTGATTTAATAAATCATCTTTTAATAAATAAATTTAATCATATGTCGTATGAAGAAAAACATTTTGTTAAAAGTTTACAAATTCCACGACCGAAAATGGGAAATATGATCCAAAAAAAGCTGGACATAACCGTGCGTTTTCCGTTCGACTTTACGATAAATTTTCTTGGCTAACTGGTAGTGAAGATCGTAATAAAGTGTTTTGCTGGTATTGTATTTTATTTTCGGATACAACTAACCCATTTAGTACTAAAAGATATTCACCGCGCACTAAATAAGCACCAATAGTCGAAAGAACATACCCACTCTGCTTTAAAATATAAATTACTCGGTAAATTGAATATATATATAAATATAATGAAAACGTGCGAGAAAATCGGAAAATGATGAAGCATTTGATAAACATGATAATTTTTCTATCAACGCAGGAAAATGCATTTAGAGGCAATGATGAGACGACAGGATCTGACAATCAAGGACATTTTAAAGAATTAGCCAAATTCGCTTCAAACTTAGATTCCGATTTTAATAAATTTATAGATTCTTCTCAACCATCGGTTTTTACAGGACTGTCAAAATCGATTCCAAATGAATTGATTGAAGCAATAATAAAAGTAGTAAATAATTAAGTCAGCAGTCAAATTAACAGCGCAAATTGCTTTTTTTAGAAGTAGATGAAACTAAAGATATTAGTTGTTTTTCTCAAATGTCTGTTATTTTTCGATTTGTCTTTAGGGGCCAAATAACAGAACGGTTGCTTGGTTTCTTTAATGTCAGTAATGGTCGCCGTGCAAATGACATTTATAATATTTTGATTGAACAATTCGGGCAATTCAATATTGAAAAAAAAAATGATCGGGCAGACCTACGACGGAGCCGCGGTTATGGCTGGTGAAATTCATGGATTGCAATCTCAAATTAAATCAATTGCTCCTCAAGCATTGTTTATTCATTGTTATACACACAAGATGAATTTAGTGCTTCAAGATTCATGTAAAAAAATTCAGGAGTGCAGAATAATTTTTTCAAATGTATCGGGATTTTCAGCTTTCTTTTCAAAATCCACTAAGCGTACTAGTCTCTTAGATTCGATTTGCAAGATAAGATTGCCTTCAAATGCAGAAAATCGTTGGAATTTCAAGTCCCGTATTGTGCATACTTTATTTTGCAATAGAGATAGTTTGATTGGAGTTTTTAGTCAAATCGTGGAAAATTGTGATGAATGGGATGACATATATGTATATCCGGGAATCCATCGGTTTTAAAAAATTACAGACCGATTTTGATTTTTGATTTTTGATTAATACTTTCAATCTGTTTTTTTCTTACACAAATCTGGTTTTTTCCATACTCCAGAATAAGTTATCTGATATTGCATACTGCAATGCCAGAACTGCCGCTCTATTGTCAACTCTTCAAAGTTTTAGAAATGATGAATCTCATTTTAAAAATATTTATTCTGAAATAGAAATGATTTCTAATGTTTTACCTCCGTCTGTTAAACGCCGCAAAACAGGTGACATCGAAGATCATCAGCTTTCCAAAAAAAAGATTATATTACGAAATATTAGATCTACTAATTAATCAAGTTGAATTACGGTTCAAAGATATCTCATCCCTTAGTTTTTTAGAGTTAATTAACCACTCTGAATTTCATTCATATAATCAAAAATTTCCCGAAAAACCGTTTAATGATTTAATTTGCCTTTGCACTAAATTTTTTGACAGTGAAAAATTGAAAAGAGAGTTGCAAGTCTTATAGTCAGATAAAGCAATATTTGGATACAGCAATAAAGTTGATGATATGGTTAAGTTTATTTATAACAACGAAATCATCGACGATGTTCCGGAAGTTTACAGATTTTTTTGTTTAATTGTATCACTCCCGCCAACATCTGCTTCAGTCGAAAGAAGTTTTTCAACTTTGAAACGAATTAAGTCTTACAATAGAAATACTATGACTCAATCGTGTTTGAATAATTTGTCGTTATTAGCAATTGAATGAAAATTGGTCAAAGAATTAATGAAAAGTGATAGTTTTTACGATGAAATAATAGATGATTTCGCGCCAACTAAAAACCGTAGAATTGATTTACTTTATATAAATTGAAATAAGACCATTGCTTTTTATATGCTTTTAGTAACCAGCTTTAACGTTTGTTGTTAATCTTGAAGATTTATTTTATATTAACTAGTTTGTAATGCAGTTCTCTCTTTGATAATCTAAGGGTAATGCTTGGGATTTGTGTACGCATTTATTAATTAATTTATATTTTAAAGAAAAGACTTATTTATAATTGAATATTCTTAAGTTATATTTATGAGTAACAATGCTTTATTTTATATAATTCCTTCCATCCGTACAACCATCCTTTTAGTCACAGTTCGTACTTGGCATGCTCTACTGCTCTTTATTGTTTTCTTTTTTATCAATCCTTTCAATATCCTGGTGGCCATTCCCTTCCCTTCCTGGCGAGAACGCTCTAGACCTCCTCGTGGTTCTTGCTGGACAATTTAATTTTTTGGTTTCTCACGAAGATTAGATATCTATTTTTTGTACAGAAATACATGCAAACTAATTTCTTTACAACAAGCACTAAAAAATTAATTTGACAAATTCGAGGTTCCTTTTCGGCCGACCCAAAAATTTGTGCCACGAGCCGTCACTGTTTTGATGCGACCATCAATCAAACGCAATGCCGAAAGAAAAAGACAATCTTGTATTTCGTGCGAAAAAAAACTAATCGGCGAGAATAAGTTTTTCGAAGTTCAATCACAATCTGACAAAATGGAAATTTTTTGCAAGAGCTGCCACAGCAAATTTAAAGTAGATTACATTCATTTGAATAGACATTAGCAGGCACATTTGAGCTCAACCAAACACACGAAATGCAGCGATAAGAATATTTGGCAAAACTTGACTTGATGCACGGCTAGTATGTTTGCGTTTTTGTGGTTGGGTGTTTGCTTTTGGGTTTTTTGTTTGCTTGTTTGTTTTCCTTAATTGTATTGTTTTCCCGAGTATTATTTTTTGGATAATTTTATGTGTTTTTCTTCAATTTTCGACCCCTGCTACCAACTATTTGCCCGAATATTTTGCAGCCATCAATGCTTGGAGCAGTTGCCAGTTCAAGTGGAAAAAATCATACAATATGAAATTGGGAACAGCATTCGTCGAAGCTGGAGTTCCTTTTTGGAAATTACAACATCCAAGTATCAAGAGATTTTCAAGTATCAAGAGATTTCCCAAGTATCAAGAGATTTCCCACTGCTCAACCGTTTTACAACAAAATTGATTTGATGCATGATAAAACGTTGAAAAAAATTAAAGAATACATTGGTGAGCATCCGATATATTTTATTGCCGACGAAACGACGAATGCGTGTGCTCGATCTGTTTTGAACATTTTAGTCGGAAAACTCGACATCAAATCTAATGCTGTTGACCACATTTTTTTTTTTTTTGGAACAAACCAACAACACAATAGTTCAACAAGGTGTGCATGAAGCGTGTGCTACTTTGTATGGCGCAGATATACCATTTGAGAAAGTGTGGCTTTCCGTTACGGATCAAGCAAAGTATATTGAAAAGGCTGGAAGAGGTTTGAAAGAAATGTTCCCGAATCTGAAACATGTATAGTACATGCATTTGTAAAGTGATAAAAACTAAACATGATGCGACAAATCAATAGATAGCTCAGATGAAAGCAGTACTTTCAAAACCGCCGACACGTTCACAAAAATTCAAAGAAATGTGTAATTTACCATTACCACCAGATACGATCGAAATTCGTTGGAACAGCTGGTCCAAAGCCGCATACTTTCATGCAGAAAATTTCTTATTGATCAAATCATTTGTACAAGCTTTAGAAAACGATTCCAAGAACTATTAATCGCGTGGAATTGGAGCAATCGTTGCATACAGTACATCAATATCAATTTTTGACTGCAACCATTACGAAATTGGAAAAGCGAGGAATGACAGTACAACAATAATTGACATTCCTTATAACAGTTAAAACTAAATCATCGGGCGATGAATTGACCTAACTGGAAAATAAGTCTATCAAAGAACCCTGATGTAGATTTTTTCACCGACCTACCAGTGCATCACAAACTCAAATCAAATTTTTCACCAATGACATCAGTAGATGCATCACGTTCATTTTCCATTTATTTATCTTCGTAATCATAATATGTTTGCACTTATATAATAAGTAGTTCGAAACCGGCTGTAAAGGAGCGAAAAAGAAAGTATTAAAATGATAAAATAAATTGTATTAATCACTGAACCAAGGAAATAATTTTTCGATCTTATAATTGGCGCAGTCAGGATAGGAGTCTTCCCGAGCAAAAAGAAGATAAAAATAAAAGTGATAATAAGAAGGGTATTGCAAGGCCCTAGAACAGAATTTTCAAAGAAATCGCTCAAGTGAAGTTAAAGTAAATAAACGTATTGCACTAGATGTGTTCAAGCATAAAATGATTGAACCTGTAAACAGTGTTCAATTTAGCAGAAGTCCTGAAACTTCAGAGCAAGCTTTAGAAAATATGTAAATGGTGATAAAAACCCGCATAGCATTTTTGAGTACTGTAGGCTCAGTACTGGAAATCGGAATTTACTATGAACTGCTAGTTCATTACAGATTCTCGTTCAGCAACTAAATACAATACTGAAATTTCTTACTAAACTAAAATCTAAGCTGTACTGAAAACGGTACGGAAAGTAATACTGAAATTCGTCACCCAATCGGAATTCAAGCGGTACTGAAATACAAATTGCTGCAATACTAAAATAAGTTACTCAATCGGAACTGAAGCGATACTAGAAATTTAAGTCAATCTCGAGACGTAACTTCAACCAAACGGTGTCGATGCTGTTCAGTTTTACGTTCAAATTAAGCCTGTGAGCCCTATCAAAATGTTTCAAGTGTATCAGTTTGAATCCGACAACAGTATACTTGCATTACCTATATCATGGGTTGTAAGTGGACAGGTAAATTGCAGAAATTACATACATAAAACGATTGCTGTGACAATAGAAATTTGACATTGCAGGTTAGGTTTCACCCAATATTAATGAAGAGTTATATAATGGCAAATAAAATGCCACCAGGAAGTTGGACATCCTACAAAGTGTCATCTATTGGCCACAGAAAATATGGTAGTAACATTGAAACATACAAAACGCCGTCATTAAACTGGTAAATTTTCAAAGATACTTATGAGCAGGCAATGATAGCGGAAGAGTTGCTTCTGGACGTGAGTGACGTCAACAGTTCAGACGTTGCCAACCATTTATTAAAAACTATCCAACACAAAAAGAAGGTAAACAGTAGAAAAGAATTGAAAGTCATGGAGGATAAATCAACTGATTCTTGTGATGATACGTTACCGGCTATTCCCGTGAAGTCACGGTTTATACGTCAAGCAAAAGCGTCTGAAAAGATGTTCTCAGAATGCTCATCAAATTTTACGTTCGATTTATCTGTTCCTGAAGCTGAAGTAACGATCCCGTCAATCTCATTTCTACCATCAGGTATTCACACACAATACTACGACATTTTTTATATTTTTCACAATATTTCTCTTCGTTTTTTATTTTAATTAGACCATATGCCTGAAAAAATAATAACAGACGAGACTATTGATGTTGATACAAATACAGTCAACCAAAACGACGACAGCTATTCAGCCATAACAATTTCTACAATCGATAGTAGCATGATACGAGATATTGTAAGAGAAGAGCTTGCTTCCTTCAAAGACGAAATGAGAAGCATGATCCAAGAAGTTTTGGCAGACGTGGCTGATAAATGTGTGGGCTCTAGAGTGAATAGCATTTCATTCGAGAGGCTGAATAATTTTCCACTGACAAATTTGGAAGACCTTCGAGCGTTTGACAAAAGATATGCCTCAGACTTGAAACTACAAGAACAGTTCGTAAGTAGTTTTTAAAAGATTATTCAACAATGCATCTGTTTGTTTTTAGAAATCTTATGTAAAACAGTTTGGCGGACGAAATGTGAAGGAAAATCTAAAAGTTTTCAGCAGAGTTTATGAGTTGGACCTCAAAAAATGCGTTTCTTTCACCGGTCGTGAAGCCAAGAAGTTTCCATTGAAAAACTTACTGCATATGAAAGCAGTTATCGGTAAATAAAGTTTACATTAAAATCAATTCAACTAAAAGAAAGATTAATTATGAATAGAAATCTTGGGAAGAGTCTTCAATGAAACGGACAGGAACGTAATTCTAAATATTCAAAGATATTTCCAGCAAACTTGCGACAGAGTTCGCGGTGCACAAAAGTGTCAAACCAATGTATCAACTGAAATGAACTGAGGACAACATCATCAACTCACTAGTTTATTATTTATCTTTACTATATTTTTTACATAAAAGTACAAAAATTGTTTTACATGTTATTTTACTGATTTATTTTTCTGTAAACAAATCTTTCATGAATAGTATGAATTAACGGAGAGAGAAAATAAAGTTTTTTTTTGTAAGGAAAACAACACATTTTGCATAAAATTTCTTTGCTAGTTGCTATATCGAAAATTGAAATGTCTAATTCAAACTCTCCTATAAGCATTGCGAATTCAGCTAACTCGGAAGGGCTATCATTCAACGGTCTCATATTAAAAAACTTCTGACCATAAATCCTTATGTTATTATGATTTTCAAACCATTTTACTCTTAATATTTGTTGATTGTGCTTCAGCATTATGCAGTTATCGTTTAATGTTTCTGCTCTTACAATGAAATGTCTCAATTTGCAAATTTTGTACTTGCTGAGATCAAACTTTCCCGAAAAAATTGGCTTATGGGAGAGTAGGATATTATTGCCACTAAGCCGATGATTGTTATTTCGTGCTTCAACAATTCTATTCATTATTTGCTCTAGTGGCCTGTTTTGTGAATGAACGTGTCTTTTGACAACTTTAATGAATGCTTCAAACTTATAACAAGAATTTTCATCTAAAGGACCCAGATTGTATGCGTCCTGTGCTATATGAACCAAATTGTGAACGTTGTACGTAATATGTTCCAACCCATATACTTTTGAAAAGTGGCGTACGAAATATAAAAGTAAATCATTAGCAAAGTCATTGAATTCATAATAATAAATTTTAGATGATAAAATTCGAATCGCGAGGCTAAGACACAAGAAATGCTTGTAAGTATCAGAGTTTACGATGCCTCTCAAAGCTATAGGTCCTGAATATAATAAGAATATTCTAAATTCAGATGCTTTGAAATGAGGTGCGTATTTTAAGGTTCTTATTTTCCGTTGAAACTCTGAACAAGAATACTTTTTGAATACTTCCAACTGCTTATTGACTTGATGAATTTGATAACTTGCTAATTTTTGCTTGTGTGGCTTTCCTAGTAGTATAGAAACAATTTTTTTAGATACACCCTCATCCACTAAATGCATTTTGTCAATTGAAAATTGCTTGATCATATCAATTGGTAGTGTTTCTAAAATAGAGCGAGAATCCTTATGATGATTTACATCGGGATTACCTTCGCAAGTTGACCTTCTTCTGAAACTTTCATCGTCTCTCAAAGGCGCAGTTACCTCTGGATATACTATTTTACTTGCTCCTCTAACTGTTATGAATCGTTGACCTTTCGTGAAACACTTTTGACAGCAATAGTAACCACCGTGTGTTTTTACTTGCTTTATAGAGGCCATAGCTGGAGCATCACATACAAATGAATGTATCTTAACTTCGTAGAATTTTGATTGAAATTCAAGACCTACACTAACAAGTTGCAGCACATCATCCACGAATTGCTGCATAACGACATTGAAGCTATCAGGTTTACCAGAAGACTTAAATATTCCTATTGGAAAAACAAAGTTATCTAAATTATTAATACATCCTGCGATTATCCAAAAACTATGTCCACCACTTTTTGAAGAAGGCGTTCCATCAATGTTGAATGATAGTTCAAAATTAATGATGTTATATTTTGAGGTTGATTGCGCATTGGCTTGTATGTATGCAATCAACGAATCCTTAAGTGCGAAGTGAAGATATTGACCTTTGTCTATGTTTCGAATCCAACGTTGTTCAGTGTTTTTTGGTGTTTGAAGTAAAGATCTGACATCTCGATGAGGAAAATTACATTCATCCGATAATATCTGTAGCAATTTATTGATGTCGGTGTGATTAATTGTAACGAGGCTTGCCCAGTTTCTAATTTTGTCTGCAAATGATACAGGATTTCTTACAATTGGCGCTACTTTCGCATCTGATATTTGCTCTACGTGATCAATACTTTGCATGTCATCTCCGTTCACACTATTAGCTATATTTGAATAATTTGGAATAATGCAACTATTTCTCTTTAGAACTAACCAACTAACCTTGAGGAGCTCTCTCTTCTGAATTTCGCATCAGTTTTTTGCAATAGGAGTGATCAGATAAACTATTGTTTAGGTCGACTATCACTTTATTGTCACATTTAATTTTCCTAGGCATTTTGAAAAACAAAAAATTGCTTTCCGAAAATTTGTAAACTACTATTGTCGTTATATAAGTTGAAAATATTTCTATAATAGCAAGTAAGCACTGTGGCTCAGAGCGAAGCGTACTCAATCCCAGACGTCATAGACCTGTAGGTCGTGAGTTCAAATCCAGCTGAATTGCATGAAAATGGTAAGTAAAATTTATAACAATATCCGATGAAATTATACAGATTTGATAAATTGCAGTAACATATATAAAGAAAATACACGGACGGATTTTATATACAACATCAAACTGACGAGGAATAATGTAGTTTCACCCGATTTTTTTAATTTGTTGTTCGTTGCGAGAATACTGTAGCAGTATCGACAAACTGAATTCAATCAGAACTCACTTACGATTTTCGATACTTTTCAAGTATTAGAGCAGTATCCATTTACTCTTATCCAATACTGTATCAGTACAGCTACAATTAACTTATTGAGTATCCGAAATGTTCCGCTAGAGTTCTGCATGGGTCAGTACTGGCCAATACATTAGGAATTCCGATTTAATTCCGTAGCAGTACCGATGTGTTATGCGGGAATAAGCACAAACATTTTACAAAGAATTGTGAAAGTACTTCTAATCTACAACAAAATCAAAATAATTTTTCATAGGATTCAAAACAGTTTCGGGCATCTTCTCGTCAAAATTCGTTTGCGTTTAATAATCGTAATAAGAATTTTGAAAACAAAAATTCAACTCAATCGAGAATTCGAAAATTTTGTCAACCACAGCCAATGGAAGTTGACTAGACACAACAGTACGTTCAAACCAATGAAAATTTTCCATTACCTGCCTCGGATGCAACTCCAAATTGCCATGTATCCGAATAAACTCATATGGAATCACTCTTAGATTCTTAATAGATATAGGTGCTGCTGTAACCACTATTCGACAAAACTTGTGTCATCCTAAATTAAAAGTTCAAATACAGCAGTCAAGAATATCAACACTTAATTCAGAAATAATTTATAACTATATTGTTTCTATCAAACCTTTCAAAGAGTTTGGTAATATCGAGAGAAAAAAACGAAAATTTGATTTCTCAGAAATTAAATTTAGTGATTGTTATGATGGTTTGTGTATGATCGTATCAACATCCCACACGGTCGGTCACCCATCTGCATTGCACGCGGTTCCGGTGCGCCTATCACCTGCAGATGCATGCAATTAAATTTAATGCTAATCAAAGTCAATTTAATGCTAGGTCAATTTAATACTAATCACTGCACAGTTCCACGAGATCGTTTACCTGCACACACCGCCCATGACACGCGCATCCGGCGTACTGGTCAATTTAGCAATACATCAATTTGCCGACCTACATTTTAATCAGCATAATTGTATGATAAAAGAAGTAAAAATAAAGATTTTTATAACATTCGGATCAAATAAGCCTTTCAATCGAGTTCAGCGTGAGGCTGCGTTGAGCATCAGTTCAGTAATTCTAAATAGTTTGAATTTGACAAAACGAAGTTCAAACAGTTTGCTTGGAAACAATATAATATCTATGTAACTCAATGACCAAGTATTACCACTTCAATTCAAGAAAAGTGAAGAAAGGGAAACGGAAATTCCCGATAAATCTACTAAAACCATAAAAGAAACGAAAAACAACAAGTGTGAAAAACTTGCGGAAAAAGTTTCTGCTAATGGAAAGAATGATATTTTTGAAAATAGGTCAGAGGTTTAAATCTTTAGAAAAGGCTCGTAAAAAGTTGTTTAATGAATTAGTGGCATTTTCCGACTAAAGGAATACATAAAAAAAAATGTGCTAGGTGAAATTCGTACGAATCATTTTAATTCAGAAGAAAAACAAAAACTATTACTTCTTATAAAAAAATATATTCAAACATTTTATCAGGAAGGCCAGGTATTAACATTTACCAATGTTATAAGGCATCAAATCAAAACTAGAAATAATGAGCCTATTTATGCAAAAACCTATCGATATCCAGAAATTTATAAAAATGAAGTGGAGAGTTGAAGCAGGGAATTATTCGAGATAGTGCTTCCCCATACTCTTTCCCGATTCGGATTGTTCCGAAAGAAATGGACGCGTCAAACAAACCTAAATTTCGGCTCGTTGTTGAGTATAGAAAATTAAATAATGTAACAATTGACGACAAATTTTCTATTCCTAGCATTGACGACATATGAGATAGATTTCGAAGATTAATGTACTTCACGACTTCAGATTTGGCGAAGGACTTTTATCCAATTGAGATTGATAAAGCAGATATCCCCAAAACTGCCTTTTCCACCAGTTTTGGCCACTACGAATTCACCCGAACGCTGTTTGGTCTAAAAAAAAAAAATGCCCCAGCGACATTCCAAAGGTAAATGAGCTTTGTATTAAAGGAATACATAGGGAAAATTTGCTTCGTGTACAAGGATGATGTCATTACATTTTAAACATCTTTGCAAGAGCATATCGATTCCTTTGAGAAAGTTCTTAGAAAATTGAATGATGCCAATTTAAAGGAACAATTAGACAAATCTGAGTTCTTGAAACATAAAACAGAATTTTTAGGCCACATTTTTAAACCGGATGGAGTCAAACCCAATCCTTAAAAAAGTGGAAACAATATTTAAGATCAATACTCCTAAAACTCAAAAAGAAATCAAACAATTCCTTGGAATGATCGGTTATTATCGAAAATTTATAAAAGATTTTACTAAAATTGCAAAACCCTTAACAGCAAAACTAAGGAAAGGTATAAAAATTTACACCAATGACAAAGATTATGAGGATAGCTTTGAGCAACTAAAGTTATTGGTGATGAGTGATCCGATATTAAAATACTCAGATTTTAATAAAAAATTCGTCGTTTTTACAGATACCTCAGATTATGCTATTGGAAGAGTCTTGTCTCAAGAAGGAAATCCCATCTGCTTTGCTACTCAAACGTTAAATAATCATGAAACAAACTATTTTTAATTCGAAATAACCATAAGCCCCTTACTTCCTTCAAATATATATTCAGTGGCTAGTTTGACATTGGTCCTTCGAACCTCTGGTGAACTTAGGGTCATCAGAAAGAACATCAGTCGGATTCATTTAAACTACATTTGTGACTATTTTACGCTCTTTCAATTGCAGTCTGACGAACAATAGTGTCGTCAGAAATAATTGCATAGAATCTATTTTTCTCTTCATATTCTATCTTTATCGTCGCATCATCGTTTACAAATAAAGAAAAGTTATATCACACCGCACCAAAATCAATCAAAACATCGTCAAACACTGGATTCATTTGTTGATCACTAGGAGCAGATTGCGTGCACATTGTAATTGCTGCGGTACCATATTAAAGATTCATTCGGCTAATTTTTTGGTTGTTGGTGGTGTTAAACATCAAGTCGGTTGATTGTTGGATTTCTCGCATCGAAAATTTCAAAAAATGGAAGAACTTATTCGCTAGCATGGCGATGATGGAAAGAAAATTCAAAAGCTATTAGTGAATTTTAAAACAAAGCAGTACGTAGAAACTCGGCTGCTGCAGTTAAACAATATTTGGGCAAATTTTGAAGAACGGCATGAAAAGCTGGAATCGTTTCAAGACCAACCAGTTACCCAAAAAAAAATTCGGTAATAATTTTTTCGGAAAGGTAGAAGCTATGTATGAACAAGCGAAGCAGGCAATGGAAGAAGCCATTGAAATTGAAATCGAGAAGCAAAATAATTCTGAAAAAACTGCTGAGCTCATCCATTTAGTGAATAAGCAGATGGGCTTAGTAAAATTATTTAGTGAATAAGCAGATGGGCTTAAGTAAACTCAACAGCTAATAGAAAAAACAAAGCGAGAGTTGCTTCTGAAAACCTCTAGCCGGTATTTCAAACAAAAGCTGAATCTTCTTACTAGCTACTGGAATCGTGTCATCAGCAACCACGAAGAAATAGTGGGCTTTGGTGAGATTAACCATACATACTTTGAGGATGGAGTATTTATATAAGCAGAAAATGCATATCAAAATGTGATGATTGATCTGTATGATCATCAGTCCAAGGTGAATTCAAACACCTTGTTCAATGCTAACCCCATATATCATAAGCATTATTCTAGGTTAACAAAAGTATTTTATAAATATATCATTGCTCTATCCTAAGCATTATGCCCATATCGTATTTTTGTATAAATAATAGCATAGTTCACGTTAGTTGCTTCATTCATGTACACAAATAGATTAGACTAAACATAATTTCTAAAAGCAGACATTACATGCATCTTCAATGCCAAATGCACATTCTTAGACGGACACTTGACACCCTGTATTCCATCATAATCTAAATTCTCATGGTTTGTGCACATTCCTTTCATTGTCTTTATTCACAGTAAATTTTGTAGAGTCAGCATCATGAATTCATATAAATTAAGTACATAGCACAATAAAATTCATTCTCACATCAACTGCAGTTTCATTCAGGTAGTTTTCAACATTGGTGACCCCGACACTGGACATGACGGAAGCCCTGCTAAGAACCCAAAAGGCGCTAGGAGAGGTCATTGAGCGACTAGTCCACAACTTTCGAAAAGACTCACGACAAAGGAAAATCGAGACTTACCTGGTTGAACGAGCTGAAAAGTTGAAGAAACTCTGGAATGAATTCAACAATGGTCATCGGGATCTTGAAGAATTCAAAGACCAAGATATCGAGTACTTCAAAAGCCACTACTTTGAAGCAATCAAAGTAGTGGAACACAAGGCGAAATTCAAGAGCTCTTGGATGAATTGCACACTGAAGAAGGGCCAACAGAAATCACTTTTACAGTACGGTGCGAAAGCATTATGCTGGAGACGCTTCGCCACTCGCTAGAACAAGCGGAGGGAAGGCTGAGCACGAATCAGCCAAAGGAATTCATTAAATCGCAGTTGGTGAGTTTGGGAAAGCAATGAGAGCTTATTCAAGCCAAACACTAGCAGATTCTGGAAAATACAAGCCTCCCACAAGACTACGACTTAAAAACTTATGTTAATACGCAGTCATGGTGGGAATTAGTTTAAGGGCAACTTATGGGAATGCTGACTCAATTTGGATCAATACCGGCCAAAGTCAAACTACCTCGAATTCAGCTAACAAAATTTGATGGTAAATACATACTCTGGCCGGAATTTTGTGATCTATTTAGCCAATTATTAGATCAAAGCAATCTGGGGCCAGCACAAAAACTCTGGTTTCTCAAAACCAACCTGGTTGGAGAGGCCGAAGCTCTCATTTGACATCTACCGGTGATTGAATATATGCCGATGCCACCAAAACGAAACGAAATGTATACAAGCGCTCGCTGCCCAGCAGAGATGGGCCGTTTTTGACATAACGATGCTGGCATCGGTTATTGAATTGATGCCGATGCCACCGAAACGAAACAAATGCAAGCGCTCGTTGCCCAGGATTTCAGTGGCACCGATGCGATGCTCGTTTCCAAGTTTATGACAGATGCGATGCGATACTCGCATCTAAATATCTCGTAATGATGCGGCATCGTTTTTAATGATTATGCCTTCAGCGGCTCTTATGCAATCAAGAATGTGTGATTCCGGGCATAATTTTTTTCAATTTTGATAGTTTATGCTGCGAACATTTTTGAAGGGTTCAGGAACATATGATTAATTACGTTTATTTTACCTGTTTTTCGCTTTGGGTAGGCAAATGTCTAATCACATACTGGATGGTGAGTACAGGAGAAACACCTAATTCCGCAAATAGGTGTATGAAAACTATAAAATTTAACAATAGTAATTAGAGAAAACCCCTGTCGCCGTCCTCACAGCTGATTTGCATTTTGTAATTTTTCTTTTACATGTTTATTGCTTTAGCTAGGCAAATCCCAAAATATGAACGGTATGCAAGTACAGGGACATATCTTAATAGCACAAGCAGGTAATGAAAATCCTAAAATTTTACAACCGCAATTATTATTAAGGAAATCTCTGACGGTGTCGTTTTGTAAGAACAATATTAAGTATGAGTAGTCGATTTTCGTTTTACGTGTTTATTGCTTTTAGTGGGCAAATCCCAAAATATGGGCGGGACGCAATTACAGGAAAATTTTTTAATAACCCAAATAGGCAATGAAAACTCTTCAATTTAACGACAGCAATAATTGTTAAGGAAAAACCTGTCTTACAGCTGAAAAATATTTCGTAAGAATAATATTGTGTATCAATTGTAGTTTTTTAACCACAGGCGCGACAGATATTGGCTCAGGTGTCTTTGCTGTAGATTGTCGATTGTATATTATATTGATTGAATATTTGGTGTTCTACTAGTGATTACTGAATCCTGCGCGTGTAAAACTTTAACCTCTGCTGTGTGAATATTTGTGATAGAAAACGCTTGAATAAGTGAATTAAACATTACTAAGTACTGTGCCAGTAAAACTTTAAAATCTGCTGTTTGTGAATCCGCAATAGACGAAGTTTAGAGAAGTGAAGTTACAAAGTGCTTTTGTTAAAATGCCAAAACAACGCATAGACAATCCGTAGTGGGAGCACTTTAATAAAAAAAAGTGACGTTTTTGCTACTTGCAAATACTGCAACCAATCTATTAATTACAAAGCAACGACTGGAAATTTGAGATCGCATATGAACAAAAAACATGGACATTTATTAATTTCTGAAGACATTGCTGTGTTTCATTGCGTCCAAGTACAAGTAACTCCTCCTAGCCTTACTAATGTAAGTAATGAAATCACGATAGAATCAAGTTTCCCGAGTATTATTCAAAAACAAAGAAAAATTGTTTCATATATACCGAAAACGTTTTCGAACGATGAAAAAGAGAAAATTGATCGCTATTTGCTGGACTTATTTATAGCCGATATGCAGCCATTTTCGATAGTTGAAGATCAGGGTTTTCGTAAGTTTGCGCGCTGGATACCCGGATATCAGTTACCATCCAGAAAAACTATTTCAACTTCTTTAATACCAGCTCTATATGAGCGAACATTAAACGAGTGCAAACAAAATGTTTGAGTTGAAAGTGAGTTCGTGTGTATAACCACTGATTGTTGGACGTCTAGGATGAACGAAAGCTTCATCGCGATGACGGCACACTACATCACGAGAGATTTTGAGTTCAAATCTATTTTACTAGACTGCAAAGGTTATCCTGGAAGCCATACAAGCAATCACTTGTCCAGTGAGCTTAAAAACATCGTCAAAGAGTGGAATTTGAGGACAAAAATTAATCTGGCGATTTCTGACAATGCCAGAAATATTATCAAAGCTATACGGGAAGAGCTCAGTTGGGAGCATTACCCTTGCTATTCGCACACTTTAAATTTGGTGGTAATCGATGCATTAAATATTGTTCAAGAGTCGATTGAAAAGATAAAAAAAATGGTTACATTTTTCAAACGAAGCTCGCAGGCAACTAGGAAACTTTTGGATTACCAAGCGAAACACGCAGGTGCTGAGCAGCCTAAGCATTTGATTGAGGACGTTCCTACGCGGTGGAACTCTACATTTTACATGCTCAAGAGATTCGTTGAGTTGAATGAAGCTGTAAAAGCTACAGTTGCTGTGATTCGCCAAGATTGGCCAAATTTAACAGAAGATGAGTGGACCGTATTTCAACACTTGGTGACGATTTTGGCTCCGTTTGAAGAAGTGACTCGATCTTTAAGTGGAGAGAGATATATATAACTGGTGGATTAGCAATTGTTCTAACCAATTGCCTTATCGATGCATGCGACGAGTTATTGGAAGATCAGCACTATTTGAGCTCTGATATATCGTTGGACATCATTTCGAATCTTAAAGAAGTCATCGAATAACGGTTTGAAAATATTGAAAGGAACAAAACATTAGGATTGTGCACTCTAATGGATCCACGGTTCAAGCTTATAAGCTTCAAGACAAAAGCAGCTTCTACAAAGCAATATTGTTTAGATCTGCTTGTCCCTCTGATAGAACAGAATAAGGTAGCGTCAGACACTACTAAAAATTTATCGAAAGTACAATCTACCAGACCAAGTATTTGGAGCAGGTTGGATCTTCGCATTAAGGAATCCACGACACCCGAAACAGCTATATCTAAGGCGATTTGGGAATTGGAGTTGTATTTGGATGAAGAAGCATTGCCTCGACTGGACGAAAATGGGAAGTGGAATGACCCTACGATTTGGTGGAAAAACCATTGTAAAATTTTTCCAGATTTGGACCAAATATTTCGGACAAAGTGTAACATTGTTATAACATCTGTACCTTTGTGAGAGGACTTTCTCAAGAGCTGGCTATATAATGAACGACCGGGAAATGAATTTAAGTAGCGACAAATTGGAACAAATTATATTTTTAAATTGTAATCTTAATCCGAAGAAATACAAAAAATATAACTCGAAACAGATGCTCTTAGCATTTTATTTTGGTATTATTTCGTCTTTCAGTCACTTTTGAAATGTCTATCTGTGTAAGTATTTTGATATGTCTATCTATGTATGTAAGTAATGATCCCAAGAAAAGATTGACTGCGAGACAGCTATACTTGGATAAAAAAATGGAATTCCTGGCCAAGAAGGAAGAGAAGAAGGTAGCGCAGCGCGAGCAACATATATCCAGGATAGAAAATACGATTAAAAATCTCCACGATGAGGCAGAAGCAGCCAAAGAAAGAAGACATCGTGAAAAAATGGAACTACTGAAATCATTTTATAATGTATGATACTAATATGCATTATAAATTAATTAAAGTAGTTCCTTTATTTTGAAATACATTTAGTTTGTTTGTTTTCAAACACATATATCATTCATATATTACAAATTCAGTTATGTTTTTACTATATTCAATAAACGAACCTACCTCCAAACTACTGGCCACCCCATTCTAAAACTTTTATGATAAAATAGATATATCTTAAGCTTTATTTTGTTATAAAAATAAACAAAATTAACGTGGTCCAAATTATTCAAATTACGAGTTTAAATGTCTACTTTCGGTTCCACACAGGAAAAAAAAATATTTTTCAAATCTAATTTCAAAATTAAAAAGAACAGCTAATTTGCTATACCAATCAATATGTTGAATGTTTTTCAGATTTTTGTTTGAACCTCAGAATCCGCTTCCAAAAAAACCTTTTATCAATTTCGTCGATTATTCAGAAGCCGATAACACGGCAACTAAACCTCACAGAAACAAAAACTTGTGCATCCCCATTCATATCTTCTAGAAGACCATTATGCGCAATATGAACGAAATCCAGAACCTCGACTCTTTTTCGTTGTCCGCTACACGTGAAACGTTCCAGTAACTTCGACTGTCAATTTCAGTTTGATTTGTTTATTCGAAATTGCCGTCGCGATATTTTAAATCGTCAAAAAAACGTGAATTAAGGTCTTAATTGATGTAAATCGTCAATTCATTTCGAAAAATGCAAAGTGTGTTAGTAAGTGGAAGTGATAAATTTTCTGGGGAATAAGTTATATTGTGTTTTTAGCAGATAAACAAATACAATGCGGTGCTGCGTGGTTGGTTGCCCAAAAAGGCAGGGTTTCGCGGTGAATGGAGTTTCGTTTTTCAGTTAATGTATCGCTATAAATTAATATAAGACTTTTTAAATGTGAAACGCGTAATAAAATCGGTATGGGATATTCAGAGGTTATTAAATTGTAACTTGAATTAGTGCGTCTACTAATTTGTTTACATTTAAATGACAAGCCATGTTGTGCTGTTTAAGTTGGTCAAAGTGGGCGACAACTGAGCAACTGGAAGGCGCATTTGGGTTTGTGTGGATACGAAAATATATTATATTACACTATAAAGTGAAATTTTGAAAACATTAATTTGTTGACGGAAATAAAAACTACGAACGAATTTTAAAAATATTTAACAATCTGTTACATTCGAATTTAGCTAGTAAAAACTTACGTGGAAACATAAGAAAACACATATTGTAGATTCTAATAAGTATGTTCGCAAACCTGAATCTATTATAATATAGGTGCGTTTTTTTTGCACACCCGAGCAAATCAAAATTTGCTAAATATATTGAATACAACAACAAAACGCACCTTTATTAAAATAGATTCGCAGCAATTTGTTTTTGTGCTCTTACTGCAAGCCAAATTTCGCCACAGGAAGATTCAGCTGCAAAAATCTGTTGTTGCAGTACGCGAACATACCTAATTTCTCACATATTTTCTAATTAAAGATTTCCTGGCGATATTGCCCGCAGGAAGGCGTGGTTGGACTCGATCGTATTGCCGGAGGTAAAAAAAAAATTGCTGTTATTTGTTCGGACCACTTTTGTGAAAGTTACTTAATCAAGCAGCAGCGGAGAGTATCTTTAATTGTGAAAGCCGTATCGAAGGTATTTTTTCTTTAAACGATATGCAAGTACCTTAAACTCATAATTTGCAGATGAATTTGCAGGTAGTCGGTGTGTTCGCACAGGCAGATACCGTTGAAGAACCAAAGCAAGCCGTGTGTCCAAAAAAAGTAAGAGTACGTTTTTACAATACATATGTTTGTGTTTAGCATGGTGTTGATAGGTACTGGACTTTGAACGCAGAGTAAAGCCTAGCACTGCGAGATTTATGGAAAACGATCAGGTATATATCGCAACAATGAAAATTATTTAATTAAAACCAAACATTTTATTTTAGGGGACTGTGCAAAAGCTTGGGAAACAGAATACTAGATCGAATTACTTAAATCGTTCCACAATAACCATAAGAAACAGTTACTGAAACAATAGCAATAAAGTTGATTTAATCTACTTAAGGTTCCCGAAGAAGTGTACAGCGGCGTTGTTGATTTCACGGTTGATTACACGTCCTCTACCAATGATATTTTCCAATCAACATGTGAAATGGTATTTTAATCTTTATATTGCCTATTATTGCATGCATTAAACGACTTTTTTTAAGGATATCTCTGACAATGGGCAATTTGATAGTGGACATTCGAGCAACCGAATGGTAGATGATTATGTGAGTATTAAACACGATATTGATAAACAACTTTTTAATAATTTTAAAATATTTTAGAATGATTCTTCCGACGAAAGCAAGCCAGTCAAAAGTTTACAGGAGCATATGTAAGTTAACACCATTCTCAAGATCAACAAAACGTGCCGATGCACAGTGGCCGATTTTCCGGAAAAGCTGGCCAAAATTCGAAATTTTTTTTTTTGGAAATTATCAAGTAGCACATGATAAAGTGTGTCAGGGTGCACTACTGTGTATAGCTGCGGAAGCTTAATGAGTTTTCATGTGTACTTCCTGAGTTAGAGCAGGTCGAACAGACATGCTGCGGAGACACACCTGTTAGTTGTCTCCAGTCTATAATTTTGCGCAGTTAATAAAATGTCGATGCAGTGCTCCACCAGAATGATTTTTCTCTACCTAGTCCAATGGAAGGTGTTGTCGAAGGTATTTATAACATATTATGTGAATCGTCTGCTTTGTATGAAAGAAATGCCTGTAAATATCTAATGTCAATCATGAGCATGAACGACCGGATTTTTTGTCAACATTTGAAAGTTATGAGATTAATGGAGATTAGTGGTCTACCAAGGTTTTTTATAACGATTACAGTGTGATTTGTCGATAGTTTGCAAGATATCGTGCCACGAGGCACCACTGCATTTTTGGTGTCTGTTTTATTGCGCGGTGCGTTGGTGGCGTGCTGAGAGCAAGTTGTAATAAAATCGAGTTTTTGGTTCCTTGGGGACCCTCTGGCGAATACGCAGGAAGTCCCCGAGGAATATGACTTTTTGATATGATTGTGTAATATATAAGGTGTTATACGAGCAGTGACGTAATGTGCATTTCGGGGGCCCATGGAATTTTTTTTTCAATTTCCCAATCTCTAATTTTATTCTTAGTATTTATTTCCGTTATTTTTATAACCGATTTGAATTTTTCCAGAGACCATCAGTGTTGTACAATGTAGTCGCCGTGAAATTTTCGATACATTGTATAAACAGTTGCTTTTGGATCTGGGCGACAAAATAAAGATTCGAGAACAACATCTATTGAAAGATAAAAGGGGACCTTTTACGTTCGATACAGGCGAGAAAAATGCATTGAAGGATTTTACCAACACCTTGAATAGAAAATGGATTAACAGCAAAAGAACGGATTAACGTTTTGTGACAAAAAACGCAGAATGGTTGAATGACACTATTAGATGGAATTATTCATAAACTTATGCTATGTTTAGTAGAGCGAATGTTTAATTTTTCAAACCGAAAAAAATATCACACTGTCATCAGAGGTGATTGAACTATTGGCTCCTATTGAGATTTCGAGTGCAGAGCTGATATCAGATAACTCTGACGCAAGCTCATATGCAGCTGATGATTCTGCATCTGATGGTGATTAAGATAAGGTTGTTGTAATTTTTGATAGCGTTATAACTCGTTAAGGATTAATTGAATCATTATAATTATAATGACTGACTGCAATAATATTATATTGTACAATAAAATTCATTACATGACTTATATAACTCCTTTTTTCTTCAGCGCCTTCCATCACTCGTGCAAATAAATTAAGCTTCAATTGGACGGCTTCTTTTATATTGTAGGAATGTTAAACAGTAATTTTGTATTTTTCTTTTTATATTTACCGAAAATATAAATTTTTTTAATAATCGTATCACAGTACAAGTCCGCAATTTTTTATCCGCCATTTTGAATTTTCAAATTTTCAAATTGAGCAACTAAAAAAACTACAGTATTGGAAGTTTTGCTGTGATCGGATAACTTTCGGGTTTTGGGCAGCTTTTCCGGAAAATCGGCCACTGTGCGATGCAAGACTCCGCTCTACATCCCGCAAAACGATCATGCAACGCGGTGCGTTAAATTTCCATTACTTTTGTCGCCTGTACGAAATTGCATTTTCCGAGAATTGTGTATTAAAGTAAACTCTGCAAATTTTGCTATGCAATATAATTGAATACTAATATAGTTTTATTTTCGTTCGCATATATATAATATTGATTAAATACTTCACGACTGATAAAAATTATTTATAGGAACATTTCCAGACTTCGGAGTCATGCGGTGAGAAAAATCTTGTTTCAATCGTATGTAAAACTGTTAAAACGATCTGATCAATATTAATGAGTAAGAAAATACATGTTTCGATTTCGACCCGTGTGTTTAATTGTAAAAGTAGGTTACGTTAGTGTTAGGTTAGGTAAGATGGCTGCCGGGAACGCGGCCAGCATTAGGCCACCAGTTTGGGCCCATTTGCCACCGTCATAGCCAATCACACGTCATGGCACTGGCGGGATTCGAACCCACAGGCCCCGTAGCACGCCGCTCTCCGGCCTGACACCTTAGCGAGCAGAGCTACCGGGCCCCGTAATTGTAAAAGTAACTTGATATGTGCATCTTAATTTTCCTTTTTGTAATCCGTATCTTTACAGATTTTTTCGTGAAGTTATTCTTTCAAACTGCTGATTTAAAAAAGAAAATTTATAAATGAATTCAGTAATAGCTAAACAAATTGACTACGTTCTAGTTTATTTGAAATGCATCGGCAGTCTGAATTTTGTTAAATGCACATTACGATATGTAGCATTTGCCCATTTGAATTTTGTTTCTAAAATTCACGGCAAACGACTTTTGATACGCATTGTATCAAAAGTCCTCTACTTGCCCTCTTACGGCACCTTGTTTTCGACAAATCGAAACACAAGCGATGTCGCTTCGAAAAATTCATTTTTTCAAAACTAATTTACCGTATCAACGGTAAATTGTTTATGGCAAATTGCGATGCTGCGGCTGGGCTGTGAGGATGCAGCGCTTGGCTATGGGGAGTCGATCGGAACTCGTGGGAGAGGCCAGACGGCGTGGCGAGATAGTCGTTTTTGTTCAATTTAAGTTCTTCTGTGTTGAAAAACCGCAGCACGAATTCACATTTTTAGACTTCCCGAGGGGTGTTCATCTTGACATCCGCGCGAGTATACATATGTATTGTACTATAGATTTTTCGACTATATTTGTGGGCATGATGTGGTCTCGGTGTGTAGTGATTCATAGAAATTTTGAATTTGTTTTTGTTCATTAATGATCACGAATGTGACTCGGTTTGAAGGCGGTCGACAGAGGAACGTGGTTAACAGGAGTCGTTGGATTGTCGCGGTAGCGACGTGTCGTGGTGAGGAGGTTCGGAGAGTGATCGTGGCCAGGCCAAGACGCAAGATTCGTCTGGCGTGTGGAATCGGAACTCGCGGGTATGGATACGAATCCACAAGAAAGTTATTCGCAAAGAAATGAATAGTGCAAATGATTGTGGCTGTGCTGTTCGGTGTTCGCACACTTGCTTGCTTATATCAGTTGTGGCCTCCCGTTATGAACCGGTCCCCAGATGTGATCACAATTTACCTTCTACGCATAGTCGGAACAAGGTTCTAGTTCAAAGTGAATTCAGCCTAAGAAATTACTTTATGCTTCATGCCTTCTTCATGGAGTAAGTAGTGTATTTCGGCTAAGTGGAAGTTAAAGAGCAAAATACGAGGAAATCTACCCACCAAACTTTGGTGAACTCGTTTACATAACCGACGACGCTCATGAAAAACTCAAGTGCTGCGGCATATTAGAGATGGTTAAATAGGCAAAGCCAAAGTGTTATAAATACATTCTTCCGAATTGCTACGATTACCGTATCTCAAAACGACGAACGGTACTATTATTTTATGCATGTTTTTACCCTACGTTCTGCCCCTGTTTTTTCGGATACAAAGTGAAACTAAAATTGGCGACAGTGATAGTATAATTGCGACCAAAATCGCCTGGAAGACGTATGTTGTCGCAGATGTAAATTTGGTGCTTTGTACATCAGTTGATAGAACGGGGGCCTGAATTGTTCCCAGAACCGTTAAGGTTCAACGTTTTTTTTAAATGTTCATGAATTACAAACATGCTGATAAATTACCGTTGGGTGAATAATAATAATCTGACCTACAAAAATAAAAAAAATTAATACGTAAAGATAAAAAATCAATTATAATCATCAATTTAAGAGACATCGTGATAACACTAGCTGTGAATACAATCAATACAGTCGGGTTTCACATAAAGTTTTGCAATGGAACCAGTTTGGGCGGTTCGCAAGCTGAAAGCACAGGAAGCGGCGTCGATATTCATTGGCATATAAGCATAATTCGTTCAGTCGAGATTGACAGGTACCCGAATCGGGGCAGTGCATTTCTCGCCATCTTCGAAAACGTCAACACTCCCATCAGCAACTGAGTCAAGAGCGAAACGACTCCGACGACAAACAAAAGGAAAAACAAAACAAGTAATTAACACATCCAACTGATAGCTCTATTGTTAAAGCGATACAAACATAAATCCGGAAAAGCTCACTAGCAAAAGATCTTTCTTTTATACAGACACAACAAAAATAGCGCGTGTATTTAAAAATATTAAGTAATATTTATCAGGCAAATCTTAATTGAGGCAAATCACAAATTCCAGTGTAAACATCAGAACTTAACATTCAATGCAGATCTCATGTTGTTTAAGTTAATTATTATCCTACAGATAGTATACCTCTATATAAATACAAAGAGAAAACGAAGAAAAAAAAAAAGAAAAGAGAAGTTCTATGTTACCATGACTGACATTGACTACAACCAAAACATAGACAGTTCGACCCCTGAACCACAATGGTAATTACTCAGATTTCAATAATCAGCAATTTAAAATTTAAAGAAAATTTTTTCGTTACATTTGTTTTTAGTTGCCGCTATTATATAATAATACATGAGATCATAATTGGATAAATTTACATTCATTTAGGCTACAACCATCATTCAATTTTGTTGTGAAAATAGGGTCAAAGTTATTGTTTACAGCAGAATTAATATAGTGCCTTTCTAAATTTAAAAAAGAACAAAGAAAAAAAAAAAAAAAAAGGAAGAAAATGAGGAAATGCTAACTGAAAAATCCTCCTTTCATAACTTCAAGGTGCTTCTTAGTAATCGCACGAATTTTATATTTCTTTCGTTTCCGAATTTTCCTCGATTCATACGCGAATTAAATTCTACAATGTTTTTGGAGTTTGTTCTGCACTCCGATTTACATTTTTTTTCTCCTAATCATTTGAATTCGACGTTGAAAATACACAATTAATTTTTCTTCTTCCTACAAGACGAAAGAAGATAAAACTCCTTTTGTATACATTTTGTAAATGAAATAGTTATAGTTGAATTCCCTACAAAACTTCAATAATAATAATGAATTTGTAAAATTTAGACTTCCGGCCTTCTTATTGGGCGAAAGCCCGAGAAGTTCTCTTACTTTTCAGGGTCTGCGCGTGGCCTGGCTGGCCTACAAATAATGTAGTAGTTTTCGTGTATTTTCGGCGTTTTACAGCATCTATTAAAAAGGGAGGGATACTGGCCCAACTAGTAGTTTCCGTGATTTTTTTGTAGATTTTTGAATTTTTGATATGGGGCCAGTATCAGAGGGTGGAGGACCCCAGACCATCGGGGTCAGGGCTCCACTAACATCGGGGGCCCGGGGCTGTCTGCCTCACCCGGGTTCCTTGTAAAGAGAGGTAGCCTTTTTTCCTATTTTCCCGTTTTAGATTTTCAATTTTCTGGCTCCGTGCGTTGTCACGAGCACTGGGTCTGCTTAGTCAGCCCATGTTGCAGAGCCTGGGTGGTTTCCTTTACGGAACGATGCCCCCTTTTTGGTCCCTGGGTATTTTATATACCAGTTTGCGGCTACAGTATTATGACGGATGAAATAATACGTAGCATCCCGTTTTCTTTGAGAGCAAACTAACCCCATTTTGTTTAAAGAACCCACCCCAGCCGCAGCGAGCTAGCAAAGCGGCACCCCAGCATCCGTCGGGGTTGGTTAAAGGGTGCTCCGCTAATGCGGACAAGGGGCCTTCACGGCCATTTCTAGGGCACCCTGCTCTCGGGGCAATTCTTTTTTTTGTTTTGCCTCTTGAATGGCATTAGCCATTCCACTTTTTTGACCTTAGCACTCTTGGTTCTGGACTTCGGTCTGGTTCTAAGTTGTGCTAAGGCCATTCTCATCTCATAAATCGCTACAGATATTTAAAGTGAGAACTAAATGGCGGGTGGTAACAACACGATACACCTTTCTTGTGCAATGATCAAATTAATGCTATCAAATTTGTACTTAATTTCAATTATTTTATATTATGCAAAACATTACTTTTTTCAGTTTCAATTTCAATTACTTTATACTATACAAAAACCTGAATCAGTGCACAAAGATAACACTATTACACAAAGGATATGCTATAATTACGAAGTTGATTCGATACTGGTAAAAGTTTTCTTAGTATTATTAAGCTGCATTTAAAAATTCATGTATTTCAATGCATATAGGGTACAACACAAATTAAGATGAAGAGTCCCATGCATCATTCTTACGTAAAGCGAATGCGCGAATTAAATCCCTTGAAACTCGCTTGGTAAAACTCGCTTGGTAAAATTAAAAATTAAGGTTAAGCACCAAGAACGGAAAACTATTAGCCTTAAGCAGCTTTTAAATTCTCTAACTGAAAAGAATTTGATATCTCCAGAACAAAGTGATTTCCTGAATTCTTTAAGCGAGTCTAGTAAGCACATAATTGAAAGGCAGCTTCTCACCGCCAAATTTAAGAAAGTTCCAAAGAAATATAGCCCCGAGTTGAAAGCCTTTGCTCTCAATTTATATTTTTTTTCACCCAGAGCTTACAACTTTGGTCGATCAGCATTTGGTAAATGCTTGCCACATGACCGCACAGCTAGAAAGTGGTACCAAAATGTTAATTATGGACCCGGGTTTACGCAAGAATCTTTTGCCGCAATTAAAAAAGCAGTTCAATGTACCAGCGGCAATGAAAAAAATTGTTGTTAACTTTGTCTTCGATGAAATCCACATTCGCCAACATGTAGAGTGGGACGGAAAACAAGCATATGAATTCGCAGACTTTGGTGGCGCATCTTCTTCCAGTGATGTAATAGCGACGCAAATGTTTGTTTTGATGGCAGTCGCAATCAACAAACCGTGAAAAATACCCCTAGGCTTCTTTCTGATCAGTAGTATGACGGCCGATCAGAAAAAAATTTGATTTCATTGTGTGTGGGCCTTTTGTTGGATACAGGAGTATTAGTGTCAGGGATCACTTTCGATATTGCATCATCAAATCTCACATTGTGCAAACTTTTGGGATGTGATATTCGAGATACATCTTCGAACGGTTAATTAAAGTTTGAAAATTCTGTTGAAAATCCAGACCCATGTCATATGATCAAACTAGTTCGGAATTCCCTAGCAGATCTAAGGACGCTTAAAGACAGCGGAGGGAATCTGATCAAATGGGAGTATTTGATCCGACTGATTGAACTACAAGAAAAAGAAGGCCTGCATTTGGGGAACTAAATTGGGAAAGCCCACACATTTTTTCAGCAGCAAAAAATGAAAGTTAATTTGGCTGTACAAACGCTGAGCAAATCTGTTGCTGATGCTCTTGATTTTTGCCGAAAAATCCTTCATTTAAGAGAATTTGCTGGTAGTGAAAGTACGCCCAAATTTATTAGATGTTTCAACAATTTTGATGTTTTAAATAGTAAAATATTATCTGAGCTCGAAGACAAAAAAAGAGCATTATGTGATTCAAATGTGGCCAGTATAAATAATTTTGCACAAATGGCTATTGAATACATAAGGCAGCTAACACTCCCGACAGGAACGGTAGTCCTGAATTGTCGAAGAAACACAGACTTTCTGGGAATTATAGCTGCGTTACGAAATATAAGTATTCTATACGAGGGTTTTATTGTCACAAAAATCCTCAAATTCATACCGCTTTATAAACTCAACCAGGATCATATCGAGCTGATTTTTTTTCAATCCGTGCGGGACTGGGATACAACAATAACCCCACAGATAGACAATTCATTGCTGCATATAAAAAAAAATTGTTTCGATGCCAGCTAAGAGAAAAGGGAATTGGAAACTGCATCCCACTTTAGGAAATCAGTATTCTCAACACAAACCCAATCGCAGAAATCAACCAAATTGTCGCCAGGCATGCGATGTACGAGCCGGAAATGCATTTTTACGACGAACGTTTATCCGACATAGGTGAAGATTCATTTGAAACAGACATGAAATGTCTCAACAAATACTTTTTGGAAGAGCATGACTACGCAGCCAATCCAATTCATTTATCGTCAATATATATCTGGCTTCATTGTGATTAAACTTTGCAAGAACCTTCGATGTGAACATTGCATTTCTGCGATTCAAGGAGAAAAAAATGATATATCATTGATTTCATACAAGAGTAGGGGCTATTTGAAAATACCATCAGAAAGTGTGGTAGCTGTGTGCGAAATTGCGAAGCGAGAGATTCGCAAAACTATATATTTAGAAGACAAGCAAATTTTGAAAACGCCGCTTTTTAAAAAACAATCTTTTTCTGTTCAAAAGAGTTGTGTTGGAAAAAATCTCTTCATGGAGCATTCACAGCACATGAGCACATTAAACCACTATAGCTTGCTAATTAAATCGTTTGCGGAAAAATACATTCAAACAAGATATTTTTTTATCGCTAGAAAAAAGTCAGAAAAAATATCCTTTAGACAAAAATATAATAAGCTCCTTCATTTTAAAGGCATGTAAATCACGTCCATTTCCAAAATTACAAAATTATTCAAAATTTTAAATTAAAACTACTCTCTATGCTTCTAAATAATAACCCGGATTATATTATTAATTGAATTATCCAAGGGATGCCGTAAATCTACCAAAGCCGCTCCCAAGCCTGGTTGCAAAGGAAGAGGGGGGCTTGTGACTTAAGATTTGGTTTTTGGTAAGGTTCGTATTTTAAAATGCATTTTGACTTTTCTGAATTTATGGTTAAGAAATGAGATAAACGGTAGTTATTATTATCAATTACATCGGTTCATAAATTTAATATAGTGCACTGATTTGTGTTGCATTTTCTCGGTATAAAATTCTGAAATCTATTCAATTCATCGATTTAATATCTTTTATTTGAATGCATCACAAATGCTAATAAATAATATTTCCACGTGCGAGGATTCACAAGCTTTGACAGCAAAACGGTTTGTATTTAATCACTAACCGTTCATAGATATTGTGAATGCAATTTACTGTTAAATCTTTCCACTTAAATTGAACCACCGTTTGAATGTATCTCAAATAAATTGGCCCCTTTAATTATACGAAATCGTGTAATCACTACACCTTTGTATTTTTAAGCCAGTTGCATGGGTCAAACAACCCAAAAAATGGCAACACAAACTCCGCTATGGCCACATTCTCTAGAATTATATCTGGGGACACAGCAGTGCGAAGAATGAAGCTATTAATCGAGAGCAGCAGCAGCCAGGGAGCTAGCAGCCAAATATCTGAAGGTCGAAACAGGTTAGTCTCGGAATGGGTAGAAAAGCAACCCTTGAAAAATTCGAAACAAATTCAGGTATGTGATGCAGAATTTAAGCATTTTGTAGCTCGACAGAGTGTGTCGTAGATATTGCGGATTCACTTGAGTGGCCGTTGTTCCATTCAGAATTTATAACACTACAATAATTTGTAAACTTACTGCCTATGAAAATTTAAATAGATTAAAAAGTCTTTGAAAGGTAGAGCCAGAGAATCGGTTCAACCACTTCTTATCCTCCCAGAAAACGTGGACGAAATAATTAATGTTTTGAAAGCTCGGTTCGGTCAGCCTGCACAAATCATTCGTCAGTTAATTGATAAAGTTAGAAATTCTCCTTATATTCAGAGTGATAAATTTGATCATCTTGTGCGGTTTTAAGATGTATTTAGCAACTTAATTGCTACCCTTAAAGCACTCAATGAGCCTGATCATGTTCGAAACCCAATACTTTTTGAAGAAATTTTAATTAAACTACCCGGTTCACAACCGGTTTTATTTGTACAATATTTGAATAAAATTCCGACGACAGAACCTCGGCTTTTAGTATTACATCAATGGCTTGGCAAAAAAGCGAACGCTGCCAACACGTTAAGAATTATTGTAGGCAGACATAAATACACAATTTGAACCGTGACGGACAAGAGAGAATCACGCAGTAAATTTTCCGTCCTTTGTAAAGAATGTGGGCACAAATTAAAGGATTGTGACAAATTTAAACACAAGAATATTAACGAAAGATGGGATTTTGTAACAAAAAATCATTTATGTATTTCATGTTTAGGCAAGAGTCATATTGTAAAACATTGTAAAGCGCAAATAGCTTGTAGGGTGGCAAACGGCACCATAATAAACTCTTTCATAAATCTGACCAAATGGTTAGAAAGACAGACGAACCTAGTGTTGCTTCTGATGCCAATGATAGGAATTATAACATTAATGAGAACAACAGGAAAGTTCTCCTGCAAGTACTGCCAATATAGATAATTCGTCTATGTAAAACTATCGAGACTTTTGCATTGCTTGATGATGCTTCAACTGTGTTTCTTATTGATGAAAGTCTGGCTGATGAGCTAGGTTTGGATGGTTCGAAAACGCCATTAAAAATGCAATGGACTAATAGCTAAATAAACAAACATGAAAATTCAAGAACGGTAAGTTTAAGAGTCAAAAAGAATTTAAATGACAAGCTGTACATTGCGCTATGTCAAAACAATACCAGACCTTGCATTACCTACACAGTCAGTCAATTTAAACGACATGACTAAACAATGGCAATTTTTAAATAGAGAGATGATTGTTATACGTCAGAAAATGTTGCTGAATATTTAAAAACTGTATTCTGAATTGCTTTTAATTTCACTACAAAGGTTCTTTTTATTCAAAGATACCTGGGATCAGGAAGCAATTAATTAATTTTAATCAAGAAAAATAACTGATTTTAATTTTAGAAATTGAATTACTAAAATTGGTGACCCCGACGTGATTTCAACTATGTATAACGACATAAATCACAAGAACTTTATATCTAGACTCAAATTCTCAGATTCTAGACTGAAACAGGAACACAATCATGGAACAAGGCGAGTTTGCTATTCTCCAGTGTGTCAGAGTAGGATCTTAAATTCTGATTGCTGGGCATGAAGCCAGAGAAGCCATGTACAGAGGTTATATTGAAGCAGAAAACAAGGATTTACTTCCTTTTGAACCTTATACCCTGGATATAATATTTAGATTGAAGAGTGATCACAACCAGGTTATTAGAAATCCGGCACAGTAAGGGCGCAGGATTGCGAACCAATTTGTTTGCTTAGCCCCTATGTGATATTTTAATCATCATACCATGCCCAATTGGAGGCAGGTATGACAGGTAGAGAAGTAAAACTAGCGGACTTAAAAATACTGGTGGTATTTGGTTTTTATGCGTTATGCCGAGGAATCGAATCGAAACCTGACTGAATGGATTAAGAAACGATATAGTGCTCTGATGACTTCTCTTGAGCACCAAGCGGAAACAACAACAACATGGCGACTTGAAGAGTTTGGAAGGTTCATTATTTTCGGGCTAAAAAACGACATTCGATGTCAAAAATCGAAATGTCAAAAGCAAATTTTTTCCCTACAAATCCGAAAATATTTGGAGGTAGCCATAGGCATATCTATGGACAGACATACCTCTCATATCTATAGAGGTAGCACTTCAAGTGTCATGTAACTATATTCTAATGTGTTACGTGGTAACAATAGGAACGCTTTTACCTTGATTCGAAAAAAAAAAATACAGCCTTCCCCGGAGAAGGCTGAGTCATGGCGAGGCAATCCACCACTCCACTAAGTAGGAGTTTGTGACCACCACTCAGTAGGCATGTTTGTTAGGGCCGTGGTAACACCCGACTTGTGTTATATACTTGTCGGTTGCTAACCACCTAGCTGATAAGTTAATTTTAATCATACTTACGTTACGCACCGGATACCGGATTGGTGATGTATCCAGGCGGTCCCCTCCCAAGGAGCTCATAGGGCCGTCAAACGGCGTAATCCTTTCTACGTCGCGTCTCGAGATCAGACCTGTCATCATCGTCCGACGAATAAATCGCCACTCCCGGCTTCACAGTTGGATTCTTATTTTCGTGTACTTGTTCTTGATGGTAGTAATCGAAACGCCACTCTTCCGCAGCGTCACAACTCCTCAGAGACCGTCGAGGAAACGGGCAACTTGCGACATGGCCCCAAAGCGAGTGCTTGGTCCGGGGCAGCCCACGCCGCTGAGGCGAGTATCGGACGACCTGGAAAGGACAGAGAAAATGATCACAAAGCATCGTGTCCTGGATGCACAAGGAGGGATGCAGAAAGTGAAATACTTATCTGATTACCACCTGCCGACGTCCACTTCAACGAGCCCTGATGGGCCCCCTAACGCTGGAGCTGCAGGGTATCGCCGAATACGGCCGCCACAGTTAATCAGTGGAATCCTCCAGTACTTAATCCCCGCGGAGTCACTCCTGATCATTCGTTACGCGAATATACTAACCACACTCGTCAGAAACAGCCACGGAAATTTCACTTTCGACGATCACAGGTTGATTGACAACTTGATATCCACCGATAGAATGACAGCTGAAACATCAACCGATCTCGGAAAAATACATAATCAAAATATCAACAAAATCCAGGGGTGGATTAACGACGACCACGGTAAATTATCGGATTGGTGGGAATCTTCGACCGGCCCGTGTGGAAAGGAGGACATTCACCCGGTCACATTGTAAAAGGAGAAAGTACGGGACCGGGATGAGAAAAGAGAAAGCAGCGGTACCTGATGGAGGAAAAATTGGCCATTCTTTGTGTGACGGCGAAGGCGAACAGATATTAAATTTTGGAAATTATCAGGTGCGTCGAAGAATTCTTTGAGTGACGGCGAAGGCGAACAGATATTAAATTTTGGAAATTATCAGGTGCGTCGAAGAATTCTTTGTGTGACGGCGAAGGCGAACAGATATTAAATTTTGGAAATTATCAGGTGCGTCGAAGAATTCTTTGTGTGACGGCGAAGGCGAACAGATATTAAATTTTGGAAATTATCAGGTGCGTCGAAGAATTCTTTGTGTGACGGCGAAGCCGAACAGATATTAAATTTTGGAAATTATCAGGTGCGTCGAAGAACTCTTTGTGTGACGGCGAAGGTGAGTAGTAAACGAATCTGGCCTTGAAGAAATTCACCCACAACTGAACCGGGACTCGGCTGGAGTCGGGGTTGGACTTTTGTTTTGTATCTGTTACTAGCGCGACCAACAAGGAAGAAGGAGGTTAGTGCATACTTGAAAATAGATGTAAGTTTTCTTTATTTTGATTGTCTTTCGCATTTAAAGTCATCGTAGAATAAGATAAACTTTAGATAGTTTGTCATAGTGGAGTGGTGGAATTTACGTATATCGAAACGGTAGAAGAAATTCTGTGACACGATAAACGCTAGGATACGGGAATTGTGTAAAATAAATATTTTGATTCGAAATTACGGCGTCGTTCATATTCGTGGTACGAGGAAGCAGAACGGTCCGTGTTACGTGGTTGATTAGATCGGTGGTTGGAAGACATAGAGGGGCCGTGCCATTCGCCGCAGCGACCCCCCTTCCCAGATTTCTTGACCTCGGTGAGCCGTAAGCTCACTCGGCGGCTCGTGGTCCATCATTGGGGTGAGTGAGTGGCGCCCACGCCCAGTCTCCTGAGCGAACCCGGGACCCAAACGGACCAAGCCGAGGGTCACTACCCCCTCAAATAGGCGGGGAGGGTAACAAATGGTGTGTGGAATTATTTGCAAATAAGTTTTTGTGCAATTTGTAAATTTCTACTTTCTATTCGCAGGCCTCATCGTCAACTTCGCCATGCTGGCACGCTGGTAGGAATGTGGCACCATGCGTCGTCTTGCTGTCTGCAGGAGATGCGATGCTGTTGGATTTCGTGACAGAATCAAAATGTAATAAATATAAGCATATTATAATTAGCTCTGTTCGCGTACTTGAATAGATTGGCAGAAAGTTGTTTTTGTACTCTTGCTGCAAGCCAAATTTTGCAGCAAAAAGAAGCCAACTGTAAAAATATGTTGCTGCTGCAGTACGCGAACAGACTTTATATGTCGTAGAAGTATATTTTATATACAGTAAAGCACGGATAACTGCAATACGCTTAAGTGCACAACACGCATAAGTGCACAGGAAGTTCATGCACCGATTTTTTCTGGTTACTTTTCATACATTTGAGGTCGGATAAGTGCAACACGGTTAAGTGCACAACATGTGTAAGTGCACATTTTATTTTGCACTGAATCGAACATTTACGCTCAGTTCTACACGGCTAAGAGCACATGTTTTTGTATGGCAAAAAAAGTTTCATTAGAATGCATACATTCACAATTTTAAATATTCAAATTTGATGATCCAGAGTTTCAACCTCATTTTTTTTCTTTGGCAAAGACTCAGAATGGGCTACATTTGCAGTAGAACTGGGCACGCAAACAACAATAACAACAAATGCATTGCTTCATACCCGTAGCGCGAGAGCATGTGTGACCGTCTATGTAACCTTTAACATACCTGTATTTTGGAAACAATGCCTGTCTTTTTTTATCTGGGTGTCGGCTTGGCAATAGAAAGAAAATAGGAAGCAAATAGGAAAATAGGAAGGCTTGGCAATCTCAAAGAAAATAGGAAGCAATACCACGGAAACTAGCCATAAACTGCATGTGCCAGCCAACTGTTTAAATAATATGAGATAAACCTATTGCACGTAGTAAAATATTAATAGATAATTGCATGCATAGAGTTGTAAAGGATGTGACCGTAAAAGGTGGTATGTAATTGGTAGTTTATAGAGCATATGTAACAAGAGTTAGATAAAACTGCCGTTCCTTGTATCGGTTTCCTGATTACATTACACAACGCGAGTTAGGCAGTTGGCGAAATCGGGTTCGTCTTTTCTCAATCGTAACATCTATGAAATTCTCCAAGTGTAATTGTTTCGATTTTATTCTGCTAAGTTGTGCGAGTAGCCTTTAAAGCAAAACCAAGAAGTTCGCACTTTTTTAAGTTGCGCCGAATTTGAGATTTTTTTCGTTAAAGCGGAAGTATAGTTTACATAGAAACCGTGAAGGTTACACTTCCGCAAGTTGAAATTGTGGTAAGTTTATCTGTTTCTTTCATTAGGTTTTGTTTGTAGATATTCTACGAAACCCTTAACCCCAGTCTTTTGCGGTTTTCATTAGTTTCATGGATATTTTTATCCCGCTAATATTATTGGTGTATTTATATATGGTGTACATATATCTTTTATTGCAGTATTATGACAACCAAAAGAAAATTTGTAACGTTAACTATACAGCAAAAAATCGAAATTTTGGATAAATTAAGCAGCAAAATCATGAAGGAGCTCGCTATTGAGTACGGGTGTTATGTGTCAACGATCTCTTTTACAATATTAATTTTTAAAGGGAGAAGATGTGCACCAGCTCGGTGCCTAGAGAAATCAAATGAAATTGAATATAATAATGAATTATTTGTATGTCAATATGCATTACAGATGCAGTGTATATTGAGATGTGTGTAGGTGTGATGTTTTAATTAGATTTCAGGTATATAATTGCAGGTAGGTTGCTATGGTTGTAGAGAGGCGGCACCAGCGGCCATCTTCTTGGGGAGGCGTCGGCGGCGACAGCGGCGGTGGTCATGAGGATATTTTAATGTTGATGACAAATTGAGTTGTTATCATTAGGATTTTGAATAGTTACAAATGATAGATATAGAATAGAAGAAAGTACAGTGAAATAGTGAAATTATTAGGATCATGTAAATTGAAAAGACGAAAATATTAAATAAATTGTAAAAGTTTGTATGATCGAGGATAATTTAATGCAGATGATTTTGAGGCTATATATATATATACATGTATATATTGTTCTCAATACAGATAATCATGCATGTATTTGCCGGAGCTTTAATGCAGATACTTATGCATGTGTTTGCCGGAATTTTAATGCTGATAATTATACATGCACTTGCCGGAAATTCGAAAATTGTCAATATATACATACACATATGAACGAACTTGTTTATTTTTATATTAGAAAACAACGACAAAAAAGGAGGAGGTGACTAAGACAAGTTCTTTGTTCAAGTCCGATTGGAGAGATTATTACAGAAAAGCTGTAGTTAGTACGAACTAATTTTGTGGAATTCAATTGTAGATGTAACAGGTACCTGCATTGATTGGTGTTGTTGAAAAGTAGTTTTTCATCCTGTTGGCATGAAAATTATTGGCTATTCATTCTCAATTGAGATCCCAATAGTGGGGAATAACCTGCAGCAGGATAGTGGGTATTAAAGAAACTACTAAATTTGTAGAGACCGCACGATCTTTACCCACATTGTCCAAGTAGTGAGAATGGACAATGCCAGATTGTTTGGGCACGCCCCAGTCCAATCATCCAGTTTATGAGTCAAGAACTAGAAAGTAAATTTTTGTGTATTGTACTTATGTTTTGTGTATTTTGGTGTTGTTTTATGCATGATCATGTGATCTACCCAGACCTATTGCTTAGCACTACTACTATATAGCCAAGAGTCCACTACTACTATATAGCCAAGTCCGTATAGGGCTGCCATGTTGCAACATTACCAATTCGTGTAAGGTAGGACGGCGAACTGCTCTATCCACGTATCTCTATACAGAGATAACTCAATCAGTCTCCGAATAGGCATGAAAACAGCATGTCTACTATCTCAAAGGCTACTGGGTCAAGATAAATTTGATAGTGTGGAGTCGGAAGAACAAAACAATGTACCTCTATGTGGATACGCTAGGGGAGAGAGGAATACTAACAGGAAACAAGAAACAAAACAGAGACAAAGAAGAGGAAGAAACTGAAAATGATAGTACTAACAGAGCCAAGACACAAAAGGAAAAAGGAGAATGACAACATAAGTTATATTAATTATGAGTAGCGATATGGCTCCAAAGCAAACCAGGAAGAAGGAAGAAAACCGAAAATGAATTTCATTTTTGGTAACGACTGGGATTTGTAGAGGACAACAAGCTAACCATGGAATTATATAAGTCAGTAATAATGTTGGTTGTTTGTGATATTTTTGATTCTAATTATTAGTTATTGTACAATATCATTCAGTATGAAAATTCTTACTATGATATAAGTGAACTGTTAAAGAAATTATAAGTTACTAGTACAATGATTAATGATTTGCTATCAAGCGTTCATAAAGTAATTAATGATTTGCTTATTGAGTACTGTGTATGAGTTGCTCAAGCAGCACAGACAATCCATAAGACACTTATTGTTTCCAAAGAGTGGCTACCAGATCCATATGCTAACCGCAACAACCTCACAGTGTTAAGTAATAATATAACATAAGTTATTGTTAGTATGAGTGATGTGTACCAATGTTTATGGTTTCCCTATTTAAGTTGTTGCTGCTGCCTAATGTGTTTTAATAACAACTTAATTAACCGATAAATATTGTCACATGTCTTTCAAAGCCTTTATATGTGTTGAAGTTAAGTCTGAGAATTATAAGTGTGGCTCTTCATGATATTTTTTGAAGTTATCATGTTTGTTATTTATCTATAAATCTTGTTATAAGAAGAGATATATTCATTGGGTGGCTCAAAATATGGTCTGAATACACTTTAAGGAGTGCTGGGTGACCAATATATAGAAAGATGTTCCCTAATATAAAGAAAATGCTTGGTATGCCCAGAATGCATTTTCGTCCCCCACCACGGGGACTCATCAGTGGGCTCTTGAACTAATGTTTCTCAATTGTTATTTTTAATTTTTGATTTGTAATGCGATATTTGTTTTTTGTTTTAATATTGTTGGCACCAAAGTGCTACAATGTTTGAGAGTGGGCATGGAGATGATCATGCCGTGTGTATAAATAATGTGAGTGTGTGATATTGTGTGTTGCTTTGTGATAAATAATATATGCAATAAATAGTACAATGATTCCATATATGTTTGTCCATGCAAGTGTGTAATGATTTAAGAAGTATTGTATTATTTTATAACTGAAGAAGTCTAAAAATGTTTGGACAACTATTTAAAAATACTATTTTAAATTACTTACTTTGACAGATATTTTTCTAAATGTTGCTGCTTTTTCAGATCCACAACACTGCACTTGATAGTCACATTTGTTCTTTCACTCAATCCTTTTCTGATACAGGGAACAGGCACTAATCACAGACTCTTTTGTTTTTGTTTTAGAGATCAGGGGCTACTAATTGCATATGAACTAAGAAATACGGACCCTTTTGTTTTTTGTTTTAGAAATCAGGGCCTACTAATTGCATATGAACTAAGAAATACACATTGCGAACTGGAAAATACGCCTCAAGAACTGAAAAACACGCCTCAAGAACTGAAAAACACGCATCGCGAACTGAAGAACACGCATCGTGAACTGGGAGTAAATAATAGTTTAAATTCAGATACACAGAAGGACACTGCACTTTGAAGTGAGTTGTGAAATAATCCATCACCAGGATTAGATGAGGCTATGCTGATATGGTTTCAGCAGAGGAGGGTTAAAAACGCAGATGTTTCGGGGCCAATGATATTGGAGCAAGCATCTAAAATGGCTATAAAAATAAGTATAGATAACTTTGAACCCAATCAAGGTTGGTTACACCGCTGGAAACTAAAAAATTGTAAACGGGGAATACAATCGCCTAATGATATGGGCAATAATCGGTACTCGTTGGACATCAATAAGCAGAATCCGATCGCACCCTCAGCGAGCAGCAAAAAGGTACACTGGACAACACCAATCGATGATGGCGGCAGTCGTCAGACAACCAGCGTAAATTGCAGAACCAAGCCGTAGATAGTGAACAAGAAATATATTGTGAAGTACACAAAATTGTTAGAAATAAAAGTTATTATAACTTCAGGTGTGGGTTCACCCGAATATACTTAGGATTTGAAACATCCAATCATGCAGCAACGCTCCAACGTAAAAAAAAGGGGTTATTCCAAAAGTGCGAAACCCGAGTCGCATGTACGAGGCGGATGCTGCCATTGAAATGGCACGAGGTAGACGTCGAGACGCCTCCGCCACCGAAGGGGCACCAGCCCGACTAGAAGAGGATGCAGTCAGTAGTGTGGATCGAGACGAAGAGGCTGCTATTACTGAAGGGGCGCTAGATCAACTAAATGAAGCCGCAGTCATTAAAGTGTGTGAAAGTGAAGATGCCGCCGCCGCCGCCGCCACTGTGTATAAACAGACCAAGTATGAAGATGGAGTCGCCGTCGAGGGAATATTGGTTGATGAATGTGCAGAAGCTGCTGCCGTAAGAAGTGAGGACCGACGTGAAGACACCGTCGCTGTCACCGAACGAGCACCCGATTGCCGAGTAGGAGCCGCTGTCATTGAAATCGTTTCGGATCGCCGCAGAGATGTTTTAGCCGCTGATGATTTGTTAAATATCAGAAGAGAAGTTGCCGCCGAGAAGGAAAATGTATTGAGTCTGCAAAGAGCCGCCGCCATCATTGAGAAAAAAGAGGTTAGTGATCAAAGAGATAATTATGGGGTATTTCATGAGTCTGTCAGATGGAACGAAAACAGGCAGAGCGAAGTATTAACCTTGGAAGGTACCAAGAGAAAGCTAAAGTTAAAGTTGGAAATTTTGGAGTTGGAAGCAGCAGTAAGGAAAGCTGCCCAAGAAGCTACAGCTGATGTAGATGTCTCCCAACAGATGGAGCGAAGGGAAAGCGTAAGACCGGGAAGACCGCTGGGAGTAGAACAGCTGCCGATGCCAGCCGATATAGTGGCCGCATTGATACGAGACGCTGAGGTTGATCAACCGGATGTTGAGTTTCGAGAGACCCCCCGCTTGAAAGAAGGCAGATGACTTTCTTGGAGCTGCAGGCAGCTCTTCCTAAATATACGGGTGATAATGCTTACCAGCATATTGACCGATTCTTCGAAGAATTAGAAGAAGTACTAAAATTGGCTCGAATTTATGGTGAAGAAAGATTAATCTATCTACGAAGGTCTCTCACCGGTACTGCCCGAGCATTCCTAAGAACAGTGCGGGCTCGGACGTATGAAGATTTAAAAGTGATGCTTATCCGGGATTTTGCGGCGGCGACCAGTTTAGAGGAGGTTTATATGAGGCTGCGCAGAGCTAGATGGGACCCCGAATCAGAGTCATTACACCGATTCATCTTGAATCTACACGGAATAGCGCAGCTGGGCAACATAACCGAAAATGATTTGGTGGGCATCACTATTGATTTAGTGAGAAGTAGTGGATATAACCCGACGGTATTGATTGGCTCAGGAACGTTAGAGGAGCTGAAATATCGAGCCATCCGTTACCACCGGCAGGTGAGCTATGAACCTGCAACAGAACGATATCGTATACCAGCACCGAGAAATGCCAGACCAGAGGCAGTCAGAAACCGAAGTCCGAGAAGAAGTCGACCTAGTGTAAATACATCCCGAAGTATGGAGTCCAGCATGTCAGTTGCAGAAATTCGATGTTATAATTGCTGCCAGATGGGGCATTTCCAAAACCGATGCCCTCACCCAAGGAGACCGCCGGGGAGCTGTTTTCATTGCTGGGGGTTGAACCACGATCATTACGAATGTCCCAACCCCAGAAGGATTCCGCCAGCCGCTGTAAATCCCGCCCGAGGTAGAACATCTACACCGAATGCGTCCATGGCCGCAGCAGTAGTTGATGAAGCCGAAGAACGAATGAGCCGCCTCAACATAACGAATATGTCCAATCAGCTTGATTAGCTCGACTAGCGTGCCGCCTGAAATAGCTATACATCCGCAGATCCCGAGGTACCGAGGTTTAGGTGGGAATTTGATTAATCTATGTGGAAGTGTCGATGCGAAAATCGAGATATACCCGTTAAGATATACGTTATAAGAGAACAAGAACCGCTGTTCCCGTTAATTTTAGGAAGAGATTACTTGAAATGTAATAACATACAGTTAGTCAAAATAAGATGTTATCATTATGATAAACCCAGTTTGTTAAAAATAAAAGAGACTATTGAGACCAAGTGATTCGGGCTCTAATGAGATGGAATATACCAACGAGGAATGGTTGGACGAGGAAGAATGGGACGCGGAGTACCTGGACGAGTTTAATTTGCATACCGCCGTTACTGAAACAGAAGCCACTTCCGATGCTCTGCCGATCGAGGTCGATCGGTTGTCAGGTCGGCCGAGTTGTAAACGTGGAATACAATCGCCTAATGATATGGGCAATAATCAGTACTCGTTGGACATTAATAAGCAGAATCCGATCGCACCCTCAGCGAGCAGCAAAAAGGTACACTGGGCAGCACCAATCGATGATGGCGGCAGTCGTCAGACAACCAGCGTAGATTGCAGAACCAAGCCGTAGATAGTGAACAAGAAATATATTGTGAAGTACACAAAATTGTTAGAAATAAAAGTTATTATAACTTCAGGTGTGGGTTCACCCGAATATACTTAGGATTTGAAACATCCAATCATGCAGCAACGCTCCAACGTAAAAAAAAGGGGTTATTCCAAAAGTGCGAAACCCGAGTCGCATGTACGAGGCGGATGCTGCCATTGAAATGGCACGAGGTAGACGTCGAGACGCCTCCGCCACCGAAGGGGCACCAGCCCGACTAGAAGAGGATGCAGTCAGTATTGTGGATCGAGACGAAGAGGCTGCTATTACTGAAGGGGCGCTAGATCAACTAAATGAAGCCGCAGTCATTAAAGTGTGTGAAAGTGAAGATGCCGCCGCCGCCGCCACTGTGTATAAACAGACCAAGTATGATGATGGAGTCGCCGTCGAGGGAATATTGGTTGATGAATGTGAAGAAGCTGCTGCCGTAAGAAGTGAGGACCGACGTGAAGACACCGCCGCTGTCACCGAAGGAGCACCCGATTGCCGAGTAGGAGCCGCTGTCATTGAAATCGTTTCGGATCGCCGCAGAGATGTTTTAGCCGCTGATGATTTGTTAAATATCAGAAGAGAAGTTGCCGCCGAGAAGGAAAATGTTTTGAGTCTGCAAAGAGCCGGCGCCATCATTGAGAAAAAAGAGGTTAGTGATCAAAGAGATAATTATGGGGTACTTCATGAGTCTATCAGATGGAACGAAAACAGGCAGGGAAGGGAAAGCGTAAGGCCGGGAAGACCGCTGGGAGTAGAACAGCTGCCGATGCCAGCCGATGTAGTGGCCGCATTGATACGAGACGCTGAGGTTGATCAACCGGATGTTGAGTTTCGAGAGACCCCCCACATGAAAGAAGGCAGATGACTTTCTTGGAGCTGCAGGCAGCTCTTCCCGAATATACGGGTGATAATGCTTACCAGCATATTGACCGATTCTTCGAAGAATTAGAAGAAGTACTAAAATTGGCTCGAATTTATGGTGAAGAAAGATTAATCTATCTACGAAGGTCTCTCACCGGTACTGCCCGAGCATTCCTAAGAACAGTGCGGGCTCGGACGTATGAAGATTTAAAAGTGATGCTTATCCGGGAGTTTGCCGCGGCGACCAGTTTAGAGGAGGTTTATATGAGGCTGCGCAGAGCTAGATGGGACCCCGAATCAGAATCATTACACCGATTCATCTTGAATCTACACGGAATAGCGCAGCTGGGCAACATAACCGAAAATGATTTGGTGGACATCACTATTGATTTAGTGAGAAGTAGTGGATATAACCCGACGGTATTGATTGGCTCAGGAACGTTAGAGGAGCTGAAATATGGAGCCATCCGTTACCACCGGCAGGTGAGCTATGAACCTGCAACAGAACGATATCTTATACCAGCACCGAGAAATGCCAGACCAGAGGCAGTCAGAAACCGAAGTCCGAGAAGAAGTCGACCTAGTGTAAATACATCCCGAAGTATGCAGTCCAGCATGTCAGTTGCAGAAATTCGATGTTATAATTGCTGCCAGATGGGGCATTTCCAAAACCGATGCCCTCACCCAAGGAGACCGCCGGGGAGCTGTTTTCATTGCTGGGGGTTGAACCACGATCATTACGAATGTCCCAACCCCAGAAGGATTCCGCCAGCCGCTGTAAATCCCGCCCGAGGTAGAACATCTACACCGAATGCGTCCATGGCTGCAGCAGTAGTTGATGAAGCCGAAGAACGAATGAGCCGCCTCAACATAACGAATATGTCCAATCAGCTTGATTAGCTCGACTAGCGTGCCGCCTGAAATAGCTATACATCCGCAGATCCCGAGGTACCGAGGTTTAGGTGGGAATTTGATTAATCTATGTGGAAGTGTCGATGCGAAAATCGAGAATATACCCGTTAAGATATACGTTATAAGAGAACAAGAACCGCTGTTCCAGTTAATTTTAGGAAGAGATTACTTGAAATGTAATAACATACAGTTAGTCAAAATAAGATGTTATCATTATGATAAACCCAGTTTGTTAAAAATAAAAGAGACTATTGAGACCAAGTGATTCGGGCTCTAATGAGATGGAATATACCAACGAGGAATGGTTGGACGAGGAAGAATGGGACGCGGAGTACCTGGACGAGTTTAATTTGCATACCGCCGTTACTGAAACAGAAGCCACTTCCGATGCTCTGCCGATCGAGGTCGATCGGTTGTCAGGTCGGCCGAGTTGTAAACGTGGAATACAATCGCCTAATGATATGGGCAATAATCGGTACTCGTTGGACATTAATAAGCAGAATCCGATCGCACCCTCAGCGAGCAGCAAAAAGGTACACTGGGCAACACAAATCGATGATGGCGGCAGTCGTCAGACAACCAGCGTAGATTGCAGAACCAAGCCGTAGATAGTGAACAAGATATATATTGTGAAGTACACAAAATTGTTAGAAATAAAAGTTATTATAAAATAATATTAAATATTTCAAATTTCATGGAGAAAAATCAGCATCTGATGAAACAACTGCCGATTACTGGATTAAAAATGTACTGCCAGACATCATCAAAGACTACGAGGCTGAAGATATATTTAATGCGGATGAATCTGCCCTACCGTATAAGGCCCTACCTAGTGGTACTCTTGCTTGCGGAAGAGACTCTGTGAAAGGCGGGAAAAGCCAAAAAGACCGCGTGTCTCTATTATTTGTGACAAATATGAATGGATCGAAAAAATATATTCATGTCATTGGTCATTTCAAACAGCCTCGATGCTTCCGTGGAAAACTAATTCCTCTCCCATATTATTCAAATAGCAAAGCTTGGATGACAAGCAAAATATGGACGCAAATAATCAAAGCATTTGACGCAGATGTAACGAGAAATCATAGGAAAGTTGTCCTTTTTGTAGACAATGCTGCTTGTCATAAATTTGATGAAGCAGTTCAGTTAAAAAGTATAATAATTGTTTTTACCAGCCAATACGACAGCACTTATTCAACCATTAGATCAGGGAATCATCCGTACCTTCAAAGCGTACTACCGACAGCAAATAGTCCGGAAGCAAATTTTGGCTATTGAAACAGGATCTTGCATTCAGAGTTTTGGAAAATCATTAGATATCTTACAAGCAATTAACTTGATCAAAAAATCTTGGTGGTTAGTTACGCCGACAACTATCCAAAACTGCTTTCGTAAGGCTGGATTTGATCAAAAATCTTTGCAGGAAGTGAATGATGGTCCAGAAGAAATTATTGAACTACCAATACCGGAGGATCAGTTTAATGAACTTTTAGCCTGCGACGATAATCTGAATTGCTGTGGAAAGTTAAACGAAGATGAAATAATCGAGGAAGTGCGTTCAACAAATGTAGATGATTCCGATGATGAAGAGACCATCGAAGAGATCCCTGGATTGATCTCAACTACAGATACGCTTCAGGACGCACTAATTTCTCTTTCAACAATCAGGCGATATATGATGAAAAAGGGGGCCGACTTACCATCTCTAGACAAGGTGGAAGAGGTTCTAATTAAATGTTCGGGCAAACAAATCGTCCAAAAAAAAAATATATCTGACTTCTTCAAAAATTAAAACCTAGCTACGAACATATAAAATTTAAATTTTGAGCAAATGTTAGAGTATAAAAAAATTTAATTTTGTTTTCCCGTTTTTCCTATGAATAAAGTCTTATAATTTTGTAGATGTTTTCATTTACTATTGATTTTTAGAGTAGACAAATTTAACAAAACACTAATAAGTGCACAACACGGATAAGTGCACAAAATCTACGTGGATCATCAATGTGTACTTATCCGTGCTCTACTGTATGTTGTAGAACCATATTTTACATCTGTCATATAAGCATATTTTATAGGTTTATTCGCGTACTGCAGCAGCAACAGATTTTTTCAGCTGGCTTCTTTTTGCTGCAAAATTTGGCTTGCAGCAAGAGTACTAAAACGATTTAATGCGAATTTATTTTAATATACGAGGTCTGGCTATTAAATAACGAAACTGCGCGCCTAGAGGGCACCGTAGAGGGGTGGGAAAAAAACGAGTAGTACGTTGGGTATCTAGATATGGTAGCGACACTTTAGGCGAAAAGATAGGTGAAAATACTTTGGTTTGATACACTGCCTATGCACTTGGGAAGTGTCAAGAAAAAGGATTGTAATCTAGTAGCTTGATTTTTGTTTGAAAAATGAAATTGTAAAAATAATTTTTTCAGTCTTGAAACGAGCTTAGATAAATAATGATGAATTATAAAAAATGTAATTTGTAAAATATTGACTTTAATTAAATAAAATTTAACATTCATTTTAAAAAATATTATTGAAGTGAAATATTTACTTAATACTAATTTACTTAATACTACTGCTAAATTGGTGACCCCGTGAGTTAGCTAGCAACCTTCTGAGACGATCGGTCTCACGTTTTCTACTCCGCCTGCTCACATAGCAGGTTCCGAGCAACGGAACGTAAGAGAGGAGGAAATACTCAGAAGATTCGTTAGAAAACACCACTTCGCTAGAGCGATGACTGACTTGCAGCAGTAGCAGTAACGACGTGAAGTTAAAAACACTACAAAGTGCATATGACGACATACTACTGGCGTTAGGGCCGACCGTCTGCGACCGAGTTCTAGTTGTTTCTCGCGAAAAAGAGCCTGATCGGATTCGAACTCGAGCCTTAAATCGATTGAAACGCAATTAGCTGTGGCTTATCAAAGCTGAATTTCGAATTGGCTGGAATATTGAAGAATCAAATGAATTCGAATAGCAAGATAAGAAACAAGAGTCACGAACCGTGAATGTTGGACTAACAAGGAATAACGAGAAACTAAAAGAATTCGAATATTTCAACATTAGTGAAAATAAGGCAAGTCAGGAATTAACGTAAACAACATTATAGTCGAAGTGGTTTGAAATATTTAATATTGTATTATGTGTAATATCATTACCAATTACATAATTCGTGAACAGTTGTAAACTTCTCAAGTGCTAGGGAAGAGAGTTGGTGAAATTATTATCATCAACATTATTACAATTTTCGATGCATAACGGTCTAATTAACGAATTATCAATTCATTTGAAGTTAACCTCCATTAGCCATTTAACATGTCGATTAACGAGGAGTTAGAACCACCGACTCTAACGGCAAATCATTGGTCCCAAGTGTCTTCTTATAATAATCAAATTAACGCGTTCTGCCATCAAGCCTCCTCTATTTTAGGCTGAAGATCCTTTGGTTCGACCAGCTCGAGGGGCAATTCAATTTAGCCGGCATTAGAGTTTCGTCAACGAGATATTTTTATACACTAGTTGCTTTAGGTACGAATGAACTTCGCGTGGTTAGGGACTTAATAAAAACGCCTCACTCAATACATCCTTATGAGAAGCTTAAAGAAGCCCTCATAAATAGACTTTCGGCAAGTGTCTCTAGCAAATTGAGTCACTTGTTAAAAGGTATGATGTTAGGAGACAAAAAATCCTCTCAATTGCTTCGAGATATGAAGCAATTGGGTGGTGATAATGTAGGTGAACAACTCTTGCGAACAATGTGGTTGCAGCATCTTCCCGAGCAAACTCAAGCGATTTTGGCTTGCACTCCGAGAAATTCAGTCGAGCAATTGGCAGAATCGGCAGACAAAATGGCTGAAATAGTAGTGCAACCAACTGTTTTTGAGGCATCAATTTCGTCATCTCGGTTGCAGAAAATTGAAGCCCAAAAAACTGCTTTATCAAGTATTATCCAGAGGCAGCAACAGCAACCCCAAAGTTCAGGACGTTGGAGATCGAGATCGCGTTCAAAATCTCAAAATCAGTCACCAACACGTTCAACTGTTAAGCATCCAGACTGGTGTTGGTATCATGAAAACTTTTATGATAAGGCAAAACGTTGTGTACAGCCGTGTAAGTATTACATAAAGCAAAACGTTAATTTCTCGGAACAAAAAAACTAAACTCTCGTTTACCGTCGACGGTAGGTAAACGTAGCCTCTCTCTAAGCCGTCGACTTGAAATTTTCGATTCAGGGTCCAAACTACGTTTCCTAATTGACACAGGGGCGGATATCTCAATTCTGCCGGTACCTTCGAATCAAAAACTTTTTCCATGCAGTCTTACACTTTCAGCGGCGAATCATTCTACCATCAAGACTTACGAACGAAAGACAATAAAGTTGAGTCTGGGACTTCGTCGAGAATTTTTATGGAGCTTTGTACTAGCCGATGTAACTAGACCTATTTTGGTCTAGTCTTCGATCTTGCAAATGGTATTCTGCTTGACCCATTAACTTCACTTTCATCAAAAGGTCATTATGCCAAGTTGACGCTTTCGAATCTTACGATTCATAAAATTGCTTCTTTTCATCCAAAGGTGTTGGAATTGCTTAGGAAATATCGAGCACGTACCAAAACACGTTCTCGTCACTATTATTGTATTTGTGCAGTAGCAGTTTGAAACGAACGTGTTTTTTCTCGTGCCGAAAACCATGTATGACGAAAAACAGGAGCAACGTATGAATCTCAAATTTCTCGTTAAATTGAAAAAAACTTCGACTGAGTGCTATAAACTGTTGCAAGAGGCCTATGGGGACAATTCTCTATCTTGTGCGCGTGTTTTTGAGTCGTGTAAGCGCTTCAGTGAGGGCCGAGAGAGCACTGAAGATGACCAACGCCCAGGTCGCCCTGTCACTGTTTCAACAGTGACCAAAATCAATCAAATTGTGCGTGCAGATCGTCGAATGAGCATCCGGATGATTGCCGAGGCTGTAAACGCCGATAAAGAAACGGTTAGACAAATTTTACACGAGGAATTACACATGACAAAAGTCTGTGCGACGTTCGTGTCAAAAAACCTGACTCCTGACCAAAAGCTCTTGCGTCAACAGGTCTGCTCAGATTTCCTTGAAAGGTTGAAAAAAGATTCCGGACTGATGAAAAACATTATTACTTGCGACGAAACGTGGATTTTTCAATACGATGTTGAAACAAAGCGGCAATCGATGCATTGGAACACGCCTGAATCGCCCAGAATCAAAAAAGCAAGGATGTCCAAATCAAAATTCAAGGCAATGTTGATCGTTTTTTTCGACATTAACGGTATCGTGATGACTGAATGGGTTCCAGAGGGTCAGACTGTCAATCATACTTACTATTTGTCAGTTTTGGCAACACTGCGAGAACGAGTTCGTAAGAAACGGGCTGAGTTGTGGTAGAACAGCTCGTGGATTTTGCACCAGGACAACGCACCTGCCCATAACGCGCTATCTGTGAAGCAGTATTTGGCCGGTAAGCGCACTCCAGTACTCGAACACGCGCCGTACTCGCCAGATTTGGTACCGTGCGACTTTTTTTTGTTTCCGAAGATAAAATCTGCTTTGAAAGGGACCCGATTTGAGTCGATGGAAGCGGTAAAGCAAAAAACGGCAGAGCTTATAAAGGCCCTCACCAAAGAAGACTTCCAGCACTGCTTCGATAAATGGAAAAAACGTATGGAAAGGTGTGTGGCGAGGAGAGGGGAGTATATTGAAGGAGAGCATTCGAATGTCGAATAATTTTTATAATAAAACCCTTTTTCGTAGCCAGTCTCGTTATTTAATAGCCAGACCTCGTATTATAATAAATTCGGGTACGGGAACAGAGCTTATATATGTCGTATAAGCATATTTTATGTATATGAATATATATATAAATAGAAACATAAAAATTTTATAAATATAAGTATATTTTGAAAATTACTTTTCGTATATTATCTGGACCGAGTTGTAGTGACTTGATTTGGAAGGGATTGAGATGAAACTTTAAAGTGGGTTATTGGTCCGACTGGATTAAGGTGGATTAACCAAATGAAGTTATGATAGTTCTACTAAAGTAAAGTATATCGTATGGGAACGTCACATATATGAATAGAACTCAAGTGGGCTTGGAATTTTTCAATCCTACATCCCTCTATCCGGGTCTTTTAACGCCCAAGTCGATATGATCCACTTAAATTTCGTGATCAGATTGACTTATATCAAATCAATGCAGTGCGTGTATACAACCGGGCTTGAAAAATCCTAATCCACTTTGAAACCACGTTATAGACGCCGCGAAAGATTATTTCGTGCATCTAATTTGGTCATCACTACAAAACATTTCACACATTTTTTATACGAGTACACCGCTTCTCTGTCGAATATTGCCAACAGAAATGATTAGTATGTCTGCAATTGAAGAAAGGCTTCTGAATGGGTTTTCCTTTTTTGCACTCATCTACTTTTATGACCTGTAGGACCATAAAAAAGTTAGACTATATGTTATACTTCGGTCCGGCTCAGGTATTTACTGGGTGCACGTGGCATGAAAGTCTGGTATATTGATGAGTGCGAAAAGGATATGTTATCAAACACTTTTTCATGCCGTGTTTTCCCACAAATATGATTATGAAGTTTAGTTTGCTCCCAGGAAAACGATTTACAGATTTTCATTTCACTTAATTCTAGCATATTTTATAGGTCTGTTCGCGTACTGCAGCAGCAACATATTTTTACAGCTGGCTTCTTTTTGCTGCAAAATTTGGCTTGCAAAAACAGTTTTGTTTAGGTGTTGGGACCGTCGGTCGGCAGGGGTTAGAAGGACAAATGCCTCCAATCTGAAGGTTAAAAATTGGGAGCGGGGAGATGAAGGCGTATTTTGCAACTTTGAACCATCACTTTCATATCTGCCAAATCAATTTATTTCCGTTACAATATGTTTAAGAATTTCCAGCGCTAAAAATAATCCGCAAATACTTTCTTCGTTAAAATATTCAACATCCTTATTTACAACCCTGGCAGATATAAATCTATGCAATTTAGGTGGATAATTTCTTCTTCCCATTCAAAATGACATTCACTTTGGCTCGTATTGTAGTTCTAAGAAGATATGCGTTCACGTTTAGCAGGCGTAATTACCGCTTTACTACTATGATAAACATAATGCTCCGTATTTATAAATTATTTATTATTACTTTGTACGGTGAAGCAATAATAAATAATTTATAAAAACTTCACTTAATTCGTTTGCAATCATCAATGTTTCTAATTGTATATGTGCTGTAATAAAAAAACAGCGATCCATGTATTTGTTTATTTTGAACTTTTTAAGTATGCTGGAAAGCATTAATATATACTGGGAAGGAAATTGTGTAAGAATTTAGTGACACTAAATATTTATTTGGCTAAGCTTCAAAGCTAAACTGTTTAACTGTTTAAAACTCATTTAGTTCTTCCGGTAGTTCTTCATCGTATATTAGATTTTGTATTGGTGTTTCCACAAATTTCTTTGCATTCTCAGTATTTTTTGCACTTGTAGATGATACCGCTTCCTCGCCGCTTTCTCCATAATCTTCATTATCTCGATCTACCGGCAATTCTTCGTACATTTTTTGCATGGATTTTAAGTTTTCTTTCAGTGTTGCAATTTTTCGTATGTCAATTTTATAAACAAATTCAGCGATTTCAGTCATGTTGTTGATGTTAGTCAAGTCCCCAATAGGATCCTTGACTTTTCGTTATGTTGGATATGTTTCGTTTGGAAGCAGATTCAGAGTTTGAGGTCGTGTTGCTAACTATGAAAAATTAACAAAATGTTGGAACTTTCTAAGCTTATTCAGTTTATAATTTTCACTTACAAGTTTAACTGTTGGCTGCAGTTCGAAGCAGTTTTTGAAAATTGCTACTATTGCGAATATGTAGAGTCCCAATCTGCCACGACTTATTGCCACAACTAAACGCCTCATGTCATGTAAATGACCAACAGCTTTCGTTCGGACAAGAGAAATTACAATGTAATCATTTTGTTAACCTTGGTATTTGTCAACAATTGTGGCTTGGTGCGGCCAGCCAATCAAAGGATTCTGGCAAAATCGCGGGATAGCCAAGAAGCCGCATGTACATGTACACTGCAACAATGTATTCTGCTTCAGCCAAATTCTGTTGAGGAGAGGGGGATATAAATTGTGATGCAATATGTTAAAGAGCTACAAGTTAACTTCATTACTTACCTAATAAAAGAACGGATTAGACTTCGACTCACCAGCTCCATTGAAATCGTCTACATTAATGAGCTGATAGTCATATACAAAACCACTATTGGCACTTTGATATTCATCTCCCGATTTGATGTATTCAAGATCATTCAAAATTTTATATCTCCACTTGCACAGGGCATAGATAGCCACTGCACAGATCCACTGTGGGCACACTCAATCGCACTAATCTCGTGAGCAACGACTGCTCCATGTTCGAATATTTCTGAAAGGTCATATTCTTTACGGGTGGCAACTGATGACAATTCAAACTGTCACTACTGCCACTGTCACACGTTTGTCTCCACTAGTCTCCATTGTCAAAATTTTGGCTCGAAAGAATGACCAGATAATGGAGACATGTCAAAATTTAGCTTCACGATTAGCTCAGTACCAGCCTTTAGACTCTAAATCCGATTATCACGATATTATCACGATATTGTCACCAAACACTACATGGATGACTACTTGGGTGGAGACAACAGCGACGTTAAAAATTTGTTATCGTTTATGCCCCGCGTGATGTACTCGTCAACATCACCTTTCGCGGCGAGTGAACACATCGTATGAAAGAATTGTTCTCCGCTTTGACCCCTCTTTCTTCGGCTTTTCCGCAGCTCGTAGTGGATGTCTCCGTTGTTGCATTTGACTGGAAAGTTTTCCAATAATGCGGATTGAAATATTTCCCATTATCTGAACAACGGCTGGCTCTCCAACCAAAGTGTTGCGTTGCCTCGCAATTTTGAAGGAATAGTAAATAGCAATAATCGATCGTTTATTCCACGTAAAGACTTGATCGATTCTACGCGGTCAATCCACTTATCGCTTGACAAGCTGTACAAATCGTCCGGATCGAAGAAGTGCAAAATTTCGCACAAGTAAGGTGGCGTCAAAGATGGTGTACAAGGATTCACAATTGCTTGTGTTTGTGGTGCAGCTCCTTCTTTCTTTGTCGCCATTTTGATTTGAAACGATCACGTCGCTGTTGGCGTTGTTTCAGTTTCGTGTGTTTTCGTTTCGCTAGTTTTCTCGTTTCTCTGTGTGGGGCTTCGGCGTTTCGTTTATATTTCCCGAATCGGCTCCTCCACACTCCTCTAAACGTTTTCGGAGTGTCTAGGTTTTTCCAGACGTTGGAATTTTTTTTTCACCGAGCACACTTTTAAACTTGCGTCTTGAACTCATCGAAACTCAAGTCAAATCGGCGACACGCGGATCAAAACGATATTTTTCTATATCGTGATCTCACTTCTGAGTTTTAGAGCCTTCACCGGCTTCGAAAATTAAACACAACTGTTCTTCTTTAGCGACGACGAACAACTACCTTTATTTTCTTTTCTATTATTCCTACAGACACATCCATACTTAATGTCAAAAGTTCGCTAATATCTTAAGGCTCGTATCCACTAATCGCGCTGCGTGCGTGCTGTTCGCGCTCAGCCAGCAAGCTATCGTCTACACCAAAAGCTGATCACACACTGAGCGCGAACAAAGAGAAGTGCTGTGCGCGAGCTGCATTTGAGATACGTCTCCACCGAAAATGTTCGCGGATTCGGAAGCAACGCTCTGTTCGCGAGCAGACACACTTGGTGTGGACGAGTAAACATTGCATTTCGATTGCTCGTCGAGCTGCTTCTTTGCTTTCCGCTCTCGTTGGAAAGCAGCCGTGCAAAATGCCATTCAGTATGGAATGGACTAATGAATTAGCTATTAAGTTAATCAATAAAGAAGAAGAATTTCCTATTTTCTGGGATCACACTAATAGAGATGATAAATTCCGAACGAAAAAAAAGAAAATATTTTTGGGAAAATCGGAAAAAATATGCGAAGTGATGGGATAGAATTAGAGAGGACGTAGAAGCGAGGCTTTCATCGTGGATATATATATATATTTTTTTTTTTGAAAATATAGACAATATGATGTAGGTCTGCACGAATAAGAATTTCGTCTTCATCAAAATCCATTTTTCACATTCAAGAAAGTTTTTTTAGATGTACTAATATAAAAAAAGCAGTGCGCATGCAGAACGCGCGCATGGAAGTAAATGTCTACACTAAAAGCTCTAGCACGCAAGCTACTTTTCTGTTTGCGTACTTGATGTGGACGTTGCGGATGGAGAGCGCATACATTGTTCGCGTTCAGCTTGTGTACAATCATCGATGACGTCAAATCTGAGCGCGAGCTGTGCGCGAGCTCTGGTGGATACGAGGCTTTACAGCTGTTCGTATATATTGAATCTTAAGGCTGATACTACTGTTAAAAATATTTTACTAAGACAAATGTGAATACTAACGTACAAGCAATACAATGAACTATAAAATTATGAACACAGTGAGTTGTGAACTTACTATTACATGTACACAAGAATACAATAGAATACGACTGTGTAATTTGGTTGAATTGTAATTGAATGCAATAAATTAGTCTTTAGTTGAAGCTCAAACGAAGCGTTTGATTTAATTAGCTTATCCCAATTTTAGTTCCAAAAACTACACAATAGGTGTTAGCGTTACTAATACTAATGATACGCTATAAAAGGCTGAAATTTTGAAATGCACAGCATAAGAAAAAAATTGCTAGAAAATATTTTTAACCTACTAAATAATATCATACCGAATTTCAGTGTAAGAGTTGCAAACTCGCTGGAAATCAATAAAGGACCAATTTTGAAATGAAATAAATATTTCAAAAGCTACTCGCAGTGGAGAAGCACAACAAAAAAGAAAGAAATATGTTTATTTCGAACAACTTCTTTTTCCGAACGACCGAGGGAAAATCAATGTGTAATGTATCAGTCTGCAAATAGTAAGCAAGCAAAAAGAAAAAAGCCACGACTTCTTCTGATTCAAACACCGTGCGGAAAATGACTGATGTTTTAAAGGAAAATATTAAACTTCAAAGAGAGCAAATAAATAATGATTAGTTTGGGAATCGAATTTTTCTGTCACTTCCTCGTCTGTGGGATTTGATGGATGAGGAGCATATGCTAAACTGCAGGTTACGTTTGACGCAAGAAATTATGTACTATCAATCGGTCCTATCAAACCGTCAAGCTACAAATGTGCCATCAGATATTTCAGCAACGCCAGTTGAATCAAGTTTAAAGCAAACGAACAGATCTACCGCAAACATGGTCGAGTATAGTTTCTCCAACACCTTCATCGAGTAAGGCTTCTTTATAATTCAGTTGAAAATATTACTTTACATTATTTATATTATGAGAAGCAAACAGAAAATCTAGGACATTAACTATAAGCTTTGGTTATAACATTAGGTTATAGGCCAAGAAGGTGATTTTAGTTTAAGTATAATTAATAAAATGAATATCAATATGTATAACTACTGTCATCAATAAAAGAATTGAAAAAATACTCCCAACGATTGTCTATGTACTAAGTTTAGAATAATAAACAATCTATGTGTTTATATTGATTCAATAGTGGTTCGCTAAGCAGTTGGAACTTAGAAAACCTTCTATTGAATATAAATTCCACCAAGCGATTGCACTTGTTGGAAGCTAAGTTGATACTCGTGTTTCACGAACAGCAGTAACTATAATACTTTGAAGAATGAAACGCTTGATTCAAGTACAAGAAACTGAATGAATCTTTATTTTCTGCACATCTATTTTATATGGTTACAAAATTCTTGGCCTAAACATAAATTTCTGCTAATATCATTATATTGCACGTTAATCGAGATCGATGACTTTTTGTTTACATAAGCAATATGATGTTCTACAAGTTTTGCTGTACAAAAGTGCAAGAAGACAAAAATTCTTATGAAGAGAAATATTGCTGACGAAAATTATTGACTGCGTTCAAGAATTTTGTACGTAGAAAGTGTACTTGTAGAAAAAAAGTCAACGATCTGATGGACTTGATGAAATTTCAATATTACAGAAAAAATGATAATCAAATTACTTTTAGTAGAGTGTTATTGACCCATACTGTTTGCTAGGCAGGCTATGCAGTGATAATGTGTGTAGTATTGCTAATAAGAATGTAATTTTTTATTGTATCTATGTGGTATGCCTATTGTAGCTGATACAGAAATCAAACACTATGCGCTGGATCAATAGCGTGTCTTATATTAATATCTTGTTTTTCGATATGAAGTCTAATATTGAGCAGAAGTTCGCCAAAGCCTGCAACTGACATTCGATAATATACATAAAACTTTCAGCATGTTCCCTGTGTTTCAAAAACTACGTGTGAAAATATCCTGTCATCAATCGGTCACTCAAAACAGGATGGACCCAAAATCGTCGCTTTCTTCTTCTTTTCTTTAGAACTAATTCTCCACACACGGCGGACATACATGTTAACACAGTGGAATTCATTGTAAAACTGTGATATATACAATTTTTCGCAGCAGCAAAGGCGCGTTTTCCCACCCCGTGTAGTTTGAATATTCAGCGTGAAAAAGCTCGGCGAAAACACGCAGAGTTTTCGCTGCTCGCCTATTTTGGCCCTTAGTTAGGATAGCATGCTGAAAAGCAATAGAGTTGAGTTGGAACCACAGATATAAAAGAAAATGGATACGAAATGGCTCTCCGTGTACCCATATGTGAGTTAGCATTTTTTAATCCACGCACAACATTGCTCTCTCACAAGAATTCCGCTCAGTGCGCCCATTTTTACCGCACTCACAACCGAAAAGCCCTAATGCTGAGTCTTATTTGGGAAAAATGTGTGGAATAGCAGATCGGTGTAAAAGCGTGCAACGGGCAACACGAAAAGAAAATTCAATGTCAGTTTGATTTGTGTCGGTGAATGAAAACATTGACTTTAAGTCAAAATTTGTTATAGAAAATTTTGAAATTTTTCACCATGTTAAGTGGAAACATACATCTACGTGAGTGCGCGATAATCTGTGTCGGTTTCGCGAATAAATTAGCGGTCGAAAATTCCAATATAGTGCGAGAATGAAGTGCCGCATTCCAGGCTGCAATAGTAGCTACAGAAGTGCTTCGCGGGGGATATCGTATTTCAGGTAAGTGAAAGTAACCTTTGGCATCAATTTCGTTTTGTTTTTGACTGAAATCATAGTTAATTTCATTAACGAAAAACATTTTAATCTCCACTCGCCGGGTGCGGGGAAAGAAATGTCAAACGACATATTCGAAATGGTGATATCTTGTGGTTTTTACATTGACGTTACCGCATGAACTGTGTAGGGCGCTTCATTAATCAGTGAATGTGTTACGTTTGCATAAATTTTTGATTTTTTGGTAAGGTTTTGAATTTTTTTATTCTTTTGTGCGTAGATTTATAAAAAATTGACATAATTTGTGTACATTAAGTAATGATGATGTAGTGCTCGCTAGATTTTAGCGCTTGATATTCATACTATTTTGTTCAAGGAACATTATCTCTCAGCGTATGTTACCGTTATTTTCATGAGATCGTGACCAACGCGACTTGGACCCTCGATGAGACCAAGAATGTAAAATTTCTTAAACTAACTAACCTGACCTAATCGTTCCGGCGCTGACGATTCTCGTGCTGGTTCGCTAAAATCCCGCGCTGGGGCCCTTTCGCTTGATGTTCAATTATCCACACGCACCGCGGTCCACCAACTACAATCCAGTCACCAAGAAAAAAAACCAATAACAGTTTCAATTTTTTACGTTCCTTATTTTCGTCTCGGTTATCGTTGATCTATATCGATGTTCTTGCCTATTTCTTCTCCACTCCGCTCCAACCACGAATATGCACCGAGAATAAAATATATTAGAATTATCTCCCTGCACTATCACACCGTCCGACTCCTTACCAGGCTCAATACAAAAAGAAGCACTTCACCGAGTTTTCGCACAAAACCCAACTATTTTCCGCTAAAGCGGCTTTTCCTCGACCGTTGGGGTTATTGGCATTTGACTTTGTCTGATTTGAAAATTCGTACTTTTCTATTCCAATTCAGTCCACCATCCAGTGCTTTGGTATCATCATTGTACCGCCAATTTAGTACCATTTTTCCCTGATCTGTCATTTGACATTCCATTATTGACATAGGTCATGGACGGCGGCTTGTTTACTTTTCAATTTTCAAGTAAGTAGTCTTGAAACAAAGAAATATCTGCTGCTACATCGCTAATACTCGACATCATACGTACTGTTACAGGCCAGGATCTCTTCAAGTATCCCATGCCATCCTGACGGTGAGGTTGTCGGTCTCCATATCCGGATGAGTGGGTAAGTCTGTTTCCATACTTATAATCCGATGATCTCGAGCCGCATTATCTCCGCGTTCGTGCTGCGCCCCCGATTCGGTCGTCTGAGGTGTAATCCGTGGTCGCGAGCCCCCTTTTCAACACTTGTTGTCGTCGGGCGTGATTCCTGGATTGTAGGTTCTTTTAATCTGTCCTGCAATTCACCGTCCTGCGTCGAAGAATCGTTTACGCAAGTTACCCTTCTCCCTAAGCTACGGCCCTGACCCTTATGCTAATAACTGGACCCGGTGAGCTGCTCCTTGGCGCTTAACTACCCTCTACCATCCTTTCCTTCGAAGATTAATAGAGGATTTTTTTTTTAATTAAAAACAACGGATCGCGCATATTATTTGTTGATTCCGACCGTGACACGTAGTCACAGCAAACCAATCATTTTTCTGTTAAATAACCCTAAAGATCTCGGTGAATCACTATCACAGGAACACTACGTCAAAGCGCAATTCCCTGAAAGAAGTAAATTCCAATCGATCATCCATGGATGCTTCAACCTGTTCATACAACACTCATATCAGTCATAACGATTATAGTATGTACTCGATTACGAATCGAGACTACCCCAGTCCGCCGCCCATGTACAAGAAAGAGCGCCCTCGTTCATACGATGAGCTAGGCATGCAAGAAATAACTGAAATTCCCGATGAATATTTGAGTCAGAGCCATGTTCTTAAGCATTTGGCCAACGAAATCAAACTACCGGCAAAGAATCGCAGTAAAATTCTGGCAGCGGAGCGGACCGGACATAGAGGCGGAACACAGGGGAGAATACGAGTACTAGTTGGATTCGGCGAAACGAGGTAAAGCCACGAGGAGATACGATGGAGAAAGATACTGCGAACGGGCAGTAGCAGAATGATTGAATTAAAACAGGAGCTCTGACCGGGAGACGATCGGAAGATCGGCGTCAAGGTTAAGTCGTGGGAAGCACGGAATTTTCCAGTGGCTTTCTTTTAGATGGCAGACCTATAAAAGGAACGAGCACGCAATTTGGAATATAAGTAAATTCAAAATATCTGAATTATTTGAGATCCTGTAGCAATTAGTTTGTAAGAAGTGAGTGGTGTGAGATCGGTATAGAAAATTCAACTTTACCATATGAGCGCAAACCCCCAATAGTACTACCCTAAGAACACCATGTCACAAATATTATAGTGCAAGAAACACACTTAAACACACTTCATGGGAAAGTGGCAGTGGTACTAAAAACCATACGAGATCGGTATTGGATCGCCAATGCAAAACGAATTTTTTAAGGATCATTAATAAAAGTGCAGTTTGAATTAGGCACAGGCAAAAAACTAGAGCACAATTAATGAGGGATTTGCCCACAGCTAGGGTTACAGCCTCCAAACCCTTCTTACATGTAGGCGTTGATTACGCCGGGCCCATCACTCTAAAGATGTCTCCACACAAAACACTACGAACATACAAGGGATACTTCTGTATTTATGTTTGTATGTCCACCAAAGCCATTCACTTAGAATCGATATCAGATATGACTGCGGAAGCATTTAGTGCTGGGTTTAAAAGGTTCGTCGCGAGAAGCGGCTTATGTACAAACATATATTCGGACCGCGGCACAAACTTTAAGGGTGCACAGAAGATACTGAAGAACGAGTTACACAAAGCCATAGAGTCGGCATCTTAAGACATTGCAGAACACTTGCAAGGCAAAGGCATTACCTGGCACTTTAACCAAATGTATCTAATCAAATCTGTCAAGCATAATTTAAACCGGGTGATTGGTAAATCGATCTATACATACGAAGAATATGCAACTATATTAGCACAAATCAAAAGTTGTGTCAATTCCCGACCACTATGTCGTAGTGAAAATTCAACACAAGATCTTGAAGTTCTAACACCTGCGCACTTCTTAGTTGGACAAACATTAAATGCAGTTCCCAAGTAAATGTTGCTAAACAGACCGATTAATTTAAATCGGAGATGGAAACACGTCCAATATACAATACAACAATTCTGGAGTATATGGTCAACAGAGTACTTAAGTCAATTACAACAAAGACTCAAATGGGCGGGAGTACAACCACATCTAGACGTAAGAGATATAGTTCTTTTTAAATCGGAAAATACGCCTCCAACGTGCTGGCCAATAGGACGAGGGGAACAAATATTTCCAGGACAGGACGGATTAGTACGCGCCCAGATCAAAACAAGTACCTCGGTAGTCAAAAGACCCGTGGTAAAACTCAACCCCTACACCAACACATACACACTAACACAAAAACATGTTCAAGTCTGGTCGTATATGTACTGTTGATGTACAGCCCTAAGTGTCAAAAATTAAAGGTATTAAGAGCAATAATAAGAAATTAAAATTACAGAGAAATCAAGACGATGTGTTGCTGTTGACTGAAGACAGTAGATGATCATCAGATAGCTCGATCTGGAGCCCCATAGCCAGTCCGAAAGCTGTGGAAGAAGAAAGTTGCCCCGGTCCAAGTAGCCCAACTTGGTAGATTGACGAATTTGAAGGTGAAGATCGGTGGACTTGGTCCAGTAGTCCAAGATGGAATCCAGCCAGCCTCAAGAAAGTTTATCAGCAAGCCGGCCCCAGCTCGACTCACGAAAAAACAATGAAAAAAATCAAGTTCGCATCAATCCTGAGGATACGGACGAACTTGCACCAGCAAAAATTAATGGGATATATATATCATATATATAAATATATATATATATATATATATATATATATATATATATATATATATATATATATATATATATATATATATATTTATATATATATATATATATATATATATATATATATATATTTATATATATATATATATATATATATTTATATATATATATATATATATATATATATATATATATATATATATATATATATATATATATATATATATTTATATATATATATATATATATATATATATATATATATATATATATATATATTATATATATATATATATATATATATATATATATATATATATATATATATATTATATATATATATATATATATATTTATATATATATATATATATATATATATATATATATATATATATATATATATATATATATATATATATATATATATATATATATATATATATATATATATATATATATATATATATATATATATAAAAGGGGCACGTCTGCTTAATCGAAGCATGAGAGTTATTTCAATTAGTTTTTCTTTACTTGAAATTTCCGATGGATAAGCAAGCATATGTTTTGTAAATGCCTGAATCAAACGATGACATGTTGCTTTACTTTATTCAAGTTAAACACTCTATCTGTAATATATTTAGAGATAGAATGTAAGAAATTCGAAGCGATATAGCATCTTTGATTATTTAGAGAAAGTAAAAGTCGTAACAAGACCTACCGAAAAATCATATTGATTCTTCATAAAATAAACGTATATTTTATCACTGATAAACTTTATATAAAATGGAATTGACGGAAGGTGTAAATGTGAAATTAATGGAATTGACGGAAGGCACATATTATTATAATTGCTTAGAAATCTTTATAAGGTTTTCATTTTAAAGCAAACAAAATGCATTAACCAAAGCTAAAGCGTTGTTCAAATTGTTCAACCAAATAAAATCAGTCTGTGGCGGCGCCTGATTTAATAATTCACACAAGTATACACAACAAATAAAAACCATTTGATTATTGTATCAAATATATATCCTATTAAAGATTTGAAATATCAAATACAAAAAGAGTCATACATACTCAAAGCAAAGCTAGATGTCCCCTAGCAAGAAACAAACTGTGTATTAAGCCTTCATAAAATATAAGGTGTTTAGACGCTAGACCAAACCCCAGAAAAATGTCTATAAATTAGGGGGGTTTTAAAAACACGCGCGCTAAGCAAATATTTAAAAGCTAACTCTTTACTAAATAAATAGCGTTATCAAGCCTTAATAAAATATATAAGGTGCTTGGACACTAAACCAGGTATAAATCTGAAATCAATGGAATTGACGGAAGGCACATTGTGTAATGGCTTAGAAAACCTTATAAGGTTTTCATTTTAAAGCAAACTAAATGCATTTACCAAAGCTAAAGCGTTGTTCAAATTGTTCAACAAATAAAAACCATTTGATTATTATATCAAATATATATCCTATTAAAAATTTGAAATATCAAATACAAAAAGAGTCATACATACTCAAAGCAAAGCTAGATGTCCCCTAGCAAGAAACAAAAAGCCTTCATAAAATATAAGGTGTATTAAGCCTTAATAAAATATAAGGTCTAACTTACAATCAGATAGACCGCACAATCAGATAGACACGTACAATCAGATAGACCACGTTCTCGTAGAAAAAAGGGTGGCCACCAGCATTCTTGATGTCCGAACACTACGTGGCGCGAACTGTGACTCCGATCATTACCTTATCAGAGCGAAATACCGATGTCGTATTTCGAGGTGTGAAAAGCACTCAAAATCAGGAATACCGAAATACGACCTAGAAAAACTCAATGAAAACTCGGTAGCTACTACATTCATGTCAACGCTCGAAAATCTACTCCAAGATATCCCTCTGGCGGGACATTTACATCTCTCCACCAACATTCGAAGAAGTTCAGGCAGCCATACGTTACCTTCGAATGAACAAAGCTCCGGGAATAGATGGAATATCTCCCGAATTACTCAGAAATGGTGGAACTTTTCTTTGCAACATTCTCCACCAATTAATATTAAAAATCTGGGCAGCAGAGCAGTTGCCAAATGATTGGCGAAAAAGTATTATATGCCCCATTTACAAAAAAGGAGACAAATTAAGTTGCGAAAACTACAGAGGCATCGCTTTATTATGCGCGTCCTATAAAGTGTTGTCCAAAATTATTGAACGTAAAATGAAGCCCTTCTATGATAACATCATAGGAGAGTATCAAGGCGGCTTCAGGTCCGGACGATCTACGATAGATCAAATATTCTCAGTCAAACAGGTGCTTGAAAAATGCAGGGAGTATAATATCAACGTGCACCAGGTCTTCGTAGATTTCAAGCAAGCATACGATAGTGTAGACAGAAATACACTTTACCGAATCATGCTTGACTTGGGAATTCCAACAAAACTCGTCCGCATGACTAACGTGACAATGATGAACGCCGAATCTCAGGTCAAAGTCAACAGTGACCTATCTAACAGCTTCCACACCAACTCAGGCTTAAAGTAAGGAGATGGACTTGCCCCGATGCTATTCAACCTTGCTCTGGAACACGTCATCAGAAGAATACCAGCTGATACAACAGGCACACTACTGTTCAAGTCCACGCAAATAGTAGCATTCGCCGATGACGTCAACATGAAGGCACGGACCATACCAGAAGCAAAGGAAGCTTTCCTAAGTTTGGAGTCAGAAGCCAAGAAAATAAATCTACGGGTCAACGAAGATAAAACCAAACTAATGACCCAAACAAGAAAAATGGCGCCAATCAGACAAAACTTGACCTTAGGAGACTACAACATCGAAAATGTAGATAGCTTCATCTACTTAGGAGTCCACCTTGATAAATCAGGCAGTGAAAAGGACGAAATTTTACGGCGAATAAATGCAGCAAACAAGGCGTACTATTCCATACTCCCCATAATCAAGTCTACGAGCCTGCACAGGAATAATAAGCTTCGCATATACAAAACACTCGTTAAACCTGTGGTTCTCTATGGAAGCGAAGCCTGGACTTTGACTACGGACTCCGAAAAGGCACTGGACGTATTCGAGCGCAAAGTGCTACGACGAATCTTTGGCCCCATACAAGAAGGGACAGAGTGGAGAATGCGATACAACAATGACGTATATATGGTACATACGACGACCCACCTGTATCCACATGCATTAAATTACGAAAATTATAATGGGCCAGCCACGTCGAAAGGATGGAGGCCAATAGATTACCTAAAAGAACATTGGAAGGCAAAGCACAAGGGAAGCGTCCAGTTGGTAAGCCGAGGAAACGTTGGGAAGACACGATAGACGCAGACAGCAGGTCAATACTGGGGTTTAATAACTGGAGAACCAGGTCGCAGGATCGAGACGATTGGAGGCGAGCGTTACTGGAGGCCAAGGCCCGATTTGGGCTGTCACGCCATCGATGATGATGATGAATAAAAAGTCCGTTGGTTTTTTTTTGTTATTGATATATTTCCAAACAGTGATTAGAAATAAAAAAATAAAAAAAAAATTAACTTTTCTATAAGAAAAAAATTCAAAAGTAAATCAATTCATTTTTGGCTACCGAGAAAAAGTGATGCAAAAATTAAACCTCGGTCATATTCTACCAACTGTATTGGGTAAATGATAGCAATCAATGGTTCTTAATATTTGCTAGGATTTCCTTTTCGATCTATGACAGCTTGAAGCCTTCTTGGCATAGATGAAACCAACTTAGCGCAGTATTCTTGAGTGATCTTGCCCCACTCTTCTTTTATTATTGCCTTAAGCGGATGTTATGTGTTGCAAGTCGACGCGACAGTTCTTCCCAAACATGCTCAATTCGATTGAGATCTGGTGATTGTGGGGGCCAATTCAAGCAATTTGGAATATTATAAAATATCCACATGCGAATTTTGTGGGCGGTATGCTTAGGATCATTGTCTTGCATGAACATGTAGTTTGTTCCTAAATTCAACTTTTGAACACTAGCTGCTAGCCGATCCTTTAAAATCTGGATGTAGACTTTGTGATCCATCGTTTTTTCTTCTATTATATGAAGTTAGCCAACTCCATTGAAAGCCATACATCCCCATACCAAAATAGAACCACCACCACGCTTCACAGTTCCTATCATATTTTTCGTATCTAGATCCGTAAGAGGCTTTCTGCGCACTTTTGCTCGTGAATCGTGAGAAAACACATTAAACTTGCTTTCATCCGTGAATAAGACGCGTTTCCAAAATTCGACATCCTTATTCAAATGTACTTTGGCGAAATTTAATCATTTTTCACGGTTAATGTCGCTAATGAAGAATTTCTTTTGTGGAATACAACACACGTAACCAAATTTCCTCAAATGATTTTTGACTCTATGAACGCTAGCATCTATTTTATAAATAAGTTTTAGTGTTGCTTTGATTTTCTTCGCCGGTAGAAAAGGATCTTTCTTGACTTCTCGTTCGATTTTTCACATATCACGTCCTGATAATATTTTCTTCCACCCTGAGCGCTTTTTATTTTCTAAGCTTTTATTTTTGCAGAACCTGTATATTATCCTCCAAACAGTGGAAATGGGTCTATTAACGATGGACGCAATTTCCTTGTATGGAACGGTCTGGCAATGAAGCCGAAGAATAATTTTTCTTTCAACTAAAGAAGTCTTTTTTCTCATGTTGATCGACTGAAAATTAGTTAAATAGTAATATTAATTAAAAATTAAACCTGAGGATTCAGAAATAACTTTCTTTTACGAATGTTTTCCTCCAACCGGCTCTAAAATTGATTTTCAATTATGAAAACAACTAACAATCGACTGTAATTGCTGATAAAATGGCACATTTTTAATGAAAAGCAATTATTGCATCACTCTTTCTCGGTATGTTTTAAGCTAGACGTTAATCTGGAAGCGTAAACAAACTTTCAGAAACCGGTTCTTGGAAAAATGATGAAGAAATTTTACCTATGGCACATAGGACCATAGTCCGAAATATCAATTTTGCCGATATTACTTTTGAGAGTTCGCAAATAAGCTATCAAAGCCGAAACTTTGTGTATTTTCATCTTTTTGCATCACTTCTTCTCGGCACTGTACATATTTCCTTTACTTTTCTTGGAAAATAGGTTTTTCTGACGGATTCAGGTGCTAGCGTTATTTTTAATTTGTAATTCAAATTCACTATAGTAAAGTACGCTTTCAGGTACTTTCTTTACATTTTAAAATGTCAAAAATAATAAAAAAAAACACTAATAAAAGTAAATACTCATAAATATTCAATGCGTTTAATTTTCTTTGTCGCCTTTTCGTGGCCTTTTATAAGGGGTAGATAGAAAATACAGTAATCATTTGCAGTGCTGAGCCCATAATTTGGTCATAAAATACGGTAGGATTCCAGTTGTGAAAATGTAGTTTTTCGGCGGGCATAGTTTAATCGTATATTCAGACCGGAGCTATGCGCTTATACGCTTCGACATTTCGTTACACATCGATTTCGTTTACTTCCTGACTAAGGCTGTGGTTACGAATCAAGCGAGTAGACGAGTGTGGCGTGTGAGAGGGTACCAGAGGGATCAAGCTAGTAATTATCGCGCGTGTATTGTGGTTACAGATACAGCGAGTTGATGCAGAAATTTACTTTCGTTGTCAAATTAAAGTAATTGTGGTTGAATTGTGATTTCGAGCTCTGTATACTAAAAGCAAATGTCTTTAAAAGTGATTCTATTGGAAAATAGTTATTTTAAATACAAAATGCAAAGTAAACATAAGAAAAAAACCAACAAAATATTCAAACATCGTTTAACGTATGGAGAATTTCATAATCTGTATGAAGAATTGCAATCTGATGAAATTATGTTTTACGAATACTACAGGATGAGACCACATACTTTCGAAGATATTTTAAATGAAATAAAAGACAAAATTGATAAAACTGCAAGTGACCCTTCAAAAATAATTTGTCCAGCTGAAAGACTATCAATAACTCTAAGGTAAGGAAAAAATAATCAAGAATTATTATTTTATTCATAACACAAGCGTATTAAGTATTAATATTGATCAAAAGAATGTGTAAATTCAACCTGTGAAAACTCAACATTTTCTGTTGGTAGCATTTCATTAATTCGAATGTTTTGATCAAAACTTGCCGAAGACATTGATGGAGTTGGTGTTATTGATCTTGAACTTATTGAGTGAAGATGCTGTGTTACATTTTCTTCGGTTTGTTTGAACTCCAGCAATAAAACCGACGCTTGCATCCCAAATTTTAAATTGCTCATTTGTGAAAGGCTTTTCAAATGGGGAAGTAAGCTCACGAGGAAATTGTAGTCAGCATCATTTTTTATTTCATTTTCTGTTTTCAAGAGATTAAGTTTCTCTCTCTCAAGTTGCAGAAATTCACTCTCCTCTGCATTGCTCTTCATTTTTTTTGTAGTCCATGTAGAACATGGAAGAGACTGTTTAACATTGTTGTTGTTCTCAGACTGCTTAGTCTCTAATGGCAAAAGCACATTTGTTGAGTTTGTGCTGCCTTCTATATCGTTGAAAACACCAATATTTTCGATAGAAGAAAGATTCCCTTCCAAAAGAGCTGGCTCCATGACATCGCGAAGAAAATCCAAGCTGTCAAAAAGAACCCATTTGGTTCTTTTAATTTTAGCAGCACTTCCGGATTTTGATTTATCCTTTATTTTCCTCAATTCTGTTCGATAGTTGTCGTGCAAATTTTTCCACCGTTTTTTTACCGTTTCTCCTAAAACAAAATATGTTAATTTGTGAATTTTCATATTATTTCAGGTTTTTATCGACTGGAATATCTTATCGCAGCCTAGCATTTAGCTACAGAATGTCACATTGTACTATATCGCTGATAGTCCGGGACGTTTGTAAAGCAATATGGGAAACTTTACTGCTTTCTCATATGCCTGTTTTGAATGAAGATCAATTGAATAAGGTAGCGGATCAATTTTATAAACGATGGCAATTTCCGAGCTGCGTAGGATGTATTGATGGGAAACATATACGCATAAAGCAGCCTCACAATTCAAGGAGTCAATACTTTAACTATAAACAATTTTTTTCAATAGTGTTGCAAGCAGTTGCCGACGCTAACTATAAATTTATAAGTCGGTGCCTACGGCAGGCAAAGTGATGGAGGTACTTTCGCTTCATCATATTTGTATGATTTATTGGAAAACAATAAGTACAATATACCAGAGCCAGCTTGTCTGCCAAGTACAAGTGTCGTTGCACCTTTTGTCATGCTTGCAGATGAGGCATACCCTCTCAAAGAGTACTTACTGAGACCATATCGGGAGCAAAATGAAGAAGAAAAGTTATTCAACGATTTTCATTCCAGGACAAGGAAAGTAGTTGAATGTGCTTTTGGCATAATTGCAGCAAAATGGCGCGTATTGCAAAAACAACTTGAAACGGATATTAAAACTGCAAATTTAGTAGTAAAAACCATTTGTTTATTACACAATATAATTATTGATACAGAAGGAGTTGATCAAGTGGCACTACTACAAGCAGAAAAAGTAATACCTTCCAAAACAATTTAGAAAAAGAACGGTGGAACTTCTAACAGAGCAACTTTTGCTGCACAACATGTCAGGAATATTTATAAAACTTACTTTGCATTAAAAAACAATGACAATAAATAATAAATATGCTGAGAGTAAATAAGAAATATGTTGAAATATATACTTACTATCATTCTTTAAAACCTCAGCTACTTCATCCCATAACCGTTTTGTTACATCTCTTCTACTGTATTCTTTGCTTCGGCAATCTCACAATGCTCTTCTTTTATTCACTTCTTCGATTAACACTTCGGTATCCATTTTTTCCTGCAAAGTTATGTACTCGCAACAGCACACGAAAGAAACACTGACCTTTTACTTCTTTGCACGCGCGAGTGAAACGAATTTATTCATTTCACACGCCAATCGCTCTCACCCTCTTATACACGCGCTTGTTGAAACTTGTGGTTCATAGCCACTATCATTACTTCGCGTACATTTAAAAACCCTCTTGTACAAGATAACACCTGGCCCTGCGAAAAATAAAACATCGTCGTTCACAACAAAGTTCAAGAAAATCTTCCCACACGCGAACTGCCGTCATCAAGTTCCAGCAAAATGTAAAGCTGACACCGTCTGGCCGCTTTCCGACAACGACAACGTGAGGAAAAGATCACGTTCTGCAAATCGTGGGAAATGCACGCAGCGAATCTTCGTTTTTAGGTTTAAGCAATTAATGTGTTAGTCTTAAGTGATCATCCGACCAATTCGGTCTAAATAAAGAAAATTATTTTTTTAAATAAAAACCCGAGTCGTTTTTATTAACTTACACTCTCACTCGCCACAACCGTCTACTCGCTTGATTCGTAACCACAGCATAAGGCTGCGGTCATGTCTCGCGCCTATAAGAGCGTAAGCTTGTTCGCGCGTGTACGATTGTAAATCAAAAACACGGGAAGTCAATATAATGGTCACGTTCAACGATTGAAGCGTTTACGCGTGTACGCTTGTTCAAGCGTGTGAGCAAGTTGATCAAATTTATTTGATTTACAAGCTCACTCGCGAGAACAAGTGTCACGCGCACTGACTAATTAAAGAATAGTGTTCATAGTAATAAGCAATGGACTTGGAAATTATGATTAGTGAAGTGAGGAAAAGAAGATTTTTGTGGGATGTGAAACACAAGGACTAACCTTAAAGTGACCGACAACCTTTCAGCTGCTGTGATTGGATTTTGAAGATTGGTTTGTTGTTTTTCTATAATTTGCTTTTTTTCATTTAAAATATAGAAAAACGTAGCAGGAGTCATTCTATAATATTCATAAAATTTTTCGTCGTCTTCCTTTAAATATTCAAATAGCTAGTGAAACTCTCCCAGCTTATAACGATCACGAAAAATAGGATGGACAGAATATATTTTCTTCTTTCTAAAAAAAAAACACTTTCGCTCTTAAATAATTATTTTCTGCACAAAAGATTGCTCCACTCGAAAGAGCCATAATTGAAAGTAATGCATAAAAAAATTATGAAGCGTAATGTGTTTTGTTTCGAACAAATATAATTAATTCTATGTGAAATCAGCGGTTTCTATTAATGTTTAGCGGAGATTTTACTTAGAACATTTTTGGTCCGTCGAGTTGGATTGTTGTAAACCTGTTGTGAAATTGACAGTGGTAAAGCGGAGGAGATTTCGGACAATTAGTGGCGAGCGGATTGATATAAACAGTTGTTGAAGACATTGGGGAATCAGTAAAAATGAACGTGAAAGTGAGTGACAAGTAATTAGTGGACAGAAAACTGGAAAACTACATCAACGAGAAATTTGTGCGGTCTATCAGCCAGTGCAAACACACACGCGGAACAATTCACAAAGAGAATATGGCGGGCATTAGTAGATTAGTGCGGGCGCGGAATGTTTTGAAAAGATCGGTTATGCGGCTCTGTGACATGACACTGCCGGATGGCATATCGGTGAACGAAATTGAGGTGCGACTAGAACAGCTGAATGAGGAATATTCTAAGTTTAACGAAGCACAAGCTGAGCTAGAGGAAGCGGTAGCGGAGACGGGAAACGAAAAAGTACTTCTGGTGGAAGAGGAAATACGAGCAGGGCTTCAAAAAATCATGATAAAAACCAATGCAGTGTTAAGACAAAGGCAACGAAAGCCAGCAGAAACAGCGGAAGTACCAAAATTTGAAACGGATATAAGTCAGTCAGCGTTAACGAAAGTATTAAAGTCAGTAACGGAAGGACAAGAGCGGCTAGGCGAAATGATAACAAACATAAGAATAGCGGATCAAAAAGGGGGTACTTCAGCAGGGGCCAAATTACCCACTATCAACATTCCGAAGTTCGGTGGACGTTACGAAGAGTGGATAACCATATGACACATGGTAGTATCGGAACAAAACTATAAAGTGGCATGGGAACAATTGAAAGCCCACTATAACAAAACGCGGTATATCACGGATGCACATCTCAAATGGATGATTGATTATCCGCCAATCATCCGGCAGTTGGTTAATACCTTTGAGGGAGCTACGTGGGCTCTACAGGCATTGGAGCATGACACTAATTCATGGGACTGCCGGCTCCTCTACATTGCAAATTCTAAACTTGACAATGTTTCGCAGCAACTAGGGGCCAGATATTCGCCAGCGGAATCACAGCCAAAATTCGCGAATTTAATTGTCTTGAGGAACGACAACACGAATTGAGATCGATGTCGACTCAAGTACAACCCGCGCGAGCGGTGCCTTTCGCACGACGAAGGCACATCAGCCATGGTACAAAATAGCGGTAAACGCAAATTATGCGGCGAACATCATCCATTATTCAGATGTTTCGAGTTCTTAAAAATGAGTGCAGAACGACGGAAAACGGTAGTCCAACAAGCGGAGGTATTTTTTAACTGCCTCACTTTCGCGGGCATGTAGCGGCCAAATGCAAGAGCGGTAAATGCGGAATATGCAGCGGTACACATCACACGTTGCTGCACGAGACACGCGGAGCAATGCATAAACAAGCGGACCATCGCCAAGACGGCGGGCGGCGTGACAAGGTGTGAGATTCTATTGCGGAAGAATATATACTCCCAACAGCGGTTGCAGAGTGTTACCTGACTCAGAACATCAGACTCCCGGTGCGAATACTCGTATTATTGGGCTCAGCCTCGGAAGTCTCATTAATATCAAGAGACATCACCCAACATCTACGACTACCTTGGAATCAATTAAAAATTCCAATTGCGGAAATCTCAGGAAACCGGAATCTTACGACCATTGGAGTGACAACTCTAGTTCTATTTTCACGGTTCAGCGGACAGGCTATGATTACAAAGGCCCTCATCATTCATCGGGTATTAGGTGGTGTACCTACCAAAACATTAAAATGCGGAAGACAAGCACAAATAAAGCTAGGATTAGCAGGCCCAACTTGGTATAAGTCGGCTTCAATTGACGTGTTACTCGGTTCGGAACCGACACTCAAATTGTTCTCTAACGAAGCGGCCATTCAACATGAACAATTCACATTACGAAATACGATGTTCAGATGGGACGTAACAGGAACCAGGCAGACACTTCAGGAGTATCCATGTATAAGAGCGGCTACAATTTGCAATGCGGAGCAAAATGAAGAGACTGACGGAACTTTGGATCTCCTCTTGAGACGGTTTTGGGAAATGGAGGAAGTTCAAACTCCAACACTCACGGCGAACGAACTCGAGTGCGAGAAGCATTACCAAATCACCACGAAGCGGCATGAGACAGGCAGATATATCGTACGGCTTCCATTCAACAATGAGAAAATGCAACTTGGCAAATCAAGGCAACAAGGCTTACGGCGACTATATAATTTAGAAAGGCGACTGGACACGGATCCATATTTGAGCGCGGTATACAACGAATGTATGGCGGACTACATCAAGTTCGGCATATGATGGCAGTCTCAGAACAAGACAAACATCGAGACCATGCACATTCATATTATATACGACATCACGCGGTCTTTAAACCAAATAGTACAACGACAAAGGTGCGTGAGGTATTTGACGTATCAGCCAAAACAACAAGCAGTGTTGCATTAAACGATAAGTTGTTAGTCGGCCCCAGCATTCGAGGGGACATTTTTACAATGCTCTGTAGATTCAGAGTATTCCGAATTGCCTTGTCAGCAGATATAACGAAAATGAACAGGCAAATACTGGTGGATTTTGACAGTTCTAATTACCAGAGGATCGTATGGCGGTTTAACGTTAACAGTCCAGTGACTGAATACAAATTGATCACCGTCATGTTCGGCACAGCTTCGACACCATTCCAAGCTATTCGGTCATTGTATCAATTAGCTCAAGATGAAGCAGCTGTATCACCACAAGCAGCGGCATCTATCCAAAACAACTTTTATGTTGATGACTTTCTTGGCGGAGCGGATAACATTGCAGAAATTACAACACTAAAGGCGGACATAACTAAAATACTGAAAAGCGGAGGCATGCATTTACATGGTTGGAATTCGAATTCACATCAACTATGTGAACAAACAACCTACATACAGCGGCTGAATACATTCGACAAAACGGATATTAGTTCAGTACTTGGCTTGTTGTGGAATACCAAGCAAGATAGCTTTACCTTCGACATTAACCTGGCAAGTCATCAACAATATACCAAAGTATTTGATCCATTGGGTTTCCTGGCACCAGTGACCATCATAACCACTCGAATGCGGCCAACTTCAGAGAGAAGCGAAAAAGAACGTGACGATGAAATGACGTTTTAGTTTTAGCACTAGGATTATTCTGGAAAAGAACTTGTCAGTGATCAGACGTGTCTTTGTATTGAATGTGACTCTTGTGTTTTGTTTCGAATAAATATAATTAATTCTATGTGAAATTAGCGGTTTCTATTAATGTTAAGCGGAGATTTTACTTAGAACATTTTTGGTCCGTCGAGCCGGATTGTAGTAAACGTGTTGTGAAATAGACAGTGGTGAAGCGGAGGAGATTTTGGACAATTAGTGGCGAGCAGATTGATATAAACAGTTTTTGATTTGAGACAGTGGTAGTTAAAGTAAACGTGTTGTGAAATAGACAGTGGTGAAGCGGAGGAGCAGAGTCCCTTAATGTTTCCACCATGTCGCCGTGTATGTCTCTGGTACACAATTTTTTCAAACAGAGGTATATAATGACAGCTCTAATTTCGTTTTTCTCCATGTTGATGTTATATGTTTTTTATGCTGACCTAGTGAGTATATGTGGAAGTAAAAAAACTTTTTTTTGGAATTTTATCCGAACTGGAAATAACCGATTATCATTACTTATTGATCAACCCTCGTACATGTTAGTAACTGAAAAATCGAACGGGCACTTAATGTGGGATGTGGAATTTTTCCACAAGAAAACAAAATGTGGGCTTTGTTCGTCAGTCCTCTAAATTAGAGGAGCTGAATTTAACACACCATTTGAGCTCAAAGCATTTTAATGTTGAACATACTAGGGTCTCACAAGAAATCTGTCAGCCAACAGTCGCAGAGGAGCAATCGACAAGTGAAACTGGAGGCCAAAATGTCATACATTCGCCAAGAACGCGTTCGATTGTGTCTTCTGTGCAATTTTATTTGCTTAACCCGCTATCGCTGAGCAAATCGAAACAAATCGATGAGCAGCTAGTGAGGATAATCGTTAAAGAATTTCAGCCCTTTTCTATAGTTGAAGATACAGAATTTCGGCACTTACTAAAGCTGATCAATCCAAACTACTCTCTACCTAGCCGGAAAACCATTTCAACTGGGCTTATGCCACAGCTCTACGAAAAAGTCAAGAATGAAGTGAAAGAATGCTTAGCAGGTGCAAATGCTATAACTCTTTCCACCGATTCTTGGACGTCAATAAATCCTGAAAACTTTGTTGCAATCATTGCTCACTTCATAAATGAAAAATTTGAAATGCAGTCTTTTCTCCTAGACTAATTTGAATTTGAAGAGCGTCACACGTCAGTGAATCTTGCATCCTGCATTAAAAATATTTGCTATGAATGGGGAATTACTGAAAAAGTTACAACTGTTGTAACTGATAATGTTGCTAATATTGTTGCTGCTATCCATTTGACCGAGTGGCAACACATCCCGTGCTTCGCCCACAATCTAAACTTGCTGGTACAAAAGCCGCTATCAGAAATATCTGACGTAATTTCTAAGGTAAAAAGAATTGTAACTTTCTTTAAAAAAAAGCTATAAAGCGTGCTATCAGCTTATTCAGATGCAAAAACAAATGAGTTTGCCAGAACTTAAGCTGAAGCAAGATGTTGCAACGAGGTGGAATTCGACATATCTTATGCTCCGTAGAATCAAGGAAATACAGGAACCCCTTCTATCAACATTAAGGTCTATTAAATTTAAATTTACCGCATATAACCGAAAGAGATTGCAAGATAAATGATATTGTGTGCAATATTTTAACAATTTTCAATGAAACAACGATTGAAATGTGCACTAAAAAAACAGCCACTCTCTCCAAATCTTACGTTATATTAACATCTATAGATGATTATGTGTGGACTTACTTAAGAGAGGAGCACTTGCTTGAAACAAAAAAAAAATTTTAAGAATAATGATACAGGAACTTGAAAGAAAAATAAGTGCAAGCAAAGTTAATGCTTTGTATTTAGGCGCTGTCTATTTACATCCTAGATTTAAAAAACAAGCATTTTTAGACGAAACCCTCTTTGATGCAGTGCAGAAAGATTTGTGTGATGCTGCTAGCAAAATGAATCCGCCAGAAGCCTCCTTAACTGCTCTTCGGCATAATGACGCAGTTAATAAACCATCACTTCTGTGGAAGAATTTCGACGAAAGATTAAGTATCGTAAGAGCCCAACACAACATCGCTGCTGCAGGAAGGACAGAATGTGAAAAGTATTTGCTAGAGCCTAACCAAGAAAGGACAAAAGATCCACTTATCTGGTGGGCAGAAAGGAAACAAGTGTATCCTCGGCTTTTAAAAATAATGCTGGAAATACTGGGAGTTGTCGCCACTTCTGCTTCGTGCGAAAGGGTATTTTCAAAAAGTGGTTACTTGTTCAGTGAAAAGCGAACGAGGCTCAGTTCGCAGAAAGTATCTAAAGTACTTTTTCTAAACTCTAATATATAAGAAGCACATTCAGACCTAGGTTAAGATTTAAGCTAAGTTAATTATAATTAGACATAATTTACATCATGATTTGACCAACAAAACCAGCAGGCCAAAATAATGTAGCGGCTAGACTTTAAATTTTCTTAGTTAATTAAATTTTAAGCTAAGCTCATAATGTATAATTAGCATATATTAAACATATTTTCAATTCAAAGTAGCACATAAAGATATTATTCATTTCATTTTTTTATTTTGTATTTATGTTCGTTAACCGTTGTTTCTATTATATTCTTTTGTTCATTATTTTCTTAAATAGATACCACAAACGTAATCTTTTTGGATAACTACATGATACATCAATCAAAACTAATTGACATAATTGATTGACTCGCACTGATTGACTCATCGAAATGAGTGAGTCGAAGTGTGCCGACACATTAAACTGTGTCGCTTTTCCCATCTCTAGTATGGGGCTATGCCGACTTTGGCGATTTCGGTAGCAGTAATGCTCTGGCTACTCAAATATTAGTGTTTATGGCAGTTTCTTTGAACCAAACATGGAAAATTCCTATTGGTTATTTCCCTATCAAATCGTTGTCAGCAGAACAAAAAAAAAATTTGATTTCTCATTGCATCGATGAGGTTATGAAGACTGGGGCTGAGATTATTGGGTTCACATTTGATGGATCGCCTGTGAACTTTCCAACTTTCAAACTCTTAGGATGCGATCTAATGAATATTGCAACCAAGCCAATTTTTCAAATCGACGATAATTCTCCGAAATTTTCTGTTATCCCTGATCATGTGCTCATGTGAAAATTAATAAGAAATGCATTTCGTGAGATGAAAGTTTTTAAAAATGAGAATGGCCAAGAAATTCGATGGGAATATTTGGCGCATTTACAGAGCTTGCAAGAAAGGGAACAACTTTATTTGGATAATAAGCTACGGAAAGCCGCGACCAAAAAATGAAGGCACACTTTGCGGTTCAAACTCTTAGCAAATCCGTTGCGGACGCTATCGATTTTTGTAGGAAAGAATTTTGTCTTCCACTTTTTCAAGGCAGTGCTAGTAGTTTTGACTTTATTAGACGGTTTGATGACATTTTTGATGCATTAAACTGAAGAAGGTGTTGTGTGTGCTATGAGTGTCTCTTTATTACTGAACTGGTACAGTACAATCAAACTTAAAGCTAGTGATAAGCGGCTAATGCCGTTAGGTTAGAAGTATATGTAAGTATGTATAAGTATGTATGTTTAACACGTTGACTGCTGTATCGGTCCCCGGTGACCGATTTGATAACTTTTTGAGGTGCGGCAACAATTTTTCAAAACTTCCGTTGTGTGCGGGTGCAATATCTTTTTCTATGGTGAAAGCTGAATTATTTAAAAAATAGTGACATTATACTTTTGAGTAGTATTTATAGGATACGTCAAAAAATTGTATCGGGCCCGGGCGACCTTCACCGCACTGGAATAATAAAAGTATTGCTTGTATGCGTATGTACACAAATCACGAATTTGAGTTTCTCAACTGTCATTCTTGTCAGCGCCTCTGACATAAAGCAGTTGCTAATATTTGTGCTAGAAGTGTTTTAAGTGCAGTGTTGAGTTTATTGTTAACAATGTCTTCTCGCGCGAAAAAGATGCTATTTATGACTCTTCGACAACCGGCTGGTGGCAGCAGCTCTGCAGATAATAATTTTCAAGGAAAAGAATCTACAAAAAGAGCGCATTTCCTAGAAGACGATTTTAAAGACTATTCTAGCGATGATTCTGTGAGAGATATGGATTATTTGCCTTCTTTATTGGATCGCGGCGACAGTTATGAATCGGTAATAAGTTCTAAGGATGATTTCGATGAAGTGGATTCAAACAATGGTGTGTTGATTTTAGTCAATATTTATTGATCTGTAAGCCTGTTTGCATGTATGTTTATAGCAATAAATTTTTACAGATGCTAGAGATGAAATTCAGTCGAACGATGATATTTGTGACCTTACATCGATATTACGCGACGATTGGCATGATATTGTCGAATCTGAACATACATTTGACTTTCACAGAGAATTACCAACATACAACTTTGACGTCAATAAAATAAAAACGCCATTAGATCCCTATAAATTGTTTTTAGTAGACGAATTAATAAATATCATAATAATGGAGACAAATAGATTTGCCCAACAATCTTTGTCACGGGAAAGGTCCGCATCTAAATCCAGATTGAATTTGTGGACTGACACCGATCGAAAAGAAATCTTGGCTTGAATAATCAACCAACAATAAATTCTTATTGGTCGAAAGACCCTATGTTCAGAAATCAATTCATTACGAATGTAATGCCTAGAGATAGGTTTTTACTGATCCTTCGTTGTCTGCATTTCTGCAATAACGAGGATCCGTTTTTGAAACCTGACGAACGTCTTCATAAAATTCAAAAAAGGTTTAGGAATTCTGAATATGACGTTTAAAAATGTCTTGACTCCAGGAAAAGTACTTGTGATCGGCGAGTTTGTGATCCCATTTAGAGGACGGCTACAATTTCGTCAATACATTCCAAATAAAACACATAAATATGGAATTAAAATCTATAAGATGTGTACCATGATGGTTATACGCTTAATACGGTAACTTACACAAAAAAAGAATAAGAAAATTGTGGGTCAAGGTCACTCTGAATCTATTGTACATGAGCTGTTAGAGTCAATTGACGAAAAAGAAGGTCTTTATTTGTATGCTGATCATTATCATTCAAATTTAATTTTAGCTAAAGACCTCTATGACAACAAAATTGTATATTGTGGTACCTTGAGGACTAATCGAAAAGGAATTCCTCAAACATTTTCAAAAAAATTAAAAAAAGGCGAAATATATGGACAGCAAAATGATTGCGTGAAAGTTATCAAGTGGATGGGCAAGAGACCTGTTTTGATGTTAACAACTGACCCTACTCATGGTACAATGTTAGAAAAAACTGGTAAACGGTCACGGAAAGGTGAAGATATTAACAAACCTAAATGCATTCAATACTACAATCAAGCAAAGCAAGGAGTTGATTTCAGCGATCAAATGTCGTCGTACCATTCAGTACTAAGAAGGGGACTAAAGTGGTACCGAAAGGTTATTTTTGAGCTTTTGTTTGGCACATGCGTAGTCAATTCATGGATAATTTTCAATAAAATATCGAAAACAAAAATGTCCATTACAGCCTTTAGAGCTAAACTTGTCGTAGAATTATTGGAAGAGCCTGAACAACACGATGATACTCTTGGACTTAAACGATGTGTTCATACTTTTGTGAAACCCCAAGGACCGGGAAGGAAACAGCGAAAAATTTGTAAGTGATGCTACGTTGAGCTACGTGCTTCCTTAAGTAGTCGTGAAGCCAACAATAAAGTGACAAAAGTAATTAGCGTTTGTGATCAATGCCCAGGAAAACCTGGTATGTGCCTTCCATGTTTCAACAAAATACACAAAGTATAAACATTTCATTGCAATTGCTTTCGTTCTTAAACAGTATACCTATTATTTTAAATTGATTGCGTAAAGTTTTTATATGATTTTTAAGTGAATTGTTCGTCATACTTTGTATTATTGAAAAATATTTGTAACGAAAAAAAAGTTTCAAAAATTTCATCCTCCACGATTGACATCATTGGATATTCATACAGCTTATGTGGCAAGTGGGTATACCTTTCAGCTACTGGGAAATACTGAAAAAAATCCAAAACGATATTGATTCTAAATATTTAGATATTCTCTTCTGAACTAATGTCGATTGGTCCCCGGCGACCGATAACGCATACGAATGTGGAATACACTTTTTGATCCCGCAGTCAACGTGTTAAGTATGTATATGTAAGTATGTATAAGTATGTATTTATATTTAATGTGGATGCTCGTATTAAGTACATATATAACACCTTCCTTCTTTTCATTTAAATATATTTTATTTATTAATAATATTATAATTTTTTTTAATTTTTATTCTAGTCGAGATGGTGGATTGATTACTCTATCCGTTCTTGTAACATACTGATTTTCATTGTCGTTGCTCTGTTGTACATTATTATCATTATCATTATTATTGTAACCTTCAACCTCGTCAGAGCTTCTTTCACTATAATCTCTAAGTGCCTCGCTTTTACTTATAATTTCAAGTTTTCCTAAAATGTGCTCTCTATTTCTTCTAAAAGCTACACCATCAGTATCCTGAACCCAGTAAGATCGTGGTTGTTCACATTGATCAACTATAAAGCCCGGGGTCCAAAGTGATGTAGATGATTTTTTTAAACATTACCTTTTGACCTTTATTTATTGGTTTTAACGACTTGGCCCTTTTATTATAAATTTCTGCTGACTTAAGCTATGATTTTTGAATTTCTCGCTTGTAGTTATCACTGTCCACAATTTCCGGCTTTAGATTGCTTACTAGAGTGGGTATCTTTGTTCTCAGAGATCTAGACATGAGAAGTTGAGCAGGACTGAGCTTATTACCTTTTGGAGTTTTTCTATGATTAAGCAATGCGATATATGGGCCACATTTGGAGTCTTTGCCCTTATTAAACATTTTTTTAACTGTTTGTATTGAGCGTTCAGCTAACCCATTTGATCGCGGCATATACGGGCTTGAAGTTTGATGCTGAATATTCTAATTTTCGCAAAAGATCTTAAAATCAATGGAATTAAATGGAGGACCATTATCAGATATAAGATACTGTGGAATACCATGTCTTGCGAAAACTGCTTTTAATTTGAGTATTATTTCTCTGCTAAGAAAATCTTTATTTAGCATTTCTATTTCTAAATATTTAGAGTAATAGTCGACAACAAGCAAATATTTTTTTTTGTCAAATTCAAAAATATCGCAACCCAGTTTTATCCATGGGATGTCAACTACTTCATGGGATTGTAACTCTTGTCTCGGATTAGCATTACGATATGTCATGCATATCTCACAAGAAGAGACTAGATTATAAATATCGTTATAGATAGACGGCCAATAGACTGTTTGTCGGGCTAAACTTATCGTTCGTTGAATTCCCATATGGCTTTCGTGTAAGTAGTGGAGTATTTTTTTCCTAAGTGAGACTGGAACAATGAGTTGCTTATTTTTGAAAAACAGATCATCGATTATGTGAATATCATCTTTAATATTGAAATACCGCTTAGCTTTGTTGTCGACCAGAGATTTTTGTTGTGGCCATCCATGAGTGACATATTTTGACAATTTTTCAAAAGTACTATCGGACTTATAATTATTTTTAATTTGTTCAACCTTAGCAGTTGGGATGGTGATATTTTCAGTTAGCAAATTGTCAGGTATTGTCAGGTGTGAATACAAAAATTTAAGTAAAAGTCAATATTTCACAAAGTCTACTAAACAATTTGTTTTTGGAAAGTTTTCAAAGTTTTACTTACACATAGTCTGCAAAATGTCGGTGGAAACCAAAACAGATATTCAGCAAACGATATTTCCAGTCGGCCAGTCGTTGATGCAAATGGACACAAAGGCAACAAATCTAGCGGATGTTTGGACAACGTGGCAAACACAATTCAAGATTTTTCTGCTAGCATCAGGACTTGATAAGCAGCCAGATCAAAGAAAAGTCGCATTACTGCTTCACTTTTGGGAACCAGAGTGTTTAGAAGTGTTTAAATCATTCGACTGCAACATTGAATCGGAGAAATACGAAACGCTACTAGACAAATTCGACAGTTACTTTCTACCAAAAAAAATATCTTGCTTTGGAGCGGCATACATTTTTCACGCGAAAACAAACAAGTGATGAGACCATTGACGAATATGTTACGTGCCTCAAAAATCTTAGTCTATCTTGTGAACACTGCGTGAAAGTTTAGTAAAAGACATATTTGCTTGTGGCTTATCATCTAACTTATCGCATATAAAAGAAAAATTAGTAACACTAGGGAATATTACGTTGGAAAAGGCGATTGAAACTGCAAAAATCATGGATAGTGCGCGAATAAATGCGGCTGAACTACAAGGTGACATTGACAATCAAAAGATCAGTGAATACATTGGCGCTGTACATAAGTCGCGACAAAACAATTACAATAACAAGCAAAAGTGTGGATGCTCGTATTAAGTACATATTAGGTCCATATATAACAGAAAGATGAACGAGTTTGGTTGTAAGTAAGCTTTAAGTTAGCGTAGCTTTGAGTTTTTGCCAAACTCAGCTGAACTAGCGATAGCCTATATATCACAGCTTCGCACAAGCTCAGCTACTTTATTGATTTCACCAACGCGTAGAACTGGGTTCGCTGGCATAATCGCTGCTTTAAAAAATGTCTCAATTTTTTATCAATTCTTTACCTGAAAAGCTTTCATTTATACCTATTTACAGGGTGGACAAAAAGTAGGGTATCACTTTTTTGCCGAACTAATTAAATTTTGGAAATCCGTATTTTATTGAACTGAAGGATATAATTTGTTTTCTATGTTCAGGCGAGTAACTCTATGTATTTGGTTTATGATAGGTGATTAGCCACGTGTTTCAGGTAATTTCTGTAAAAACAGGGCTATAAAACGGCGAGTGCGTATAAAAGAGGTACTCATTTTTCAGTACAGTTGTGTCCTGAACGATCTGCGAAAGTGAAATTCAAAAATGTTGATACAAAAGTGAAGTTTAGTAAGCTAGTGACGAACATAAAAATTATCAAAGCCGAAACTCTAGAATAAATTTAGTGTTGATCTTTTTTTTGAAAAGCATATTTTCCGGTAGACAATTAATTTAAGGTTTGTGTTTCTTGCAAAAATTTGCTTTTTTTCAAGATTCTAGGAATTTTCTTTAATGGATATTTTTTTCGTCGAACTATGGCATTGTCAAAAGAGATACGGCATCAGATTCAGAATATGCACCGAGAGGGCAAAACCATCGCTTCCATCAGTCGACAGCTCGGTGTTTCAAGGAAGGCTGTTTTTTGTAGACTCGGCGAGCTCCAGGAAAAATCGAAGAGCGCAAAAAAAGTGGAAGGTCATATGTGCTACAACCAGCCGACAAGAAAAAAATAAGAATGCTGGTCAAAGATAAAGTTGGAGCGACGAAAATCCTCAACCAGTCGCCAGAGTTCCAGCGTCGAGGAAAAAAGTCTCCAGATCAACCGTCAAAAATTACATCAGGAGCCGCCCATGGGGAAAACATTCATACGTGAGACCAACGAAGCCGCTTCTAACCGAGAAGAACATTGAAGACAGGAAAAGGTTTTGTAGAAGATTAATTGACGAAGGTTTTACCCTGGACAATGCGAGGGGCAAGAAGCAACGAGCTCGCATACTTTTTACGGATGAATCTCCGATTGAACTCTTTCCGAAACCAAATCGACAAAATATGCGAGTAAGAACATCGAATCCGAAATCAATTAAACCAGTGCAACGACCCAAACAAGGGCTTAAAATTATGGTGGCCGGTGGAATAAGTTTATATGGAAAATCCGAACCTATCACCATTGACGAAAATTGTACGGTTAATGGAGAGTACTACCGAAACAAAATGTTGCCGATCTACGGGAAGTGCCTGAACAACCGGCGCCAATATCCAAGAGGAATGTCTCCCATTTTAATGCAAGGTGGAGCTCGCTGCCATACCGCGAAAGCCAGTATATCGAAGGCGAAAGAGTATTTTCCAACGGTTTGGACGGATTGGCCAGGCAACTCACCCGATCTTAATCCCATTGAAAATTTATGGGCAATATTGAAGGAGGTAGTGTTCAACGAACCTATACCAACCAATCGTCAATCTGTAGTTGAACGAGTACGAAGTGAGTGGGCCCAACTAAGCAACGACCACATTTTCAAACTTTGCAATAGTTTCCAAAGGCGGATTATTCAATGCCACGAAATGGAAGGGCGTCACACCAAATATTAAAATTGTGAATTATATTACTTAATATCTAAGCTTAATATAAAAATTAAAAACATTAAAGTGATTTTTATATTTTTCGAGCTTTTTAAAAAAATAAGTGATACCCTACTTTTTGTCCACCCTGTATAAGCTTAATCAGGACCACATTGAGCTCTTTTTTTTTCGTCCATAAGAAGCGGACCTGGGTATAACAATAATCTTTCAGCTAACCAATTTTCGGGTTGCTTTAAGAAGTTACTGATACGATGTGAAATTAGAGACTCTGGTGCAGGGAACTGTTTACCCTTGCAGGACATTCATCTTTTGGTTAGTAATTTCCCTATCAATTCTGTGGAAGAAAGAAATATTTCTTGCGAACGAAGTGCTATGTTTTTGTCTTGTTCAACTGAAAACATCGATACCACTGTTGAAGACAATATTAATCCTCAGCATAGCCACATTTTTGAATACCCGAATTTATCGGCCTATACAGCTCACGTTGTGAACTACATTGCTGGTTTCATCGTCTATAAGCTGCGGTCAAAATTGAAATGTGAAACATGCTTGTCGGCTATTTATGGTTATTTCAATTCACATTAACTTATGGCTTACAAGACCAAAGGTTTTCTATGTTCACCTGCAAAGTCGGTCATCGAAATATGCCATACAGTTGAGAAGAAAATCAAATTTCAAATTTCGCTTCAAAATTTTCAAAACTTTCAAATAAGTAAATGAATGTTGGAGATTCAAATCGGTGAAATCTGATTTGAATATACATATTTAGCTTATTTTGCGTCTGGCTTGGTCTTTATTGAACATGGAATATGTAAGCCAAGCATAGTCCCATTGCGTTGATGAAAAGTTGAATTTGCTGATATTACACATGCGATCGTCGCACATTTGATTGTATGATAAATTGAATTCTCACTCTTGCGTCAGCCACCGAGCAACCTGCATCTCGCTATCAAAAATTAAATACAATAATTTGTTATCTTTTAGTTCAGTGATTGTTTTTTACAAAAGATTGTCTTGTGCGATATTACAATTAATTGTCTTGTTCTGTGATGTCTTTTAATTGTCTGTTGATAGTCTTGGATTGTCTTGTACGATAAGAAACAATGAATTCATAGTCAGATTTGTGTTGTTTTACAAAAACTGATGGATAAGGCACTCTTTTCAAACTTTGAAAGCCATATGCAAGACCGCAACCACTGCTTATATTTAGATAGATAGATAGATAGATAACTTTATTTAATATATTTCTTTTGTGTTACAAGCATGAAACTTTAAGTGGCCCAGACTGTTAGAGTCTTTACATACTTTGATATCGAGTTTGAGCATAGCTATTTTTTTTTTTTTTGGTCTTAGTATGATTTTGCAAAGAAAATTTTCAAAAAAAGAAGAAAAAAAACTTTGCTTATGCTCTACTTATATTTAATTCGAGCTATAATCGTAATTTATTTTAATACCAGGTTCTTCTTTACATCTAAAATGATATATGAAAAGGTTTCTCTTAGAAGTAGGCTCACAAAATCTATTCATATTAGAGGCATGTAATGACGAGGAACTGATTTCGTTTGGAGCTGATCCTTACTGTTCGATATTAGTTCAGTTATCAATTCAAAATTCAGTATATATCAATTTAAAGTACTTTATTTAACTTCTATTCCAATTCGACTTATTCAACCAATTCAAGTTCAAAAGAAAATTTTATACGATATCCGTTCGACAATATCCACCGATCACAATTCCAATTCGAAAACTACTGTAATATTAACAAAGGACTTGAAAAATTCTACGTGGCAATTTCGGTAAATTTAACATTTTAACATTTCAAGTTGTTTTCAATATTCTTCATTTAAGACACATCATTAATATTCTAAATCAGCTGATTTTATTCCTGGTTGCACGTCAAAATGACATTCGATCCGTCGACTGTCATCAGGTAAGTGTGAGCTGAGTATTGTACATTTAATTAATATTTTCTTTAATTTCAGGTCGTTATCAAACATACTCCCCCCGCTGATCCGAATGGATCAGTATTAGCATCTGTTAATAATAGTTGAGTATGCTTTCATCAATATTGAGTTACCGATTATCAAGTTTTTTGTTGTTGCTTCATTTACCATGTATGGTTGACTTATCAATTGGACTCCCAGACACCAAACACTGACTTCAAACTGACAGAGTAAAGATGTTAATGTTACCTGTGGCATTTCCTCCGTACAGGTACATAACACTCGCCAACAGAGGGGTTATTTGTATTTGGCGCCCCGACTCGCCAGCTGGAACAAGGGTTTACTAATTCGACCGTTATCTGATGTTCTGATGTGTCTCATTTGTGGCATTTGTGTGGTATGTACTAAGGATAGGAACTAATGACTAGTGATAGGAAGGAAAAGAAGGAAAGTGCTGTATTGTTTTGGCATAGTAACTCATTTTTTTTCGATCCATTTCTATTTATGTCTTTGTTTTGTCTATAGTTTAATTTCGTTCATCAACATTTGTGTATATTTAAGTTCGATTATTGTGTAGGAAGCAATGCAATTTTCGTAATCGCACTTTTATAGTGATTGCCTCTTGATAATAGCGTAACAACTCTTGTTTTCATATCTTTTCCAACATGAACATTGGTTTCTTGCGAGAGGCCATTTACTAGGGTGTATATTCTCTTCTTTTAGTAAACATAAATCCCCTATTTTTGGTTGAATTTCTTGTTTGAGCCATTTAGGCCTTTGTTGCAATCTTGCGAGATATTCGTTTGTCCAGCGTTTCCAAAATGTTTGCGTTAATCTTTGGCAAAACTGCCATCTGTCTAGCCGTGATAAATTTATTTCAGACGAATTTTCTTCCACTGGCATAACTAGTGCATATCCAATCAGAAAATGAGCTGGAGTCAATACTTTGATCTTCATAGGGTCATCGGTGAGAGGGCATAAAGGTCGCGAGTTCAGGCAGGCTTCGATTTGGCCTAGTGTTTTTGAAAATTCTTCGTAGGTTAGAGTGACATGTCGTAATATACGGCGTAAATGTAGTTTGATCAACTTCACACCAGCTTCCCACAAACCATGCCATGTAATTTCAAGAATTGATTTCGTGTTGCTATTTTTCTCAATTCTGACTCAGCTCCCACAATATTCGTACCACAATCGCTGTACATGTGCTGACATAGACCTCGTTTTTCCAATGAAGCGTTTGAGCGCAGCGAGGAATGTGGTCGTCGTGAGATCATTGACGAATTCGATGTGAATTGCCTTCACCGCTAAACAAATGAAAATAGCAATGTATCCCTTATGGGTTTTACTTCCGCGTCCATTCCTATCTTTGATTGTAACTGGCCCGCAGTAATCCACTCCAGTATGGGTGAATGGACGTGAAACTGTGACTCTCAGTTTCGGTAGATTTCCCATTAATTGCGATGATATTTTGGCTTTTGTTCGAAAGCAAATTACACACTTATGATTAGAATGCCGAATAACATTTCTTGCATCCAGAAGCCAATAGTTGCGTCTCAGCGTAGCGAGCATCAATTGCGTTTCTCCATGTAATGTGATGTTGTGTATATGTCGTACTAGCAGTTCAGTAAATTTCCCTGTTTTCGGAATGATGATCGGATGTCTTTGTGAGAAGGTTAAATCTGCGTTCTCAAGGCGCCCTCCAATTCACAGAATCCCGTCTCCGTCAAGAAATGGAACAAGATTGAGTAATTGACTTCTTTTCGATAATTGTTCGCCCTTTCGTAATTTGTTAATATCTTCTTTAAAAGCCTTCTGTTGGATGTTGATAATCCAAAATTTACGAGACTGTCGTAATTCTTCCGTCGTTAAGTATCCTTTAGCAGGTGTCTTCTTTCTGGCTAACTTGAAGAATCGATAGCAGTACGCGGTAATTCGAATCAATCGATTAAATGAGGACAATCTATTTATTATGTCATATGTAACCGAAGCTAAATCCAGGCAGTAGCGGACGTTCAAATTTTTCCGTTGTTCCAAATTAGTAATTTCTACAGTTTTCATTTTAGGCCAATATTCAGGTTTTTTTCTGCAAATAAGATGGGCCTGTCCACCTTAAAGACTTAGTGTTGATTGTGTCAATGTCATCCAAACCACGAGTTGCTAAACAGCAGGATTTTCCTTCAAGGACACGTGACGCCAAAGTGTATTCCCGCTAGTATTGTAAATCTTAGTAATACGATTAGCTACAAAAACTGACCATCGCGTCGGATGTCCCTTAATCCAGGAGAGGACAATTTCCGAGTCGGTCCATAACCATGTTCGAACATGCTGGAAATTTAATGTTTCTTTTACTTGATGTTCCAATTTGGAAAGTAACACAGCGCCACATAGTTCTAAACGTGGTATCGATACTGTACGAATCGGAGCAACTTTCGTCTTCGCCATCATAAGATAAACGTGAGTTTGTTGCTAAATCCATGGATTTCTAATAAATCTCGGTATTCTAATTTCATAAATCATTTTCAAATTATTTCTACATTTCAATGATTGTTGTGTAATTTCATCGGGTACAGGTTCATTCCAGGTGAACCCCTGAAGCCATAAAGTTTGGAGAAGCACTTTCGCTTTGATAATAATTGGAGCAAGCCATCCAATTGGGTCGAATAGCTGAGCGATTTCTGAAAGCAGTTGCCTCTTTGAATAAGGTAAATCTTAACCTTTCAATATTATACGAAAACTAAAATAATCAGTCATAGGATAGCACACAATTCCTAATGATTTGAACCCTTGATATAAGTTCATTTCAAAACAATTTTTCATTTCAATATCTTCTTTGGGAATTCCTTGCAGGAGTCGTTGCTCATTTGCAATCCATTTTCTCAGGATAAATCCACCAGATTTTAAGACAGCAGAAATCGCATTACGTTTTTCGTGGGTTCTTGTAATTCTTGGCTCCCTGAGAGCAAATCGTCGACATAAAAATCATTCTTGATAGTAGTAAAAGCCGTACGGTAATTATTCATCTCGTCTTATACTGATTTGTGCAGAGTCCGTATAGCGAGAAAAAGTACATACGTGTCCCAAACGTCACCATAGTTAGGCGATAGTGATCGAGTGCGTCATTGGGGTTCGATCTCCATACTATCCGTTGATAGTCAACGTCATCGCAATGCACAATTAATCTGTCGATACATTCTCGCTACATCGGCCATAAGAGCATACTGGAATAGCCTCCACCTCATGACAACCGAAATCATCTGGTTTTTAACGGGTGTTCCAGTCAACAATATATAATTTAGTGATAATCCTTTGTTTGTTTTCCGAGATGCATCGAATACGACTCGCAATTTCCTAGTACTAATTTTTTTGAAGACTACGTGGTGAGGCAAATAATAATAATTCATTTTATTATCTTCAGTGGTTACATTATTAGTCGTAAGTTCTTTTACTAATTGTATATGATGAGAGTCGATATATTCTTGAATGCACTTTTGAAACTCCAGTTTCAGGTCGGGTTGTTTTTCGAAACGTTTTTCTAGCGCTTTGAAGCAGAGTCTTACTGCGTTTTCCGATTCTCCGAGATTAGTTTTACTAGCTTCATTTTTAAATAGTAGTCGCACTGTACACTTTCCATCATTATCCCTCATAACATTATTGATAAAATGGTTTTCACAAAATTCTTCTTCCTTGGTTAATGCTCTTTTCGGTTGAAGTTCCTCAAGCTCCCAAAACCTATTGAGCTGATCACTAATACTGATGTCATCTGTAACTTCAACTTTGAAATTTTGATAGCCTTTTTTCGAATGTGTTTGCTGAACGCCACCAGAAATAATCGAGCCTAGTCTAAAGTTTTGTAGTATTGGACCAATATTGAGTTTCTGCATGTTGCCAAGTATGAGTGCACCGAGTAGTAGATCGATTTTACCAGGTTTGTCGAAGCTTGGATCTGCTAATGCTAACTTTCCTACTTCCTTCCACACTGCTGGTGTAATACTTCGTGGTGGCAGAAGATTTGTTAGCTTTTCTAAAATTAAAGCATCTAATTCAATTGTATCCTGTTGTTGTATTATCAATTTTACTTGAACAACCCCTTTAATTTTGTAGCAGTATTCGAACCGATTCCTGTGACATTAACTTTCGATGACTCACTTTTCAATTTCAATAGCTGCACTGCAGATTTAGAGACAAACGAAGCTTGTGAGCCCTGGTTAAGTAATACTCGAAGTGGAATGTGGCCAGTAGATGACTCAATTGTAACTAATGCCGTAGCCAATAGGACTTCTTTGCTGGCGGTAGCGTTTAGTGAGTTGATACATTCGGTGGACCCGGTTGTTGCTTCAATTTAGGACTCGTTGGTGATGACGTGTTGACATTTTCCCTATGTAAAAGCGTATGATGCTTGCCCTTGCACTTGAAGCATCGTGATGTACTTGGGCAACTGCTCATCATATGACCCTTTCTTAAACAATTGATACAAAGGCCATTCATCATCGATGGCGCGACAGCCCAAATCGGGCCTTGGCCTCCAGTAACGTCCGCCTCCAATTGTCTCGATCCTACGACCTGGTTCTCCAATTGTTGAACCCCCAGTATTGACCTGCTATCTGCGTTTATCGTGTCTTCCCAACGTTTCCTCGGCTTACCAACTGGACGCTTCCCTTGTGCTCTGCCTTCAATCGTTCTTTTAGATAGTCTATTGGCCTCCATCCTTTCGACGTGGCCGCCCCATTGAAATTTTCTTAATTTAATGCATGTGGATACAGGTAGGTCGTCGTATATATGGTACAACTCATTGTTGTATCGCATTCTCCACTCTGTCCCTTCTTGTATGGGGCCAAAAATTCGTCGTAGCACTTTGCGCTCGAATACGTCCAGCGCCTTTTCGGAGTCCGTAGTCAAAGTCCAGGCATCGCTTTCATAGAGAAGCACAGGTTTAATTAGTGTTTTGTACATGCGAAGCTTATTATTCCTGTGCACGTTCGTAGACTTGATTATGGGGAGTATGGAATGATACGCCTTGTTTGCTGCATTTATTCGCCGTAAAATTTCGTCCTTTTCACTGCCTGATTTATCAAGGTGGACTCCTAAGTAGATGAAACTATCTACATTTTCGATATTATAGTCTCCTAAGGTCAAGTTTTGTTTAATTGGCGCCATTTTTCTTGTTTGGGTCATTAGTTTGGTTTTATCTTCGTTGACCCGTAGATTTATTTTCTTGGCTTCTGACTCCAAACTTAGGAAAGCTTCCTTTGCTTCTGGTATGGTCCGTGCCATCATGTTGACGTCATCGGCGAATGCTACTATTTGCGTGGACTAAAACAGTAGTGTGCCTGTTGTATCAGCTGGTATTTTTCTTATGACGTGTTCCAGAGCAAGGTTGAATAGCATCGGGGCAAGTCCATATCCTTGCTTTAAGCTTGAGTTGGTGTGGAAGCTGTTGCTTAGGTCACTGTTGACTTTGACCTGAGATTCGGCGTTCATCATTGTCACCTTAGTCATGTGGACGAGTTTTGCTGGAATTCCCAAGTCAAGCATGATTCGGTAAAGTGTATTCCTGTCTACACTATCGTATGCTTGCTTGAAATCTACGAAGACCTGGTGCACGTCGATATTATACTCCCAGCATTTTTCAAGCACCTGTTTGACTGAGACTATTTGATCTATCGTAGATCGTCCGGATTTGAAGCCACATTGATACTCTCCTAGGATGTTGTCATAGAAGGGCTTCATTTCGCGTTCAATAATTTTGGACAACACTTTATAGGACGAGCATAATAAAGCGATGCCTCTGTAGTTTTCGCAACGTAATTTGTCTCCTTTTTTGTAAATGGGGCATATAATACTTTTTTGCCAATCATTTGGCAACTGTTCTGCTGCCCAAATTTTTAATTTTTAATATTAATTGGTGGAGAATGTTGCAAAGAATAGTTCCACCGTTTCTGAGTAATTTGGGAGGTAACGCCATTGCATTTTACCAATTGCAAACTTGTATCGTGATTGGCTCTTGTAAACTGGATACAATGCTGAATGCTATGTCGTTCTTTGCACATGTTTCACGGCTGTTGTATATCACTGTGGTACGATTGGATGTTACCGGTATGAGACGTTCCAATCCGTTTGATGTATTCTTCATACTTTAGGCGGCCCTCGGATGAAATTTTCTCCTGGAATTATATCTCCAAAGAACCGCAAAGTCTTTAGCTTTATCTACACATTTTAGGCTCTGCGGCTTGACTTTAGTCTTGAAGTATCAAGACAGTTGTCATAGGGAGTTATCTCCAAATTCAATGCTTTGGATTTGACTCTCCCACTGTTATTTGATATTTGATATTTGACCACGTAAGTAGTTGGTTAGCCGTTTGGCTTGACGCTTTCTTCTAGGGTGACCTGTGCTTCTAGCTCTTCTCTAGAGTTGATACCTCCATTGATACCTCCAACATAATCGGATTTCGTAAGGATCGTGTGCAGAGGCATGTTTTCTAATTCTCATATGCTATCTCTTAGAAGTAATCTAACAAAATTGTTTCATTTCAGAGACGTAATTTTAGTTTTTGTATACAATTCAAATACATATTTATAAATTACTTTTTATTAAGTCTTAAATGTAATTTAAATAATGCATGAGCTTTTAATACATTGTGATATCATGTAATCGGCTTAAGGATTTCGTATGAATCGTCTTCAGAGGCATGCTATTGTAATTCTTGTATTCTATCTCTTAGAAGTAAGCTAACAAAATCTTTTCATTTCATAAGTGTGCTTTATTTGATTCAATTTGATTGTCCTCATCCAAGAATATTATGCTGACTTAAAATAAAATGTAAAAACCAAAATAATTTTTTTCACTATATTCTTATGTACTAAATTTAAAATTGGTTCAGTGCCCTATATTTTATTATAAGTATTGTGACCTTTCATTATAAGTATTGTGAGCTTTACTTTCAATTAATATTTGCCAACTTTTAAATCAGTGCAAGCTTTAGGAAGGTAAATAATTTTAGTGAAATATATTATTTTATCAATCTTTATAGCTATTGTGTTTTAGGTTTTGGTACTCTTTAAGTATTCATTATTCATTTGTGTTGTTCGTTTATCCATCTTATCCTAACATCAGTTCCACCTTTTCGGTATCTCAAGGTCACACAAAGAAATATGTTTGCACCTAAGAATAGAGTATGCAACTATTTAATGATCCCCCATATATACGAGTGTTTGGAATTGAGAATCGGTGATACCTGTCATCAAACTGTTTCCCGTATAATCATCTGGCATTCTACTTGGCTGACAACAAAAGTGACTGAATATTTTTCGGAACCAGGCATCGAGCAACGATGTGGGACAAAACGTTTTTTGGCATTTGGTTTTTCGGACAACAGTTTAAAACAGTTTAGAACGAGCTCAATAGCGACGCGTAACTTGGGGACAAGTTTGACGTTTTGCGAATATTTTCATTTTTTTTTATTTATTTATTGACAATTTCATCAATTTCATCAATTACTACAAAAGATATTTACATATGAAATTATGAATGACAATTAATCGGTCGTTTCAACCGACACTTGAACATATCAACAGTATAATTATAGTCGAACATTTTATATGCTGACTTAAAGCTTCGGGCTATTGCGCATTCCACCCATAACTGGTTTTATGAAACGGGATGGATAAGGCGCTATGATGTCTACGTTCACCGTGGCAAACACGAAAGTTCAGTTTTGATAGCAAAAGCTCAGAGGTCACGTTTCCAGTGAGTAACTTCGCAGCAAATAGAGCTTTGAATTTTGACGTCGAGTTGCAAGAGTGTCCATGGTCAATAATTGCAAGCGGTTTTCATAAGGAGGTAAGCGAATAGGATTAGACCAGCGGAAAAAACTAAGTACAAAAATTAGAAATCTCTTTTGAAATCTTTTTCTCTCCTTATAATATGGAGACCACATCAAGCACCCATATTCTAGGATAGGGCGAACCAGAGAGCAGAAAAGATTTTAGTCAGAAGAATGTCATTGAATTCTTTAGATCGTCGTTTTAAGAAGCCAAGTGCACAGTTGGCTTTTATTATTATTGAGTCAATGTGGTCATTAAAAGTGAAAGCGGAGTTTAATAGTACTCCTAAGTCACGAACTTCTATATTTCCAGGACCAGATGCCCCCATACAGTTCCATATCATAATTTTTTGTATTTGGCTTTCGCCGAACATATCGCCTCCCATCAGATCCAAAAACATTAATTTTTACTTCATCAACAAAAATTATGGACTTCGATAATGATTTTGGATTTTTTACGAACTCTTAAGCAAAACGTATTTTAACAATATCATTTTTTTACTAATTAAGGTTTACTTAGGCACATTCTGCACTTAAAACCCGCTTTCTTTATTACATTTCGAATAGTTTGAGTAGCGACTTTCTTTTCAACTCGTTTTTTCACCTTAATTCGTAAAATTGGGGCACTTTATTCAGGGTTTTTTTTAAATTTTTCTGATAATTCACTTTTTTTACGCTCAGATAAAATTTTAGTCCTTTCTGACCGATGCTTTGTTTCAAAGGATTTGGTTAATTTATATTTTGTTATTACATTTCTCCACTGTATAAGTTGATTTTCCCATAAGTATTCCAATGTTAGAATGTTCATTCATGTTTTCCAACGTCGCAAAATACATTCACGGGATTCTGCACCTACCGATTTCCTTTTCACACTCATTTTTAACAACACAATCAGTAAAATTATTTTTTCAAAACACTTTGATGCTAGACTGAATAGAAATATATTTTAATGATTTTAAGTACATTTAACGATATTTTTTTTGAAGGCTAAAGTTAAAATTTAAAAATTACTCCCCCCACAGATATGCGTTAGAATAATTTATATATATGTATATCTCAACGGACTTTAATTTGTTGCAGGTTACGAAAGGAAGAAATCAAATAAAAGTGGGATTACAAGGAGGAGTCTTAAGCTAATTTGTCGTTTAAGTATTATTATAAATTATTATAATTAAAGCTTCAGTTAATTTTATTTCAGTTAGATTTTCCAGGAACTTAGTATTAGGTGGATTAGGTGTTTACGTTAGCATTAGTAATTAGTTAGTTAAATTAATACAAATATATAAATGAAAAATGGATCAAATATATAATCTAAGTTTTATAACTAGGTTAAGAGAAGATAAGGTTGCGATACCATGGGCAATGCGGATTAGAATACTGCCTTCAGCTCGCGATTGTCCTAGATGCGGCAACGCGATGCGCCTTGGACGAAGAGGTGAGCACTGGACGTGGAGATGTAAAAATGACTTCCACGACGTTAGGCAGTCATTGCTGAGTGAGACTTGGCTGCAAAATTGCAAGCTCACAATATATCAAATCATATTGCTGGCACATCTTTGGGTAAATAAATGCCCAAAGTCATTCATCCAAGATGAGGTGAGGATAGCAAGTGATACGATGGCGGCATGAGGGCGATATTGCAGGCAAATATGCGCCCATGCGGTCGAAACTGAAAAAATAATGCTTGGGAGCCATGGTGAGATTGTCGAAATCGACGAGTCAAAGTTCGGGAAAAGGAAGTACAACAAGGGCAAGCATGTTGAGGGAAAATGGGTGTTTGGGGGCGTAGAATGAGGAAGTAATAAGTGCTCTGCTGAAGTGGTAAAAGATCGAAGCAGGAATACTTTGCTGCCCATAATAAAAAAGTATATTAAGCCGGGCACAACAATCATTTCAGATGAATGGAAAGCGTACAGTTGTCTTAACTCTGAAGGGTATATTCACTTCACAGTAAACCATAGGCGACACTTTAAGAATCGAGATGCTGTACGGATGACTTCGACAGCTATTTAAAAGAGTACTTATGGCGGAGAGTACATAAAGGTGATGGGAGCAAAATGAACCATTTTGTGGCCGCGCTAGTGAACCTGAACACGGTAAAAATGGCGGACGACATGGGTTTGTTGAGCGTAGAATAACCCTCGACATGGGCATGTTGAGGGAAAATGGGTGTTTGGGGGCGTAGAAAGAGGAAGTAATAAATGCTTTGCTGAAGTGGTAAAAGATCGAAGCAGGAATACTTTGCTGCCCATAATAAAAAAGTATATTAAGCCGGGCACAACAATCATTTCAGATGAATGGAAAGCGTACAGTTGTCTTAACTCTGAAGGGTATATTCACTTCACAGTAAACCATAAGCGACACTTTAAGAATCGAGATGCAGTACGGATGACTTCGACAGGTATTTAAAAGAGTACTTATGGCGGAGAGTACATAAAGGTGATGGGAGCAAAATGAACCATTTTGTGGCCGCGCTAGTGAACCTGAACACGGTAAAAATGGCGGACGACATGGGTTTGTTGAGCGTAGAATAACCCTCGACATGGGCATGTTGAGGGAAAATGGGTGTTTGGGGGCGTAGAAAGAGGAAGTAATAAATGCTTTGCTGAAGTGGTAAAAGATCGAAGCAGGAATACTTTGCTGCCCATAATAAAAAAGTATATTAAGCCGGGCACAACAATCATTTCAGATGAATGGAAAGCGTACAGTTGTCTTAACTCTGAAGGGTATATTCACTTCACAGTAAACCATAAGCGACACTTTAAGAATCGAGATGCAGTACGGATGACTTCGACAGCTATTTAAAAGAGTACTTATGGCGGAGAGTACATAAAGGTGATGGGAGCAAAATGAACCATTTTGTGGCCGCGCTAGTGAACCTGAACCCGGTAAAAATGGCGGACGACATGGGTTTGTTGAGCGTAGAATAACCCTCGACATGGGCATGTTGAGGGAAAATGGGTGTTTGGGGGCGTAGAAAGAGGAAGTAATAAATGCTTTGCTGAAGTGGTAAAAGATCGAAGCAGGAATACTTTGCTGCCCATAATAAAAAAGTATATTAAGCCGGGCACAACAATCATTTCAGATGAATGGAAAGCGTACAGTTGTCTTAACTCTCAAGGGTATATTCACTTCACAGTAAACCATAAGCGACACTTTAAGAATCGAGATGCAGTACGGATGACTTCGACAGCTATTTAAAAGAGTACTTATGGCGGAGAGTACATAAAGGTGATGGGAGCAAAATGAACCATTTTGTGGCCGCGCTAGTGAACCTGAACCCGGTAAAAATGGCGGACGACATGGGTTTGTTGAGCGTAGAATAACCCTCGACATGGGCATGTTGAGGGAAAATGGGTGTTTGGGGGCGTAGAAAGAGGAAGTAATAAATGCTTTGCTGAAGTGGTAAAAGATCGAAGCAGGAATACTTTGCTGCCCATAATAAAAAAGTATATTAAGCCGGGCACAACAATCATTTCAGATGAATGGAAAGCGTACAGTTGTCTTAACTCTGAAGGGTATATTCACTTCACAGTAAACCATAAGCGACACTTTAAGAATCGAGATGCAGTACGGATGACTTCGACAGCTATTTAAAAGAGTACTTATGGCGGAGAGTACATAAAGGTGATGGGAGCAAAATGAACCATTTTGTGGCCGCGCTAGTGAACCTGAACACGGTAAAAATGGCGGACGACATGGGTTTGTTGAGCGTAGAATAACCCTCGACATGGGCATGTTGAGGGAAAATGGGTGTTTGGGGGCGTAGAAAGAGGAAGTAATAAATGCTTTGCTGAAGTGGTAAAAGATCGAAGCAGGAATACTTTGCTGCCCATAATAAAAAAGTATATTAAGCCGGGCACAACAATCATTTCAGATGAATGGAAAGCGTACAGTTGTCTTAACTCTGAAGGGTATATTCACTTCACAGTAAACCATAAGCGACACTTTAAGAATCGAGATGCAGTACGGATGACTTCGACAGCTATTTAAAAGAGTACTTATGGCGGAGAGTACATAAAGGTGATGGGAGCAAAATGAACCATTTTGTGGCCGCGCTAGTGAACCTGAACACGGTAAAAATGGCGGACGACATGGGTTTGTTGAGCGTAGAATAACCCTCGACATGGGCATGTTGAGGGAAAATGGGTGTTTGGGGGCGTAGAAAGAGGAAGTAATAAATGCTTTGCTGGAAAGGTAAAAGATCGAAGCAGGAATACTTTGCTGCCCATAATAAAAAAGTATATTAAACCGGGCACAACAATCATTTCAGATGAATGGAAAGCGTACAGTTGTCTTAACTCTGAAGGGTATATTCACTTCACAGTAAACCATAAGCGACACTTTAAGAATCGAGATGCAGTACGGATGACTTCGACAGCTATTTAAAAGAGTACTTATGGCGGAGAGTACATAAAGGTGATGGGAGCAAAATGAACCATTTTGTGGCCGCGCTAGTGAACCTGAACCCGGTAAAAATGGCGGACGACATGGGTTTGTTGAGCGTAGAATAACCCTCGACATGGGCATGTTGAGGGAAAATGGGTGTTTGGGGGCGTAGAAAGAGGAAGTAATAAATGCTTTGCTGAAGTGGTAAAAGATCGAAGCAGGAATACTTTGCTGCCCATAATAAAAAAGTATATTAAGCCGGGCACAACAATCATTTCAGATGAATGGAAAGCGTACAGTTGTCTTAACTCTCAAGGGTATATTCACTTCACAGTAAACCATAAGCGACACTTTAAGAATCGAGATGCAGTACGGATGACTTCGACAGCTATTTAAAAGAGTACTTATGGCGGAGAGTACATAAAGGTGATGGGAGCAAAATGAACCATTTTGTGGCCGCGCTAGTGAACCTGAACCCGGTAAAAATGGCGGACGACATGGGTTTGTTGAGCGTAGAATAACCCTCGACATGGGCATGTTGAGGGAAAATGGGTGTTATGGGGCGTAGAAAGAGGAAGTAATAAATGCTTTGCTGAAGTGGTAAAAGATCGAAGCAGGAATACTTTGCTGCCCATAATAAAAAAGTATATTAAGCCGGGCACAACAATCATTTCAGATGAATGGAAAGCGTACAGTTGTCTTAACTCTGAAGGGTATATTCACTTCACAGTAAACCATAAGCGACACTTTAAGAATCGAGATGCAGTACGGATGACTTCGACAGCTATTTAAAAGAGTACTTATGGCGGAGAGTACATAAAGGTGATGGGAGCAAAATGAACCATTTTGTGGCCGCGCTAGTGAACCTGAACACGGTAAAAATGGCGGACGACATGGGTTTGTTGAGCGTAGAATAACCCTCGACATGGGCATGTTGAGGGAAAATGGGTGTTTGGGGGCGTAGAAAGAGGAAGTAATAAATGCTTTGCTGAAGTGGTAAAAGATCGAAGCAGGAATACTTTGCTGCCCATAATAAAAAAGTATATTAAGCCGGGCACAACAATCATTTCAGATGAATGGAAAGCGTACAGTTGTCTTAACTCTGAAGGGTATATTCACTTCACAGTAAACCATAAGCGACACTTTAAGAATCGAGATGCAGTACGGATGACTTCGACAGCTATTTAAAAGAGTACTTATGGCGGAGAGTACATAAAGGTGATGGGAGCAAAATGAACCATTTTGTGGCCGCGCTAGTGAACCTGAACCCGGTAAAAATGGCGGACGAGATGGGTTTGTTGAGCGTAGAATAACCCTCGACATGGGCATGTTGAGGGAAAATGGGTGTTTGGGGGCGTAGAAAGAGGAAGTAATAAATGCTTTGCTGAAGTGATAAAAGATCGAAGCAGGAATACTTTGCTGCCCATAATAAAAAAGTATATTAAGCCGAGCACAACAATCATTTCAGATGAATGGAAAGCGTACAGTTGTCTTTACTCTGAAGGGTATATTCACTTCACAGTAAACCATAAGCGACACTTTAAGAATCGAGATGCTGTACGGATGACTTCGACAGCTATTTAAAAGAGTACTTATGGCGGAGAGTACATTAAGGTGATGGGAGCAAAATGAACCATTTTGTGGCCGCGCTAGTGAACCTGAACCCGGTAAAAATGGCGGACGACATGGGTTTGTTGAGCGTAGAATAACCCTCGACATGGGCATGTTGAGGGAAAATGGGTGTTTGGGGGCGTAGAAAGAGGAAGTAATAAATGCTTTGCTGAAGTGGTAAAAGATCGAAGCAGGAATACTTTGCTGCCCATAATAAAAAAGTATATTAAGCCGGGCACAACAATCATTTCAGATGAATGGAAAGCGTACAGTTGTCTTAACTCTCAAGGGTATATTCACTTCACAGTAAACCATAAGCGACACTTTAAGAATCGAGATGCAGTACGGATGACTTCGACAGCTATTTAAAAGAGTACTTATGGCGGAGAGTACATAAAGGTGATGGGAGCAAAATGAACCATTTTGTGGCCGCGCTAGTGAACCTGAACCCGGTAAAAATGGCGGACGACATGGGTTTGTTGAGCGTAGAATAACCCTCGACATGGGCATGTTGAGGGAAAATGGGTGTTTGGGGGCGTAGAAAGAGGAAGTAATAAATGCTTTGCTGAAGTGGTAAAAGATCGAAGCAGGAATACTTTGCTGCCCATAATAAAAAAGTATATTAAGCCGGGCACAACAATCATTTCAGATGAATGGAAAGCGTACAGTTGTCTTAACTCTGAAGGGTATATTCACTTCACAGTAAACCATAAGCGACACTTTAAGAATCGAGATGCTGTACGGATGACTTCGACAGCTATTTAAAAGAGTACTTATGGCGGAGAGTACATAAAGGTGATGGGAGCAAAATGAACCATTTTGTGGCCGCGCTAGTGAACCTGAACCCGGTAAAAATGGCGGACGACATGGGTTTGTTGAGCGTAGAATAACCCTCGACATGGGCATGTTGAGGGAAAATGGGTGTTTGGGGGCGTAGAAAGAGGAAGTAATAAATGCTTTGCTGAAGTGGTAAAAGATCGAAGCAGGAATACTTTGCTGCCCATAATAAAAAAGTATATTAAGCCGGGCACAACAATCATTTCAGATGAATGGAAAGCGTACAGTTGTCTTTACTCTGAAGGGTATATTCACTTCACAGTAAACCATAAGCGACACTTTAAGAATCGAGATGCTGTACGGATGACTTCGACAGCTATTTAAAAGAGTACTTATGGCGGAGAGTACATAAAGGTGATGGGAGCAAAATGAACCATTTTGTGGCCGCGCTAGTGAACCTGAACCCGGTAAAAATGGCGGACGACATGGGTTTGTTGAGCGTAGAATAACCCTCGACCTGGGCATGTTGAGGGAAAATGGGTGTTTGGGGGCGTAGAATGAGGAAGTAATAAGTGCTTTGCTGAAGTGGTAAAAGATCGAAGCAGGAATACTTTGCTGCCCATAATAAAAAAGTATATTAAGCCGGGCACAACAATCATTTCAGATGAATGGAAAGCGTACAGTTGTCTTAACTCTGAAGGGTATATTCACTTCACAGTAAACCATAAGCGACACTTTAAGAATCGAGATGCTGTACGGATGACTTCGACAGCTATTTAAAAGAGTACTTATGGCGGAGAGTACATAAAGGTGATGGGAGCAAAATGAACCATTTTGTGGCCGCGCTAGTGAACCTGAACACGGTAAAAATGGCGGACGACATGGGTTTGTTGAGCGTAGAATAACCCTCGACATGGGCATGTTGAGGGAAAATGGGTGTTTGGGGGCGTAGAAAGAGGAAGTAATAAATGCTTTGCTGAAGTGGTAAAAGATCGAAGCAGGAATACTTTGCTGCCCATAATAAAAAAGTATATTAAGCCGGGCACAACAATCATTTCAGATGAATGGAAAGCGTACAGTTGTCTTAACTCTGAAGGGTATATTCACTTCACAGTAAACCATAAGCGACACTTTAAGAATCGAGATGCAGTACGGATGACTTCGACAGCTATTTAAAAGAGTACTTATGGCGGAGAGTACATAAAGGTGATGGGAGCAAAATGAACCATTTTGTGGCCGCGCTAGTGAACCTGAACCCGGTAAAAATGGCGGACGACATGGGTTTGTTGAGCGTAGAATAACCCTCGACATGGGCATGTTGAGGGAAAATGGGTGTTTGGGGGCGTAGAAAGAGGAAGTAATAAATGCTTTGCTGAAGTGGTAAAAGATCGAAGCAGGAATACTTTGCTGCCCATAATAAAAAAGTATATTAAGCCGGGCACAACAATCATTTCAGATGAATGGAAAGCGTACAGTTGTCTTTACTCTGAAGGGTATATTCACTTCACAGTAAACCATAAGCGACACTTTAAGAATCGAGATGCTGTACGGATGACTTCGACAGCTATTTAAAAGAGTACTTATGGCGGAGAGTACATAAAGGTGATGGGAGCAAAATGAACCATTTTGTGGCCGCGCTAGTGAACCTGAACCCGGTAAAAATGGCGGACGACATGGGTTTGTTGAGCGTAGAATAACCCTCGACATGGGCATGTTGAGGGAAAATGGGTGTTTGGGGGCGTAGAAAGAGGAAGTAATAAATGCTTTGCTGAAGTGGTAAAAGATCGAAGCAGGAATACTTTGCTGCCCATAATAAAAAAGTATATTAAGCCGGGCACAACAATCATTTCAGATGAATGGAAAGCGTACAGTTGTCTTAACTCTCAAGGGTATATTCACTTCACAGTAAACCATAAGCGACACTTTAAGAATCGAGATGCAGTACGGATGACTTCGACAGCTATTTAAAAGAGTACTTATGGCGGAGAGTACATAAAGGTGATGGGAGCAAAATGAACCATTTTGTGGCCGCGCTAGTGAACCTGAACCCGGTAAAAATGGCGGACGACATGGGTTTGTTGAGCGTAGAATAACCCTTGACATGGGCATGTTGAGGGAAAATGGGTGTTTGGGGGCGTAGAAAGAGGAAGTAATAAATGCTTTGCTGAAGTGGTAAAAGATCGAAGCAGGAATACTTTGCTGCCCATAATAAAAAAGTATATTAAGCCGGGCACAACAATCATTTCAGATGAATGGAAAGCGTACAGTTGTCTTAACTCTGAAGGGTATATTCACTTCACAGTAAACCATAAGCGACACTTTAAGAATCGAGATGCAGTACGGATGACTTCGACAGCTATTTAAAAGAGTACTTATGGCGGAGAGTACATAAAGGTGATGGGAGCAAAATGAACCATTTTGTGGCCGCGCTAGTGAACCTGAACCCGGTAAAAATGGCGGACGACATGGGTTTGTTGAGCGTAGAATAACCCTCGACATGGGCATGTTGAGGGAAAATGGGTGTTTGGGGGCGTAGAAAGAGGAAGTAATAAATGCTTTGCTGAAGTGGTAAAAGATCGAAGCAGGAATACTTTGCTGCCCATAATAAAAAAGTATATTAAGCCGGGCACAACAATCATTTCAGATGAATGGAAAGCGTACAGTTGTCTTAACTCTGAAGGGTATATTCACTTCACAGTAAACCATAAGCGACACTTTAAGAATCGAGATGCTGTACGGATGACTTCGACAGCTATTTAAAAGAGTACTTATGGCGGAGAGTACATAAAGGTGATGGGAGCAAAATGAACCATTTTGTGGCCGCGCTAGTGAACCTGAACCCGGTAAAAATGGCGGACGACATGGGTTTGTTGAGCGTAGAATAACCCTCGACATGGGCATGTTGAGGGAAAATGGGTGTTTGGGGGCGTAGAAAGAGGAAGTAATAAATGCTTTGCTGAAGTGGTAAAAGATCGAAGCAGGAATACTTTGCTGCCCATAATAAAAAAGTATATTAAGCCGGGCACAACAATCATTTCAGATGAATGGAAAGCGTACAGTTGTCTTAACTCTGAAGGGTATATTCACTTCACAGTAAACCATAAGCGACACTTTAAGAATCGAGATGCTGTACGGATGACTTCGACAGCTATTTAAAAGAGTACTTATGGCGGAGAGTACATAAAGGTGATGGGAGCAAAATGAACCATTTTGTGGCCGCACTAGTGAACCTGAACACGGTAAAAATGGCGGACGACATGGGTTTGTTGAGCGTAGAATAACCCTCGACATGGGCATGTTGAGGGAAAATGGGTGTTTGGGGGCGTAGAAAGAGGAAGTAATAAATGCTTTGCTGAAGTGGTAAAAGATCGAAGCAGGAATACTTTGCTGCCCATAATGGAAAAGTATATTAAGCCGGGCACAACAATCATTTCAGATGAATGGAAAGCGTACAGTTGTCTTAACTCTGAAGGGTATATTCACTTCACAGTAAACCATAAGCGACACTTTAAGAATCGAGATGCTGTACGGATGACTTCGACAGCTATTTAAAAGAGTACTTATGGCGGAGAGTACATAAAGGTGATGGGAGCAAAATGAACCATTTTGTGGCCGCGCTAGTGAACCTGAACACGGTAAAAATGGCGGACGACATGGGTTTGTTGAGCGTAGAATAACCCTCGACATGGGCATGTTGAGGGAAAATGAGTGTTTGGGGGCGTAGAAAGAGGAAGTAATAAATGCTTTGCTGAAGTGGTAAAAGATCGAAGCAGGAATACTTTGCTGCCCATAATAAAAAAAGTATATTAAGCCGGGCACAACAATCATTTCAGATGAATGGAAAGCGTACAGTTGTCTTAACTCTGAAGGGTATATTCACTTCACAGTTAACCATAAGCGACACTTTAAGAATCGAGATGCTGTACGGATGACTTCGACAGCTATTTAAAAGAGTACTTATGGCGGAGAGTACATAAAGGTGATGGGAGCAAAATGAACCATTTGGTGGCCGCGCTAGTGAACCTGAACACGGTAAAAATGGCGGACGACATGGGTTTGTTGAGCGTAGAATAACCCTCGACATGGGCATGTTGAGGGAAAATGGGTGTTTGGGGGCGTAGAAAGAGGAAACAATAAATGCTTTGCTGAAGTGGTAAAAGATCGAAGCAGGAATACTTTGCTGCCCATAATAAAAAAGTATATTAAGCCGGGCACAACAATCATTTCAGATGAATGGAAAGCGTACAGTTGTCTTAACTCTGAAGGGTATATTCACTTCACAGTAAACCATAAGCGACACTTTAAGAATCGAGATGCTGTACGGATGACTTCGACAGCTATTTAAAAGAGTACTTATGGCGGAGAGTACATAAAGGTGATGGGAGCAAAATGAACCATTTTGTGGCCGCGCTAGTGAACCTGAACACGGTAAAAATGGCGGACGACATGGGTTTGTTGAGCGTAGAATAACCCTCGACATGGGCATGTTGAGGGAAAATGGGTGTTTGGGGGCGTAGAAAGAGTAAGTAATAAATGCTTTGCTGAAGTGGTAAAAGATCGAAGCAGGAATACTTTGCTGCCCATAATAAAAAAGTATATTAAGCCGGGCACAACAATCATTTCAGATGAATGGAAAGCGTACAGTTGTCTTAACTCTGAAGGGTATATTCACTTCACAATAAACCATAAGCGACACTTTAAGAATCGAGATGCTGTACGGATGACTTCGACAGCTATTTAAAAGAGTACTTATGGCGGAGAGTACATAAAGGTGATGGGAGCAAAATGAACCATTTTGTGGCCGCGCTAGTGAACCTGAACACGGTAAAAATGGCGGACGACATGGGTTTGTTGAGCGTAGAATAACCCTCGACATGGGCATGTTGAGGGAAAATGGGTGTTTGGGGGCGTAGAAAGAGTAAGTAATAAATGCTTTGCTGAAGTGGTAAAAGATCGAAGCAGGAATACTTTGCTGCCCATAATAAAAAAGTATATTAAGCCGGGCACAACAATCATTTCAGATGAATGGAAAGCGTACAGTTGTCTTAACTCTGAAGGGTATATTCACTTCACAGTAAACCATAAGCGACACTTTAAGAATCGAGATGCTGTACGGATGACTTCGACAGCTATTTAAAAGAGTACTTATGGCGGAGAGTACATAAAGGTGATGGGAGCAAAATGAACCATTTTGTGGCCGCGCTAGTGAACCTGAACACGGTAAAAATGGCGGACGACATGGGTTTGTTGAGCGTAGAATAACCCTCGACATGGGCATGTTGAGGGAAAATGGGTGTTTGGGGGCGTTGAAAGAGGAAGTAATAAATGCTTTGCTGAAGTGGTAAAAGATCAAAGCAGGAATACTTTGCTGCCCATAATAAAAAAGTATATTAAGCCGGGCACAACAATCATTTCAGATGAATGGAAAGCGTACAGTTGTCTTAACTCTGAAGGGTATATTCACTTCACAGTAAACCATAAGCGACACTTTAAGAATCGAGATGCTGTACGGATGACTTCGATAGCTATTTAAAAGAGTACTTATGGCGGAGAGTACATAAAGGTGATGGGAGCAAAATGAACCATTTTGTGGCCGCGCTAGTGAACCTGAACACGGTAAAAATGGCGGACGACATGGGTTTGTTGAGCGTAGAATAACCCTCGACATGGGCATGTTGAGGGAAAATGGGTGTTTGGGGGCGTAGAAAGAGGAAGTAATAAATGCTTTGCTGAAGTGGTAAAAGATCGAAGCAGGAATACTTTGCTGCCCATAATAAAAAAGTATATTAAGCCGGGCACAACAATCATTTCAGATGAATGGAAAGCGTACAGTTGTCTTTACTCTGAAGGGTATATTCACTTCACAGTAAACCATAAGCGACACTTTAAGAATCGAGATGCTGTACGGATGACTTCGACAGCTATTTAAAAGAGTACTTATGGCGGAGAGTACATAAAGGTGATGGGAGCAAAATGAACCATTTTGTGGCCGCGCTAGTGAACCTGAACCCGGTAAAAATGGCGGACGACATGGGTTTGTTGAGCGTAGAATAACCCTCGACATGGGCATGTTGAGGGAAAATGGGTGTTTGGGGGCGTAGAATGAGGAAGTAATAAGTGCTTTGCTGAAGTGGTAAAAGATCGAAGCAGGAATACTTTGCTGCCCATAATAAAAAAGTATATTAAGCCGGGCACAACAATCATTTCAGATGAATGGAAAGCGTACAGTTGTCTTAACTCTGAAGGGTATATTCACTTCACAGTAAACCATAAGCGACACTTTAAGAATCGAGATGCTGTACGGATGACTTCGACAGCTATTTAAAAGAGTACTTATGGCGGAGAGTACATAAAGGTGATGGGAGCAAAATGAACCATTTTGTGGCCGCGCTAGTGAACCTGAACACGGTAAAAATGGCGGACGACATGGGTTTGTTGAGCGTAGAATAACCCTCGACATGGGCATGTTGAGGGAAAATGGGTGTTTGGGGGCGTAGAAAGAGGAAGTAATAAATGCTTTGCTGAAGTGGTAAAAGATCGAAGCAGGAATACTTTGCTGCCCATAATAAAAAAGTATATTAAGCCGGGCACAACAATCATTTCAGATGAATGGAAAGCGTACAGTTGTCTTAACTCTGAAGGGTATATTCACTTCACAGTAAACCATAAGCGACACTTTAAGAATCGAGATGCAGTACGGATGACTTCGACAGCTATTTAAAAGAGTACTTATGGCGGAGAGTACATAAAGGTGATGGGAGCAAAATGAACCATTTTGTGGCCGCGCTAGTGAACCTGAACCCGGTAAAAATGGCGGACGACATGGGTTTGTTGAGCGTAGAATAACCCTCGACATGGGCATGTTGAGGGAAAATGGGTGTTTGGGGGCGTAGAAAGAGGAAGTAATAAATGCTTTGCTGAAGTGGTAAAAGATCGAAGCAGGAATACTTTGCTGCCCATAATAAAAAAGTATATTAAGCCGGGCACAACAATCATTTCAGATGAATGGAAAGCGTACAGTTGTCTTTACTCTGAAGGGTATATTCACTTCACAGTAAACCATAAGCGACACTTTAAGAATCGAGATGCTGTACGGATGACTTCGACAGCTATTTAAAAGAGTACTTATGGCGGAGAGTACATAAAGGTGATGGGAGCAAAATGAACCATTTTGTGGCCGCGCTAGTGAACCTGAACCCGGTAAAAATGGCGGACGACATGGGTTTGTTGAGCGTAGAATAACCCTCGACATGGGCATGTTGAGGGAAAATGGGTGTTTGGGGGCGTAGAAAGAGGAAGTAATAAATGCTTTGCTGAAGTGGTAAAAGATCGAAGCAGGAATACTTTGCTGCCCATAATAAAAAAGTATATTAAGCCGGGCACAACAATTATTTCAGATGAATGGAAAGCGTACAGTTGTCTTAACTCTCAAGGGTATATTCACTTCACAGTAAACCATAAGCGACACTTTAAGAATCGAGATGCAGTACGGATGACTTCGACAGCTATTTAAAAGAGTACTTATGGCGGAGAGTACATAAAGGTGATGGGAGCAAAATGAACCATTTTGTGGCCGCGCTAGTGAACCTGAACCCGGTAAAAATGGCGGACGACATGGGTTTGTTGAGCGTAGAATAACCCTCGACATGGGCATGTTGAGGGAAAATGGGTGTTTGGGGGCGTAGAAAGAGGAAGTAATAAATGCTTTGCTGAAGTGGTAAAAGATCGAAGCAGGAATACTTTGCTGCCCATAATAAAAAAGTATATTAAGCCGGGCACAACAATCATTTCAGATGAATGGAAAGCGTACAGTTGTCTTAACTCTGAAGGGTATATTCACTTCACAGTAAACCATAAGCGACACTTTAAGAATCGAGATGCAGTACGGATGACTTCGACAGCTATTTAAAAGAGTACTTATGGCGGAGAGTACATAAAGGTGATGGGAGCAAAATGAACCATTTTGTGGCCGCGCTAGTGAACCTGAACCCGGTAAAAATGGCGGACGACATGGGTTTGTTGAGCGTAGAATAACCCTCGACATGGGCATGTTGAGGGAAAATGGGTGTTTGGGGGCGTAGAAAGAGGAAGTAATAAATGCTTTGCTGAAGTGGTAAAAGATCGAAGCAGGAATACTTTGCTGCCCATAATAAAAAAGTATATTAAGCCGGGCACAACAATCATTTCAGATGAATGGAAAGCGTACAGTTGTCTTTACTCTGAAGGGTATATTCACTTCACAGTAAACCATAAGCGACACTTTAAGAATCGAGATGCTGTACGGATGACTTCGACAGCTATTTAAAAGAGTACTTATGGCGGAGAGTACATAAAGGTGATGGGAGCAAAATGAACCATTTTGTGGCCGCGCTAGTGAACCTGAACCCGGTAAAAATGGCGGACGACATGGGTTTGTTGAGCGTAGAATAACCCTCGACATGGGCATGTTGAGGGAAAATGGGTGTTTGGGGGCGTAGAAAGAGGAAGTAATAAATGCTTTGCTGAAGTGGTAAAAGATCGAAGCAGGAATACTTTGCTGCCCATAATAAAAAAGTATATTAAGCCGGGCACAACAATCATTTCAGATGAATGGAAAGCGTACAGTTGTCTTAACTCTGAAGGGTATATTCACTTCACAGTAAACCATAAGCGACACTTTAAGAATCGAGATGCTGTACGGATGACTTCGACAGCTATTTAAAAGAGTACTTATGGCGGAGAGTACATAAAGGTGATGGGAGCAAAATGAACCATTTTGTGGCCGCGCTAGTGAACCTGAACCCGGTAAAAATGGCGGACGACATGGGTTTGTTGAGCGTAGAATAACCCTCGACATGGGCATGTTGAGGGAAAATGGGTGTTTGGGGGCGTAGAAAGAGGAAGTAATAAATGCTTTGCTGAAGTGGTAAAAGATCGAAGCAGGAATACTTTGCTGCCCATAATAGAAAAGTATATTAAGCCGGGCACAACAATCATTTCAGATGAATGGAAAGCGTACAGTTGTCTTAACTCTGAAGGGTATATTCACTTCACAGTAAACCATAAGCGACACTTTAAGAATCGAGATGCTGTACGGATGACTTCGACAGCTATTTAAAAGAGTACTTATGGCGGAGAGTACATAAAGGTGATGGGAGCAAAATGAACCATTTTGTGGCCGCGCTAGTGAACCTGAACACGGTAAAAATGGCGGACGACATGGGTTTGTTGAGCGTAGAATAACCCTCGACATGGGCATGTTGAGGGAAAATGAGTGTTTGGGGGCGTAGAAAGAGGAAGTAATAAATGCTTTGCTGAAGTGGTAAAAGATCGAAGCAGGAATACTTTGCTGCCCATAATAAAAAAAGTATATTAAGCCGGGCACAACAATCATTTCAGATGAATGGAAAGCGTACAGTTGTCTTAACTCTGAAGGGTATATTCACTTCACAGTTAACCATAAGCGACACTTTAAGAATCGAGATGCTGTACGGATGACTTCGACAGCTATTTAAAAGAGTACTTATGGCGGAGAGTACATAAAGGTGATGGGAGCAAAATGAACCATTTGGTGGCCGCGCTAGTGAACCTGAACACGGTAAAAATGGCGGACGACATGGGTTTGTTGAGCGTAGAATAACCCTCGACATGGGCATGTTGAGGGAAAATGGGTGTTTGGGGACGTAGAAAGAGGAAGTAATAAATGCTTTGCTGAAGTGGTAAAAGATCGAAGCAGGAATACTTTGCTGCCCATAATAAAAAAGTATATTAAGCCGGGCACAACAATCATTTCAGATGAATGGAAAGCGTACAGTTGTCTTAACTCTGAAGGGTATATTCACTTCACAGTAAACCATAAGCGACACTTTAAGAATCGAGATGCTGTACGGATGACTTCGACAGCTATTTAAAAGAGTACTTATGGCGGAGAGTACATAAAGGTGATGGGAGCAAAATGAACCATTTTGTGGCCGCGCTAGTGAACCTGAACACGGTAAAAATGGCGGACGACATGGGTTTGTTGAGCGTAGAATAACCCTCGACATGGGCATGTTGAGGGAAAATGGGTGTTTGGGGGCGTAGAAAGAGGAAGTAATAAATGCTTTGCTGAAGTGGTAAAAGATCGAAGCAGGAATACTTTGCTGCCCATAATAAAAAAGTATATTAAGCCGGGCACAACAATCATTTCAGATGAATGGAAAGCGTACAGTTGTCTTTACTCTGAAGGGTATATTCACTTCACAGTAAACCATAAGCGACACTTTAAGAATCGAGATGCTGTACGGATGACTTCGACAGCTATTTAAAAGAGTACTTATGGCGGAGAGTACATAAAGGTGATGGGAGCAAAATGAACCATTTTGTGGCCGCGCTAGTGAACCTGAACCCGGTAAAAATGGCGGACGACATGGGTTTGTTGAGCGTAGAATAACCCTCGACATGGGCATGTTGAGGGAAAATGGGTGTTTGGGGGCGTAGAATGACGAAGTAATAAGTGCTTTGCTGAAGTGGTAAAAGATCGAAGCAGGAATACTTTGCTGCCCATAATAAAAAAGTATATTAAGCCGGGCACAACAATCATTTCAGATGAATGGAAAGCGTACAGTTGTCTTAACTCTGAAGGGTATATTCACTTCACAGTAAACCATAAGCGACACTTTAAGAATCGAGATGCTGTACGGATGACTTCGACAGCTATTTAAAAGAGTACTTATGGCGGAGAGTACATAAAGGTGATGGGAGCAAAATGAACCATTTTGTGGCCGCGCTAGTGAACCTGAACACGGTAAAAATGGCGGACGACATGGGTTTGTTGAGCGTAGAATAACCCTCGACATGGGCATGTTGAGGGAAAATGGGTGTTTGGGGGCGTAGAAAGAGGAAGTAATAAATGCTTTGCTGAAGTGGTAAAAGATCGAAGCAGGAATACTTTGCTGCCCATAATAAAAAAGTATATTAAGCCGGGCACAACAATCATTTCAGATGAATGGAAAGCGTACAGTTGTCTTAACTCTGAAGGGTATATTCACTTCACAGTAAACCATAAGCGACACTTTAAGAATCGAGATGCAGTACGGATGACTTCGACAGCTATTTAAAAGAGTACTTATGGCGGAGAGTACATAAAGGTGATGGGAGCAAAATGAACCATTTTGTGGCCGCGCTAGTGAACCTGAACCCGGTAAAAATGGCGGACGACATGGGTTTGTTGAGCGTAGAATAACCCTCGACATGGGCATGTTGAGGGAAAATGGGTGTTTGGGGGCGTAGAAAGAGGAAGTAATAAATGCTTTGCTGAAGTGGTAAAAGATCGAAGCAGGAATACTTTGCTGCCCATAATAAAAAAGTATATTAAGCCGGGCACAACAATCATTTCAGATGAATGGAAAGCGTACAGTTGTCTTTACTCTGAAGGGTATATTCACTTCACAGTAAACCATAAGCGACACTTTAAGAATCGAGATGCTGTACGGATGACTTCGACAGCTATTTAAAAGAGTACTTATGGCGGAGAGTACATAAAGGTGATGGGAGCAAAATGAACCATTTTGTGGCCGCGCTAGTGAACCTGAACCCGGTAAAAATGGCGGACGACATGGGTTTGTTGAGCGTAGAATAACCCTCGACATGGGCATGTTGAGGGAAAATGGGTGTTTGGGGGCGTAGAAAGAGGAAGTAATAAATGCTTTGCTGAAGTGGTAAAAGATCGAAGCAGGAATACTTTGCTGCCCATAATAAAAAAGTATATTAAGCCGGGCACAACAATCATTTCAGATGAATGGAAAGCGTACAGTTGTCTTAACTCTCAAGGGTATATTCACTTCACAGTAAACCATAAGCGACACTTTAAGAATCGAGATGCAGTACGGATGACTTCGACAGCTATTTAAAAGAGTACTTATGGCGGAGAGTACATAAAGGTGATGGGAGCAAAATGAACCATTTTGTGGCCGCGCTAGTGAACCTGAACCCGGTAAAAATGGCGGACGACATGGGTTTGTTGAGCGTAGAATAACCCTCGACATGGGCATGTTGAGGGAAAATGGGTGTTTGGGGGCGTAGAAAGAGGAAGTAATAAATGCTTTGCTGAAGTGGTAAAAGATCGAAGCAGGAATACTTTGCTGCCCATAATAAAAAAGTATATTAAGCCGGGCACAACAATCATTTCAGATGAATGGAAAGCGTACAGTTGTCTTAACTCTGAAGGGTATATTCACTTCACAGTAAACCATAAGCGACACTTTAAGAATCGAGATGCAGTACGGATGACTTCGACAGCTATTTAAAAGAGTACTTATGGCGGAGAGTACATAAAGGTGATGGGAGCAAAATGAACCATTTTGTGGCCGCGCTAGTGAACCTGAACCCGGTAAAAATGGCGGACGACATGGGTTTGTTGAGCGTAGAATAACCCTCGACATGGGCATGTTGAGGGAAAATGGGTGTTTGGGGGCGTAGAAAGAGGAAGTAATAAATGCTTTGCTGAAGTGGTAAAAGATCGAAGCAGGAATACTTTGCTGCCCATAATAAAAAAGTATATTAAGCCGGGCACAACAATCATTTCAGATGAATGGAAAGCGTACAGTTGTCTTTACTCTGAAGGGTATATTCACTTCACAGTAAACCATAAGCGATACTTTAAGAATCGAGATGCTGTACGGATGACTTCGACAGCTATTTAAAAGAGTACTTATGGCGGAGAGTACATAAAGGTGATGGGAGCAAAATGAACCATTTTGTGGCCGCGCTAGTGAACCTGAACCCGGTAAAAATGGCGGACGACATGGGTTTGTTGAGCGTAGAATAACCCTCGACATGGGCATGTTGAGGGAAAATGGGTGTTTGGGGGCGTAGAAAGAGGAAGTAATAAATGCTTTGCTGAAGTGGTAAAAGATCGAAGCAGGAATACTTTGCTGCCCATAATAAAAAAGTATATTAAGCCGGGCACAACAATCATTTCAGATGAATGGAAAGCGTACAGTTGTCTTAACTCTGAAGGGTATATTCACTTCACAGTAAACCATAAGCGACACTTTAAGAATCGAGATGCTGTACGGATGACTTCGACAGCTATTTAAAAGAGTACTTATGGCGGAGAGTACATAAAGGTGATGGGAGCAAAATGAACCATTTTGTGGCCGCACTAGTGAACCTGAACACGGTAAAAATGGCGGACGACATGGGTTTGTTGAGCGTAGAATAACCCTCGACATGGGCATGTTGAGGGAAAATGGGTGTTTGGGGGCGTAGAAAGAGGAAGTAATAAATGCTTTGCTGAAGTGGTAAAAGATCGAAGCAGGAATACTTTGCTGCCCATAATAGAAAAGTATATTAAGCCGGGCACAACAATCATTTCAGATGAATGGAAAGCGTACAGTTGTCTTAACTCTGAAGGGTATATTCACTTCACAGTAAACCATAAGCGACACTTTAAGAATCGAGATGCTGTACGGATGACTTCGACAGCTATTTAAAAGAGTACTTATGGCGGAGAGTACATAAAGGTGATGGGAGCAAAATGAACCATTTTGTGGCCGCGCTAGTGAACCTGAACACGGTAAAAATGGCGGACGACATGGGTTTGTTGAGCGTAGAATAACCCTCGACATGGGCATGTTGAGGGAAAATGAGTGTTTGGGGGCGTAGAAAGAGGAAGTAATAAATGCTTTGCTGAAGTGGTAAAAGATCGAAGCAGGAATACTTTGCTGCCCATAATAAAAAAAGTATATTAAGCCGGGCACAACAATCATTTCAGATGAATGGAAAGCGTACAGTTGTCTTAACTCTGAAGGGTATATTCACTTCACAGTTAACCATAAGCGACACTTTAAGAATCGAGATGCTGTACGGATGACTTCGACAGCTATTTAAAAGAGTACTTATGGCGGAGAGTACATAAAGGTGATGGGAGCAAAATGAACCATTTGGTGGCCGCGCTAGTGAACCTGAACACGGTAAAAATGGCGGACGACATGGGTTTGTTGAGCGTAGAATAACCCTCGACATGGGCATGTTGAGGGAAAATGGGTGTTTGGGGACGTAGAAAGAGGAAGTAATAAATGCTTTGCTGAAGTGGTAAAAGATCGAAGCAGGAATACTTTGCTGCCCATAATAAAAAAGTATATTAAGCCGGGCACAACAATCATTTCAGATGAATGGAAAGCGTACAGTTGTCTTAACTCTGAAGGGTATATTCACTTCACAGTAAACCATAAGCGACACTTTAAGAATCGAGATGCTGTACGGATGACTTCGACAGCTATTTAAAAGAGTACTTATGGCGGAGAGTACATAAAGGTGATGGGAGCAAAATGAACCATTTTGTGGCCGCGCTAGTGAACCTGAACACGGTAAAAATGGCGGACGACATGGGTTTGTTGAGCGTAAAATAACCCTCGACATGGGCATGTTGAGGGAAAATGGGTGTTTGGGGGCGTAGAAAGAGTAAGTAATAAATGCTTTGCTGAAGTGGTAAAAGATCGAAGCAGGAATACTTTGCTGCCCATAATAAAAAAGTATATTAAGCCGGGCACAACAATCATTTCAGATGAATGGAAAGCGTACAGTTGTCTTAACTCTGAAGGGTATATTCACTTCACAGTAAACCATAAGCGACACTTTAAGAATCGAGATGCTGTACGGATGACTTCGACAGCTATTTAAAAGAGTACTTATGGCGGAGAGTACATAAAGGTGATGGGAGCAAAATGAACCATTTTGTGGCCGCGCTAGTGAACCTGAACACGGTAAAAATGGCGGACGACATGGGTTTGTTGAGCGTAGAATAACCCTCGACATGGGCATGTTGAGGGAAAATGGGTGTTTGGGGGCGTAGAAAGAGGAAGTAATAAATGCTTTGCTGAAGTGGTAAAAGATCAAAGCAGGAATACTTTGCTGCCCATAATAAAAAAGTATATTAAGCCGGGCACAACAATCATTTCAGATGAATGGAAAGCGTACAGTTGTCTTAACTCTGAAGGGTATATTCACTTCACAGTAAACCATAAGCGACACTTTAAGAATCGAGATGCTGTACGGATGACTTCGATAGCTATTTAAAAGAGTACTTATGGCGGAGAGTACATAAAGGTGATGGGAGCAAAATGAACCATTTTGTGGCCGCGCTAGTGAACCTGAACACGGTAAAAATGGCGGACGACATGGGTTTGTTGAGCGTAGAATAACCCTCGACATGGGCATGTTGAGGGAAAATGGGTGTTTGGGGGCGTAGAAAGAGGAAGTAATAAATGCTTTGCTGAAGTGGTAAAAGATCGAAGCAGGAATACTTTGCTGCCCATAATAAAAAAGTATATTAAGCCGGGCACAACAATCATTTCAGATGAATGGAAAGCGTACAGTGTTCTTAACTCTGAAGGGTGTATTCACTTCACAGTAAACCATAAGCGACACTTTAAGAATCGAGATGCTGTACGGATTACTTCGATAGCTATTTAAAAGAGTACTTATGGCGGAGAATACATAAAGGTGATGGGAGCAAAATTAACCATTTTGTGGCCGCGCTAGTGAACCTGAACCCGGTAAAAATGGCGGACGACATGGGTTTTTTATTTTAGTAAATTATCGTTCAATGCAAAACACCCAATGCTTATCACCTCAACCAATCCAATTACAAAACTAATATTTGCACACTTTCATCAAGAATGGTTACACGCAGGACCCCAAACATTGTTATTTTTAACTCGACAGACATTCTGGTGTCTTAATGGAAAAAATGTTGCCAATTCTACTGTAAGGCAATGTGTTCGATGCGCAAGGACACGGCCTCAGATATTAAGTCAATTAATGGGGAATCTACCAGCCGAAAGGATTCAACAATCAAGACCTTTCCTACATGTTGGTGTTGATTTTTGCGGACCTGTGCAAATCCACTTTAAACTTCGAGGAAATCGGCCAATAAATTCGTATATAGCCGTGTTTGTCTGTTTTTCAACGAAAGCAGTCCATTTAGAACTGGTGTCAGACTTAACATCAGCCGCATTTATTGGATGTCTGAAAAGATTTATCGCCAGAAGAGGAAGGCCAGCTAAAAATTTTTGTGATAACGCTACTAATTTCGTCGGAGCAGACTCAGACTTAGAGGAATTATCTGCTGTCTTTCATCAAAAAGAGGGTAAGGAAGCAATTCAAACTATGTGTAGCAACGAGAGAATACAATGGTTACATATTTCTCTCCGATCTCCGTATTTTGAGGTCTGTGGGAAGCTGCAGTAAAATCGGCAAAATATCATTTAAATAGGGTTTTGGAATCTGCTGTCCTAACATATGAAGAGCTTCAAACTGCGATTTGCCACGTTGAGACTATATTAAATTCATGGTCCCTTACACCAATGTCATCAGATCCCAATGATCTACAAGCACTCACTCCTGGACACTTCCTCATTGGACAGCCATTAACAACGTTAGCCGAACCAATGATAGAACCATCAAACATCTCAATTACAATCAGATGAAAGTTAGTAAGATATTTGCACTCTGAGTTTCGGCGAAGATGGTCAAAGGAATATCTACAGCAGCTTCAACCAAGGAATAAATGGCAGAAAAGTCAGCCAAATATTGATGTTGGAACACTAGTCCTATTAAAGGACAAAAATCTCCCTCCTCTGCAATGGCGCATGGGGAAAATAGAAAAAACCATTACTGGGCCAGATAATCGCACCAGAGTAGTAATGGTGAAAACCTCTTCAGGAATAACAAAGCGAGCAAATCAGGAAATTTGTCCTTTACCAAATAACAAACACACACCAGAGACATCGTCAATGGAATTAACAGATCCGATAAGGAACGACAGTGTCAAAAGAATGCCGAAAATCGCTCCAGTAAGCACTAATTACCCCTCACTACAAAACACTCATAACACTCATAACACCAAACGAAAAACAAACGATGTGGAAAAACAAAACCCAAAGAACGGAAAATATCGCTACTCCAAACTCTTTTGTGTGTTTTCCTGGCAATACTAGTTGTCATAGCATCAGACATTGAAACATTAAATAAGAGCAACAGTCCCATTGAAGTTACTCCTTTTCAACATAATACGGGCATATTTTTTTGAGGAAATCGGCCAAATCAGACTAACTCACAGTACGTGGAAAATTATCACATTTTACGACATAACCGGAAACTGTATGGAATATGAAGGACTAACAAGTTATTTAACACAGATGACCGAAATTTGTGCAAGCCAAGACAAACTGGAGAACATCACTCAATTTTGTAACGTAATCTTGTCTCAGCTTCAACATCAGCAAATAGAAATACAAGAAAAAAACGAACTCATGCACCAACACCACTCAAGAAAACGACGATCTCCTTTCAACGTAATCGGTTCTGCAGCACACTTGTTGTTTGGTGTACTTGATGAAGATTGCGCGAAAAACTATGAGGAAGATATTGAGAAAACAAGGGCAAATGAAAATCACCTCCTAAGGTTAATAAAAACCAAACAAGCATTATCGACGGAACACTCACTATCTTTAAAAGGAACACTGAATCAATCCATCATCAGTTTCAATTTATTGAAACTCAACTACAAGAATTAACTACAGCATCAAGAAAACGGGAATAACTTTTACATAGCTTCAACTTATTAGCTCTACAAACATCATTACTCCTTCATCTACAAAAAACACAAAAACGATGTTGCAAGTACTGACAAACACTTATCAAAGAAAAATACATCCATTGTTACTTCGCACACAACTGCAGATCATGCGAGAACATTTTCCAGCAGGACAAGTAGCTCCAGTTGATCCAAGATCACTGCAATCGATCTACAGCATCGCCACAGTAAAAACTAGAACCACCGCGAAAAACATCATTTTCGACATCCGAATTCCACTTGTAAGTGCAGAAAAATATCAACTTATAAAACTCCATCCAGTACCAACTCACTTCAAAAATATATCAGTCCAAATAAAGCCGTCCACAACATACCTGGCAATAACAATGCAACGTGACAAATATTATCCACTATCTGATATGGAAAAGAGCAAATGCCACCAATTAGAAGCAAGGAACTTCATTTGCAATCAACAACATCCTATTTACACAAGCCAATCAAACGTAAGCAGATGCGAATTTAGCCTGCTAACACATGCTTTCGAAATTTTCCCAATTTGCGAGATTCAATCAACCACAATCCAAGATCATTGGATAAAATTATCAACAGCAAATAATTGGATTATCATACTACAAAAACAAACTACCGTTGATATAATTTGTGGCACACAATTCTATAACAAGGTCATCTCAGGAAGTGGAATTCTGAGACTCAAGCATGGCTGCGTAATAAGTACTCAAGCAGTAATGATCTCTGGACAAACAGTTTTTACAGACAAAACTAGCTTCATGTTTGCTCCCATAATAAACCTGTCGCACCACATTGAAAAACATCCAATTAAAATTCAACACCTAATCACACCACTAACACTACCAAACTTCACCATGGATCATTCTCATCTTCAAAAACTGACAAACCAAGTACGGGACCAAATGAACATCTATCCAGAACATCTATCAAATACCAGAACATCTATCAACACACGACAAACACAACTACATTGTAAATTGCACATCAATAGCAATCATCTTGATAATAGCTGCCCTATACGGATTAAAAAGAAGGCTACACAATAAATCGAACAACAATCAACAAAATTCTAAAATTCTCGAGAGAGAATTTAAGGTGGCGGAATATGCATATAAGCTAAAACCAAAAACTTAAGCAAATTTCACGCATTGCTATTTTTTCAAGCCCAGAGCATTATTTTCATTACATTCACATCAGCGCCGGATTTACCATAGGGCTAGCAGGGGCTGCAGCCCCGGGCCCCTGGGATCCTGGGGGCCCCTTACTCTCGAAAAATAAGAATAAAAATTACGAATAATATAACAAAAAACATTATATCAAACGTAGAAAAATTGTTTTTTTCATTTTGTTGACTCAATTTTTTAGGTATTCATACTGCGGATTTGATTTTTGTTATTTGAAAAGAATTTAGTTACAGTATCTGTCAGAGAGAAAAATTATTTTACAAAAAGTCAATATATTTTTGTAAAAAATAGAAAAATATTGTTTAGTTCTAGCTACACATATCCGCTGAGAAAATGCATTTGGAAATCATTCGCTTGAGAATTCATAATCCATAATATTCTAAAGCAAGGTTTCTGAAAATGTAATACATCACATATAAGTTAAAACGAAAGCATTTCTCTCAAAAACTGATTGAAAAGAAATAATACTATATTATGGTTTCAAAAATGACGATGCGATTCGGGGAACGCATACTCAAGTTTTTTCGCGAACTTCGCTGCCGCATCGCCGCCAGTTTCACTGAAAAACAAAACAACACTTTTCGGCACGCGTCTGCTGCACACGGTGTTTGATGTCAGTCGGAAGCAAGCTCTATAGGTGGAGCTCTAGTCCGAACTACTTTTTGCTTGTCAGTTGTCTGTGCTCATTGAATTTCTTACTGGAAGTGCCCCAACGCCGTATTTGCTTTTCCATATGATATTTTAATTTTTGAAATGCCATGTTGTCTCTTCAACCCCATCGCAAATATCCTTGTGGAAATGACAAAAAGAAAGAAAAAAAAGCGAGAGAAGAAGCAATTAAGAAACTGCCTAGTGTAACCAAATATTTTACACTTACACGTCCTTCAATTGAAGAAAATCAATCAGGTAAGAATATAACCAACTGTGAATATTTTGTTTGAAGTTATATAGTGTATCAAAGCGATAAAAAAAATCATATACAGCGCATAGTGCATTCGTGATCGCGTACATGTACTGTTTTAGTGTGTAATATGACATATCAATCGAGAAGTTTACTTAAATTTCATAAACGTCTTTTTAAGTGACACAAGATGAGATATCTGCTCCATCTGAAACATCAACTGATTTCTTGCGTGACAAAAACAGTACATCTACACTTGACGACTCCGTTTCTATCATTGACAAAGTTTACTCGAACGATGAGAGTGATAAGACTGATGAAGGTAAATTTAAACTATTTTATTATCAATCGATTACGTATTTTTAATTTTGTTTTTAATTGTTAATAATTATTTTTAAATTTTAATAATGACTTTTGAATGATTTAAAAATTGATATTTTCAGACTCATTTTTAATTCAGCTATTATTTTTTTTAGATGTAGAGACTGTGGAGAGAGATCCTGCCTTGTGGCCTTTGAGATTGTGCGAGAATAGCCATGAGCGTAATAAATATTTGCGAAATGATTGTTTATACTTTCAAAACAAGAATTCTAGTTTCAAGACATCGAAGCGAGAGTACAACAATCAAAATAGGTATTTTTCACCAAATTTATTTCAGAAAATACTTCAGAATGGTGAAAAGTGTGAACGAAAGTGGCTCATGTTTTCTGAATCAGCTGGATCTGTTTTTTGCTATGCATGCAAATTATTTTCCACAGATTATGACAATCCTTTTGTTAAGGATGGATTTTCCAACTGGAAAAAAGGCAATGAATATATTTGTTGTCACGAAAATAGTAAGGAACACTACAACTGTATGTCACAATATTTGAATTTTTCATCAAAAAGTAATCGTATAGATAAAAGTATGGTACAAACATTTGCAAATGAAGTGCAATATTGGCATAAAGTGCTTACAAGAGTTCTATCAGTCATACGACTTCTCGCTGAAAGAGGCCTTCCATTTCGTGGAACGACGGAAACAATCGGTTCACCAAACAATGGTAATTTTTTGGGTATGATAGAACTGCTTGTTGAATACGATCCGTTCTTACAACAACATATTAAATTATATGCAAATAAAGGTAGTGGAAATGTTTCGTATTTATCAAAGACTACATACGAAGAATTTATAGAGCTTATGGCTGAAAAAGTGTGGCAGCACATTATAAATGAAATAAAAAATGCAAAGTATTGGGGACTTGTGCTGGACTCAACTCCTGAAATTTCACATGTCGACCAATTATCGGTTGTAATTCGGTATTATGCAAATAATTTTCAAGTTTATGAACGCTTCATTGATTTTATACCAATAAAAAGTCACAAGGGTAAATCCATGTCGGAAGATGTTTTGTCATTGCTTGAAACACTTTCTATTGAATTAGAGAATTGCCGAGCACAGACATACGACAATGCTCGCAATATGTCCGGCGAATACAACGGACTCCAAGCTTGCATATGCGGAAAAAACCAACTGGCATTTTATGTTCCATGCACTGGTCATTCATTAAATTTAGTCGGAGAATGCTGCGTACAGGTGTGTTCTATTGCCGTCAACTTTTTTGGTGTTTTGCAACAGTTATACGTATTTTTTTCCGCGTCAACTGGTCGATGGGACATCTTAGTGGGTGAAAAATCGATTTTGAAAAACTTATCGAAAACAAGATGGTCACGACGATCAGATGCTTCTAGAGCTTTGAAAGATAATTTCGAAGGTATCTACAAGGCATTGAAGAAGATAGCTAATGACGTATACCAGAAACCTGTAGTGCGTAACGAAGCTTCAGCTTTAATGACACATATCATCAAGCTTGAAAATGCGTTTATGACTGTTTTTTGGGACTTCGTATTGAATCGTTTTGATGCTACAAGTCAATACCTGCAGAAAGTAGAAGTAGATTTGATTTCTGCCAGTAAGATGCTCTTATCTTTAGTCGATTTCGTCCAGAATTTGCGAGATAAATTTTCTGATTTTGAAGGTAAAGCTAAGGAACTTAGTCCCTTGGTTAGTAAAGAATATTCTGATACCAACAAGCGCAAAATAACTAAGAGACTAGCAGACGGAGGAGTGCAAGCTTGTACTTTGTCTGGCTCAGATAACTTTCGCATCAATACTTACTATGTGATAATAGACAATCTAGTCGTTGAATTGCAAAAACGATGCAAAGCTTACACTCACATCACTGAATTGTTTGGTTTTCTTCTGCACTTGCTGGTCATGGATGAAGACGATTTACAAATCAAAGCAAATAAACTTGTAGAAGTTTACTCAAATGATTTAGACAACAGTTTTTTTTCTCGAGTTGAAGCAATTCATTCCTCTTTTGAAATTGCAAGAGAGAGGTTCCTTTTCGAACCGTTCAAAAGAATCTGATAAAGCAATTGACGAACTACTGAACCCTGTGAAAGTATTGAATTGGATAGTCGCTAATGACATGATCTCAGTATTCCCTAATACGTATATTGCCTACAGAATTCTAGTCACTATTCCAATAACTAATTGCGAGACAGAAAGTTCATTTTCTACGTTAAAAAGAATAAAAAATATGTTTAGATCGACAATGCTGAACGAAAGACTGTCCTCTTTAGCAAGATTGAATATTGAAAAAGAGCTGCTGAGATCGCTTGATTTTGATGATGTAATAGCGGAATATGCAGCAAAGAAGGCGAGAAAGAAATGTTTTTAATTATAATGTATATTGTAATTACCTGTAAAAATAAAAATGTTTACTTGTCAAAATAAAAATGTTTAACATTGAATAATTCGGATTTTAATCTCTTTTCGTAAAAGTTGGGATTTTCTTTGCCCTTAAGAGGGCCCCTTCGTTGTTTAGCCCCGGGCCCCTATAAAGCTTAATCCGGCGCTGATTCACATTTTTGTTTATTGTTTATATGGGCTACTATTTTGTATATCTTGCGTGGCGAACTATGCCGCCGCGTAGCAAGACTACAAACAATAGTGCCATCGAATTATTAAAATAAAACTAAGCTTATTGGTTTTGTCCCATCTGTATGGTCGCCGAACTGAGCTGGCGTTCCAAGACAGACTAACTTTATTGTCTAATGTCTGATCTTAAATAGTAACATTTTCGTTCAATTGCTAAGTGATAAATATATGTACTAAAATGTATGGATTTGGTTGTCGGTGTTATTTTTAACGTTAAGTGTACTTGTTTGAGTCTTCGCTAAGTCAAATCTAATTTTAGAGCTCACCACTTTCTTAAAATGGCGCTAAAATCACAAAGTGAATATTTTTAATATGTAATGACATTTGTGTTTGTTTACATTTTAGTATTCACAACACTAGCAATAAACCTCAGGTGAGTTTTGTTAGTGGAGAAAACATTGGGTTTTCTAAAAACGTAAATCTCTTTTCTTAACAATAACAATGTTAAGATGTTAATATATTTATTTCGGTCATTTCTCAGCGTGCATGTTAAGCAAAAAAAAACTGGACGAACTGCTAGCTAGCACAACAAATAACATTGATCCCATTAAAAATGTTTGAACGACGTTAAAAATGAAATTGCTGCCAAATTTTGTGATTTGGAACATAACCTTGTATTTACGTTGGTCATTTATTTAGATCCACAGTACAAGTGTCAATTTTTTAAACCCATTGTGAAAGGAATTGTTGAGCCTAAATTATTAAAGCTTTTCAGAAGTGGGACAACGCATTCTAATATTAATTTTGCGAAGAAGTCGAAAACATCATGCACAATCGAAGAAGTTAGCGAACAAAAACCATCGATCAGTACATCTTGCAAATTGAATTGCCAGAATGATCTTGCTGAGATGCTTGACTCTTCAAGCGAGGATTAAAGTGAAGTGACGTTTAGCGCCAGGTATGATATGGTTATGAAATCGCAGTTGAAACACTATTGCAATGAAAATAGAATCAGTATATACGAAAATCGTTTAAAATGTTAGAAAACTAAATCCAGCAAACAAGATGCATTACTGCTCTCTCCCGACGGTTCTTGTCGGCTCCACTAGCCAGTGTTCCCAGTGAACAACTTTTTAGCGGTACAGGTTGATTTATGGACCCTTACGCAATCGCCGTGCCTTTTCCCAGCCGACTAGCTCAATTGGTCGTGGATGATTGGGCAGATGAGCTCCTTCGTGCTACGGCACGCATAAACATAACATTACTAAACTTAAGACACACACACAGGGGAAGGAATTAAGAAATCCATGCAAGAATCATTACTTAAAAGGTCCTCAATTACTCAAAAATTAGACATCAACTACAAAAAACGAAATATTTCACAATGTCTCCAGAAATAAAGACTTAAATCTCACAAACCCGGGCGCGATTGGTTTACATCAAACATACAATTTACAAGTTCTTAATAACTATAAGTGCCTCCGCACACGGGTCGACATTCAATCGACTCGACTGCGACTCGAACTCGAAACGGGTCGTTTTCTACGCGAATTTTTGAACTACAAGCAAGACAAAAGTAGGCGACAAGAGACTCTATGTATAAACGATTTGTCTCTCAGTTTGGTTGAATAATATTATTAGATATTATTATTAAATACATAGATATATTAAAAACATAGATAAAAACGCTTATGATGAATAGTTCAAGTGACGAAAAAGATGCTGTTATGTTTTTTTGGTACCTTCGGATGAAACGAAAGTCAAGGTAAGCTGTTAATGAAAATATTATCGTAGCAAAAAATTATAATGCTTATGTTACATAGAAAAAGAGTATGGGTACATCCGTACATAGAACGGAACTTTCGCTGTCGACTTTTTGTAGGAGCTAAAGAGCTACAACAGAGCGATTCGAAATTTTTGGCATTTTATAGAATGTCGAAAAAATCATACCTTGGACTTGTGGAGGCTGTAGCTCTAGCCATATATGAGGGAATGTGTTAGTGCAGAATAGCGCATACTCATAACATTAAGGTAAAATTTTTATTTAAAATTATAAAAACACTGAAATCAAAATATAAACACATGTTAAATGGACAATAATACAATAAACAACACTTATTGGGTATTAGGTATTGTTCGAATTCAACATAAGATAGAATACGATTAGCATAAAACAATTCCCACACTTTCATACACCAGGCAAGCAAAATTTGATATTTGCACGCTTGGGTGTATGCAAGTAAAGTTTTGTCTACAACTGCCAGACAAAATGTTGTGAAGAATTTGTGACTGCAATTTCGGTCTCACGGTGTGAAGGCAATGATCATGTTACACTGGACCGAGATTGCAGTCAAGAAGTTCTAGATCAAAAATTCGCTGTGTATGTACAACGTGATCAGAACTTATGTCTCACGATGTATGGATGTGTAGTTCACGTTGTGCATACATTGAATATGAAGTACCATTAGGTACTACATAAGTAAAATAATTGAAATAAAGTAGTTCAGTATTGTCCTAGCATTCAATCCGTGCGTTTCTATTCAACGAACATAAGGTCTAGCACAGGTTTAAGAACTTGGGCTAGAGACAGAGATAATCGCATAGCAACTATCGGGAGCTCAATTTCATCGTTAATCGCACCTAGTACAGGTCTAGTACCTGGGCTAGCCAGTTAGAGCAAAAGAGCTCTAACTTAACATTTCATATAGCGCCACTGGGCTAAATCTGCCGAAGAGCAAGGGAGCTCAATTTCTTCGTTCATCGCACCTAGCACAGGTCTAGTACCTGGGCTAGCCAGTTAGAGCAATAGAGCTCTAACTTAACATTGGTGACCCCGACGTGATTTGATCACGCAACTTAACAAACCATGGCGGCAATCATTGATCGCCTATTTCAAAAGCAAACCCGGCAAGCAGCCGAAGTCGACAACATAATCTCAAACTATAAGAAAGATTCAGTCAGTCGGAAAAACAAGGCTGAATATTTCGAAGAAAGACTTCGACGGTTAGAAGCAGCCTGGGAACTGTTCGAAGAAACAGACACCGAAATCCGGGCAGTTAAAGATGTTCCTATAACACACGAATACTTCACCAGTGGCCTATACGACACGACGCAAACCAATGTACGAAACTTTAGAACGCATTTCGAAAAACAAATTCAGGCACTGAAACAATCCAAAGCAATACTAGATTTTTGCGACGGTGACACAGCTGTATAACAGCCAAGTGCATCGAAGGTAGCAAATGAGAGCTTCGAACACGAGGCGACACTGAGTGAATCAGTGAAGGGAAAGAGCATTCCCGCGCCGGAAGTTACCAAGTTTATAAGAAGGCATAATGCTCTAGCTGACTCCTTGCGTCGACTCCTCGCCTGTTTAGATCAAGAAGAACATCCGAGGCAGTTTTACCAGTTAAAAATTAAACTGATCAACCAATACTGGTCCCAATTGGAGGACTACAACCAAACCATCTGGGAGCTGAGCACGGACCCTATGTCAGAGGGTTATAATTTAGACCAGCATATTCAGCTGGAAGAGCTTTCACAACAGTGGCTGATCCATTTATCAACCAATCTCGATAATTTATATGTAGCATCAGCCCCAAGACCTTCACCAGCAGTCTCCGCCACTGGGCTAAATCTGCCGAAATTAACACTACCCAAGTTCGACGGGGACTACATCAAGTGGCGGCAGTTTCATGACCTATTCATTCAAATGGTCGATAGCCAAATGTTATCTAACTGCCAAAAGTTATGGTATCTCAAGGCAAATTTAACGGGTGAGGCTGAAAGGCTTATTAGAAATTTTACCTTTACAGACGACAATTATAGCTCAGCCTGGAAGATGCTTAAGGACAGATATGAAAACCGAAGATTATTGACAGCAGCATTGATTAATATATAGTTCAAGCAGCAGCATTGATTAATATATAGTGGCACAGCCGTCACATGCCACTGACAAGCCATCTACGGCAGCCATCCGATCTCTACACGATACTACTCAAGAATGTTTAATGGGATTGGAAAATATTGATGTCACTACCCTCAATTGGGACCCACTACTTATCCATGTTTTAATTAAAAAGCTCGACGCAACCAGCCATACGCTGTACGAGCAATCACTGGCCAATCCTCGTGAGCTACAGAGTTTGAAGAATTTTTTAATCTTCTTAGAAACTCGATTTCAAGCATTGGAGATATTAGGCAATAAGATAAAGGACATAGAAGAGCCGAGGAAAATTAACGCCATGAAATCTACTTTAGTCACGCTTAAGACGACAATGTGCTCCTTATGCAATCAGAACCACCCTCTGTTCTACTGTCCGGAGTTTTTAAAGATGACACCCTCTAGCAGATTGAGAGTAGTCCAATCTAAAAGGCTACGTGTTAATTGCTTCCGTGATGGTCATAAGACTATCGAGTGTACTCTACGAGGGTGCAAACAATGTGCAAAAAAACATAATAGTTTGGTACATTTAGAAAACAAGTCGGGATCCAGGCCACCAAAGGAAAGACCACAACCCGAAACTAAATCAGGTGCAAATAGCGATCAAATTGAGCAATCTTTATCGTTCACAACCCTGGATTCCACCAAGAACCTAGCTTACGTGCTTCTGAGCACGGCTGTAGTAAAACTGATTGGTAGCAATGGAATGACAATACAATGTCGAGCACTGTTAGATCCCGGTTCCCAGATAAATTTGATAACCGACCGAGTGGTTAAGAAGCTGGGTATATCACCAATCTACCATTCGACGTGCATAGAGAAGGTAGGAGGCACTACTCAACGAACACAAGGGAGAGTAAACGTGCAGCTACAATCCAGGATTAACGCCTACTCAACGAGGATAGAGGCTTACGTTCTCGAGAAAATTGTGTCACCCCAAACATCCCAGAAGATAGACACATCAAGGTGGCTCATACCCCAAAATGTGAACCTAGCTGACCCTACCTTCAACAAAACCGATCGCATTGATGTTCTATTGGGCGCAGAGCACTTCTACGACCTTTTATCAGTTGGGCAAATTAAGTTAGGCGACGAGCTACCCACTCTACGAAATACACTTTTAGGGTGGATAATTACCGGAAAGGTGGGAGGAAGTCACCTCGGTCTTGCTACTTGTGCAGTTCTCATTGAAGACATAAAGCTTAACGAAACAATTGAAAAATTTTGGAAGCTGGAAGATGTTTCTGAGAGCAAAGGCCAATTCACACAGCCAGAAAGATCGTGTGAAACATTTTTCTGCCAGACTACACAAAGAATCAAAGATGGTCGTTTTGTAGTGAGACTACCATTCTCCGACGATCCCGAAAAGCTGGGGGAGTCCAAGGAAATTGCACAGCGTCAACTATTCGCAATCGAAACAAGGCTAAGTAAACATTCAGACTTGAAACAGCAGTATCAAGAATTCATGGCAGAATACCTCAAGCTTGGCCATATGAAAGAAGTGCCACCACTATTATATCAAACACGGATTGTTGCAGATGGTCCAATTGGCATGTGATGTGCAATCACGTGTGTATTATGATGTGGCTGCAAGGCATTGGGCTGGTATGTTTGTGTCAATGTGCCCAAAATTTCATCAACCAACATCAAAGATCTCCTTTTAAACGTTCGTAACTGAGAGTCAGTCATTAGCATTAGATCCGGGAGCTGGCTACTGAGGAAATTTCGGATCCCTGGTTCTCTTTTATCCCCTTCAGATACACTATGGTTGGGGGCGTAGAAAGAGGAAGTAATAAATGCTTTGCTGAAGTGGTAAAAGATCGAAGCAGGAATACTTTCCTGCCCATAATAAAAAAGTATATTAAGCCGGGCACAGCAATCATTTCAGATGAATGGAAAGCGTACAGTTGTCTTAACTCTGAAGGGTATATTCACTTCACAGTAAACCATAAGCGACACTTTAAGAATCGAGATGCTGTACGGATGACTTCGACAGCTATTTAAAAGAGTACTTATGGCGGAGAGTACATAAAGGTGATGGGAGCAAAATGAACCATTTTGTGGCCGCGCTAGTGAACCTGAGCCCGGTAAAAATGGCGGACGACATGGGTTTTTTATTTTAGTAAATTATCGTTCAATGCAAAACACCCAATGCTTATCAACTCAACCAATCCAATTACAAAACTAATATTTGCACACTTTCATCAAGAATGGTTACACGCACGACCCCAAACATTGTTATTTTTAACTCGACAGACATTCTGGAAAAAATGTTGCCAATTCTACTGTAAGGCAATGTGTTCGATGCGCAAGGACACGGCCTCAGATATTAAGTCAATTAATGGGGAATCTACCAGCCGAAAGGATTCAACAATCAAGATCTTTCCTACATGTTGGTGTTGATTTTTGCGGACCTGTGCAAATCCACTTTAAACTTCGAGGAAATCGGCCAATAAAATCGTATATAGCCGTGTTTGTCTGTTTTTCAACGAAAGCAGTCCATTTAGAACTGGTGTAAGACTTAAAATCAGCCGCATTTATTGGATGTCTGAAAAGAATTATCGCTAGAAGAGGAAGGCCAGCTAAATTTTTTTGTGATAACGCTACTAATTTCGTCGGAGCAGACTCAGAATTAGAGGAATTATCTGCCGTCTTTCATCAAAAAGAGGGTAAGGAAGCAATTCAAACTATGTGTAGCAACGAGAGAATACAATGGTTACATATTTCTCTCCAATCTCCGCATTTTGGAGGTCTGTGCGAAGCTGCAGTAAAATCGGCAAAATATCATCTGTAACGCGCGCCTCAAGAAAGACCCGCTTGAGATGATTCGAACAAATATATACTTGTTTTCTCGGTACCGTGGTTCAAACAGGGTATGAGCGATCTACCCTTATGGTAACAGATGATGAGTAGTGAATGCCTGCTGACTCGCCGTAGGCATCCCCTAACCATGTGTGGGTGAAAAGGCATCTTGTATGGATTATACGATAATGTGAAGAGTGATGTGAGCTATTGAATGTGAAAAGGATGAGTTAGGTAGCTGAGACGTGGTACTAAGGAGATCAAGGACTCACTCTTCTGTTTGAGCTGCACGGGCGCGGTACCGAGTTGACGCGAGAGAAACTAAGTCGTTATAATTTCAGGTGTGGGGTTAATACTCAGACCTCTCTAGAAGATTTCACTGAGCAATTGTGTGGTAACGATTATTTTTTCGATTACTATGGCAGAACGTGATTGTGAAAGTGTAGTTATGAGTGAAGACAATAATACGATCCGCGATGTGAATAACATAAGTGCTATGGATATGCGCGAATTAGAACTATTGCGGCGAGAAAAAGAGCTGCTTGTACGGGAAAACGAGTTTTTGCGGCGTCAGTTAAGTGGAAGCAATAGTTCAATGGCAACAAGTGTTAATGTGAACAGTGATGGCGGAAATGAAGGATATAGGTCACTCGCGTCGGGTTCAAGAGCAAGTGATGTAGGTAAGCAGCCACTAAAAGTTGGCTTTGATGTCATCAAAAACCTTATTGAAACATTTAATCCGGCGGGTTCGGTGAGCATATGCCGATGGATTCAAAATATTGAATCCGTAAGTGATATTTACGGATGGAATGACAATGAAAGGTTACTCTATGCATCACTTCGACTCGATGGTGCAGCACTGAGCTGGTATCAGGGAAAACGTCATTGCCTTAAGGAGTGGCGAACATTCCGCGACGCCATCTTGGAGAGTTTCCCATCGAAAATTGGTGGTGCTAATATGCTAATGGAAATATTGCTTCGACGACGCCATCGCGGTGAGTGTTTGGAAAAATACTTCTACGACGTAGTGGAAATGGCATCTAAGGCGGAATTGTCCGAGCAAGCTACGATGCAATACATTGTTAGCGGCCTAAACGATAGAAGGCTAGTGGATAGCATAGCTGCCATAAAATGCGATTCCTTACCTGAGTTGCTAAGGGTGATAAAGAGGCAGGAGGAAATTAAGGAGCAAAGCCATTACCGTGATCGATTGGACTCTCGAACGCGATACGAACCGCCAACTAAAAGAGTACGTGGAGAGGAAGCATTGTCAACAACAAAACGCGATCGTCCACTAACGTGTTTTAAGTGTAAAAAAGACGGACATATTGCCAATAAATGTCCAAACAGTAACAGTGAAGACAGAAGAGAAAGGCGTTGCTTTAGATGCAGGAAAGTAGGGCATTTAATGAAGGATTGCAAAGGAGCAACAGGAAATGCAAAGAAAAATGACTGACTAGCCGACGAGTGTTACCTTGACATCAAGGTCGGGAGTGTAGTATTAAGAGCGTTTGTAGATCTTGGAAGTGATTGTACCACGATAAAACAGTCAGTGTGCTTAGAAAATGGTTGGACTGTAAAGCCAAGTCAGGTAACACTCACAGGATTTGGGAACAATAAAGTGAACGCATACGGACAATGTGAAAAACTTGTGGAAGTTGACAATATCGGGAAAAATATACGATTAATAGTAGTGCAAGATGACGTTCAAGATTGTGCGGTAATACTTGGCAGGGATTTTCTCGATGATCCAATAATTAAAGTGGTGAAATCATACAAAAAACTCCAAATAAAAAGTAAGTTTAGTGAGATTGACGGAAGTGATAATGATGACAGTGAAAGTTCGTTTAATGGTGCAAGTGATCACACTTCGACAGTCAACACGAAAACTGGAGAAGTCGTGTTTGATGTGCTCACTTTAAGGAGTAACACAATCGATATGGAAAAAAAATCAAAATGGACGCGGGATTAGATGATATGACAATTAAAAGGCAGCTCATCGACTTAGTGAAAAAAAAACAGTGATCTTTTCGCAGAATCGACTAAGAATATCGGTAAGACTAATTTATTGTCATTGAAAATTGAAGTAACGGATAGCAAGCCAATTATTTATCGGCCATATAAAGTTCCTTACGAACTGCAATCTACACTTAGGGCTACAATTAAAGATCTTCTGAGCAGCAAAATAATCAAAATATCCAATTCGGAATATGCTAGTCCCGTGTTATTCATTCCCAAACAGAATGGACAATATAGAATGTGCGTGGACTATAGGAAGCTACATTCGGTGACCAAAAGAGAACATTTCCCTCTACCCAATATTGAGGAAACGCTTAATTTATTCTGCGGTAAAATTTATTTTACAACCCTCGATATGTTCAGTGGATATCATCAAATTCCGATCGACGATGATAGCCAGAAATACACTGCGTTTATAACGCCGGAAGGGCATTATGAATATCTTAGAGTTCCTTTTGGGCTGACTAATGCACCAGCAACCTTCTTACGTCTAATGAAGCTCGTTATACCCGAAATCCCAAGTGAGTTAGGTATTGCCGTGTGCTATATGGACGATATTCTCATCGCTACAAAAACCCTGGAATCCTCATTAAAAATTATAGAAATAATGTTTAATTCATTTCGCAGCCACGGGTTAACCTTGAATCTGGAGAAATGTAAATTTTGCGAGAAATCAATAACCTTTTTAGGACATAAAATATCTCAGGGCGAAATAACTCCAGGTGATAATAAAATTAATGCAGTTCGGGACTTTCCAGCACCAGAAAATCCACGTCAAGTGAGACAATTTTTAGGGCTAACAAGTTATTTCCGCCGATTTGTGAAAGGCTTCGCCGAAATTGCCCGACCTTTAAATAAACTACTCAAAAAGAACGCCGAATTTAAGTGGACTGATGATCAGCGACGTGCGTTCCAGAGGCTGAAAGCTGCTCTAGTTCAGCATCCAACTCTTGCAATTTATGATCCCGCTCAACTTCACGAGGTGCATACTGATGCAAGCCGACATGGATTGGCCGGTATTCTCATGCAAAAAGATGACGGGGGTATTTTGAAACCAGTGTCATATTTCAGTCGAAGCACGACAGAAGCAGAGAGCCAATATCATTCCTATGAATTAGAGGCACTTGCTGTAGTTGAAACTTTAGAACGTTTCAAATATTATCTTTTGCACAAGCATTTCAAAGTCATTACAGATTGCAACTCTTTGAAAATGACTCAAGATAAAAGAAATCTCATACCGCGGATAGCTAGGTGGTGGCTAAAAATCCAGGAGTTTAATTTTGACATGGAATATCGACCGGGAAGTCAACTTGCTCACGTTGATGCGCTAAGTAGAGCACCAGTCGAGCCAGGACAAGAACAGGAAACCGTAGCATCGAAGGTGATGCTGATTAGTTTAGCTGAAAATGATTGGGTGTTAGCATTACAGCTTCAAGATCCATTTTTGAAACGTATCCAGCAAGTTTTACTCGGAAACGAAACCAGTGGGGACGATATCAACGGTATAAAGGGAACATATTGTTTGCACTACGGACGTGTCTTCAAAAACACGAATCAAGGAAAACGATTTGTTGTCCCGCGTGCTATAAGGTGGCGGGTTCTACGTATGTCTCATGATGAAATGGGGCATCCAGCAGCTGAGCGAACAGCCGCCAATCTTCAAAAGTATTTTTGGTTCCCGAATTTGAAGCAGGCTGTTAAGAAGTACATTAATTCATGTATTGACTGTTTATACAATCGCCGTGGTCATGACGAATCCAATTATACAATTTATTCTCCATTACGGGAAGCAATACCATTCCATACAATCCATTTGGATTTCTTGGGACCATTTCCAAAAAGTAAAGCAGGGAATATGCACTTGCTAGGAATAATAGACGCCTTCACAAAATTCATCATTTTACGTGCGACAAAGGCAACGACGTCTGGAATCGCGATCAAAACATTAGAAGACATCTCCCAATATTTTGGCACGCCAACAAGGATTGTTAGCGATCGTGGCTCCGCATTCACAGCGAGAGAATTCCAGAAATATTGCAGCGACAATGATATTCGTCATGTACTAAATGCGGTGCAAACCCCTCGAGCAAACGGACAAATAGAGCGATATTTCCGCACAGTCAAAACGGCCATCTCAACTATGACGCAGGAAGAAAACTCTTGGGATAAATGCATACGGAAGGTGCAGTGGGCATTGAATTCAATGCAACAGTCGGTCACAAGGAAATCGCCATTTGAGCTATTGATGGCGTTCAAGCCGAGGGACATTTTGAGCAATAAGCTTATATTAGCCTTGCAAGTAGACGGGGATGTAGCTAATCCGGAAGATGAATTACCATTATCGGAATTACGACAACGGGTTCTAAGGGACATGACGATTTCGCAACTAAATCAAGCGGACAAGAAAAATTTTGGACGACGAAAATCACAGGCATATGTTGAAGGTGACTTAGTGCTGATTAAAGTGGAGTCAAGCGCAACGGGGCAACCTCGGAAGCTTCAACCAAGATTCAAGGGTCCGTATCAAATTAAAAAAGGCTTAGGAAATGACCGGTATCTTGTGGGTGATCTAGACAACTTTCAACTGAGTCAGAAGCCGTATGAATCTGTGCATGCAGCTGATCGAATGAAAAAATGGTGTATGTTGGACGATTTCGATTTGGATTACAGTGACGACGAAGCAGTGGTGTTGAATTAAGTGCTTGTGAGTTGTTATACTGCTCTGTGTGTGAAAGTACAATTAAAACCAAGAAAATCAAGCGTACGTGTATCAATTCTGCAGATTACGGTAAGGAAGGAGTAGTAAGCGAAGGTGAGTTAAATTCCACAAACTAATTCAATTAAAGTATTATCCATAACATGGGCAATGTAAATGCGTATTCGAAGAATAACATCAGGAGAATCAATTGCTATTTACTATGTGCGAGGATAATAGTATAATTAACTATCACGCTGTGTGCGGAAATGATAGAGCTGTGTGCTGTTGTATTGGTTTAGCTTAACCGATGTACTATCACGCTGTGTGCGGAAATGATAGAGCTGTGTGCTGTTGTATTGGTTTAGCTTAACTCTTAAACTATCACGCTGTGTGCGGAAAGGATAGAGCTGGATATTGTTACGTTGGCTTTAATGTGACTGCAACACTGAGACAGTGTTATCGCAGGTTGGCCGAGTTGTAACGCGCGCCTCAAGAAAGACCCGCTTGAGATGGTTCGAACAAATATATACTTGTTTTCTCGGTACCGTGGTTCAAACAGGGTATGAGCGATCTACCCTTATGGTAACAGATGATGAGTAGTGAATGCCTGCTGACTCGCCGTAGGCATCCCCTAACCATGTGTGGGTGAAAAGGCATCTTGTATGGATTATACGATAATGTGAAGAGTGATGTGAGCTACTGAATGTGAAAAGGATGAGTTAGGTAGCTGAGACGTGGTACTAAGGAGATCAAGGACTCACTCTTCTGTTTGAGCTGCACGGGCGCGGTACCGAGTTGACGCGAGAGAAACTAAGTCGTTATACATCTAAATAGGGTTTTGGAATCTGCTGTCCTAACATATGAAGAGCTTCAAACTGCAATTTGCCACGTTGAGACTATATTAAATTCATGGTCGCTTACACCAATGTCATCAGATCCCAATGATCTACGAGCACTCACTCCTGGACACTTCCTCATTGGACAGCCATTAACAACGTTAGCCGAACCAATGATAGAACCATCAAACATCTCAATTACAATCAGATGAAAGTTAGTAAGATATTTGTACTCTGAGTTTTGGCGAAGATGGTCAAAGGAATATCTACAGCAGCTTCAACCAAGGAATAAATGGCAGAAAAGTCAGCCAAATATTGATGTTGGAACACTAGTCCTATTAAAGGACAAAAATCTCCCTCCTCTGCAATGGGGCATGGGGAAAATAGAAAAAAACCATTACGGGGCCAGATAATCGCACCAGAGTAGTAATGGTGAAAACCTCTTCAGGAATAACAAAGCGAGCAATTCAGGAAATTTGTCCTTTACCAAATAACAAACACACACCAGAGACATCGTTAATGGAATTAACAGATCCGATAAGGAACGACAGTGTCAAAAGAATGCCCAAAATCGCTCCAGTAAGCACTAATTACCCCTCACTACAAAACACTCACAACACCAAACGAAAAAATGTGGAAAAACAAAACCCAAAGAACGGAAAATATCGCTACTCCAAACTCTGTTGTGTGTTTAGAGCAACAGTCCAATTGAAGTTACTCCTTTTCAACATAATCCGGGCATATTTTTTTGAGGAAATCGGCCAAATCAGACTAACTCACAGTACGTGGAAAATTGTCACATTTTACGACCTAACCGGATACTGGATGGAATATGAAGGACTACTAAGTTATTTAACACAGATGACCGAAATTTGTAACGTAATCTTGTCTCAGCTTCAACATCAGCAAATAGAAATACAAGAAAAAAATGAACTCATGCACCAACACCACTCAAGAAAACGACGATCTCCTTTCAACGTAATCGGTTCTGCAGCACACTTGTTGTTTGGTGTACTTGATGAAGATTTCGCGAGAAACTATGAGGAAGATTTTGAGAAAACAAGGGTAAATGAAAATCCCCTCCTAAAGTTAATAGAACACCAAACAAGCATTATCGACGGAATACTCACTATCTTTAAAAGGAACACTGAATCAATCCATTATCAGTTTCAATTTATTGAAACTCAACTACAAGAATTAGCTACAGCATCAAGAAAACGGGAAGAACTTTTACATAGCTTCAACTTATTAGCTCTACAAACATCATTACTCCTTCATCATCTACAAAAAACACAAGAGGCGATGTTGCAAGTACTGACTAACACTTATCAAAGAAAAATACATCTATTGTTACTAAACAATGCACAGCTTCGCACACAACTGCAGATCATGCGAGAACAGTTTCCAGCAGGACAAGTAGTTCCAGTTGATCCAAGATCACTGCAATCGATCTACAGCATCGCCACAGTAAAAACTAGAACCAACGCGAAAAACATCATTTTCGACATCCGAATTCCACTTGTAAGTGAAGAAAAATATCAACTTATAAAACTCCATCCAGTACCAACTCACTTCAAAAATATATCAGTCCAAATAAAGCCGTCCACAACATACCTGGCAATAACAATGCAACGTGACAAATATTATCCACCATCTGATATGGAAAAGAGCAAATGCCACCAATTAGAAGCAAGGAACTTCATTTGCAATCAACAACATCCGATTTACACAAGGCAATCAAACGTAAGCAGATGCGAATTTAGCCTGCTAACACATGCTTTCGAAATTTTCCCAATTTGCGAGATTCAATCAACCACAATCCAAGATCATTGGATCCAATTATCAACAGAAAATAATTGGATATTTATACTACAAAAACAGTTTACCGTTGATATAATTTGTTGCACACAATTCTATAACAAGGTCATCTCAGGAAGTGGAATTCTGAGACTCAAGCATGGCTGCGTAATAAGTACTCAAGCAGTAATGATCTCTGGACAAACAGTTTTTACAGACAAAACTAGCTTCATATTTGCTCCCATAATAAACCTGTCGCACCACATTGAAAAGCATCCAATTAAAATTCAACACCTAATCACACCACTAACACTACCAAACTTCACCATGGATCATTCTCATCTTCAAAAACTGACAAACCAAGTACGGGACCAAATGAACATCTATTCAGAGCATCTATCAAATACCAGAACATCTATCAACACACGACAAACACAACTATATTGTAAATTGCACATCAATAGCAATCATCTTGATAATAGCTGCCCTATACGGATTAAAAAGAAGGCTACACAATAAATCGAACAACAATCAACAAAATTCTAAAATTCTCGAGAGAGAATTTAAGGTGGCGGAATATGCATATAAGCTAAAACCAAAAACTTAAGCAAATTTCACGCATTGCTATTTTTTCAAGCCCAGAGCATTATTTTCATTACATTCACATTTTTGTTTAACTTTATTTTTATAAGCTCGATCACTGTCCCAATATTGCATTGTTGACAATTAATGAAAAAGTTCGTTCATCAACTCTGGTCAATAAGCTAAATTGTAAATATTGCTTATGAAGCATCAGCAATATGAAATCACTTCAATTAACATAAGGTCAATGTACGAATTTTATAATTGCTATAAATACAAAACATTATATCGAATAAAGTCATTCTAGCAATAAACCTCATGTGAGTTTTATTAGTGGAGAAAACATTGGGTTTTCTAAAAACGTAAATCTCTTTTCTGAACAATAACAATGTTAAGATGTTAATATATTTATTTCGGTCATTTCTCAGCGTGCATGTTAAGCAACAAAACTGGACGAACTGCTAGCTAGCACAACAAATAACATTGATCCCATTAAAAATGTTTGAACGACGTTAAAAATGAAATTGCTGGAAAATTTTGTGATTTGGAACATTTCCTTGTATTTACGTTGGTCATTTATTTAGATCCACAGTACAAGTGCCCATTGTGAAAGGAATTGTTGAGCCTAAATTATTAAAGCTTTTCAGAAGTGGGAAAACGCATTCTAATATTAATTTTGCGAAGAAGTCGAAAACATCATGCACAATCGAAGAAGTTAGCGAACAAAAACCATCGATCAGTACATCTTGCAAATTGAATTGCCAGAATGATCTTGCTGAGATGCTTGACTCTTCAAGCGAGGATTAAAGTGAAGTGACGTTTAGCGCCAGTTATGATATGGTTATGAAATCGCAGTTGAAACACTATTGCAATGAAAATAACATTAGTATATACGAAAATCGTTTAAAATGTTGGAAAACTAAATCCAGCAAATACGATGCATTACTGGTCTCTCCCGATGGTTCTTGTCGGATCCACTAGCCAGTGTTCCCAGTGAACAACTTTTTAGCGGTACAGCTTGATTTATGGACCCTTACGCAATCGCCGTGCCTTTTCCCAGCCGACTAGCTCAATTGGTCGTGGATGATTGGGCAGATGAACTCCTTCGTGCTACGGCACGCATAAACATAACATTACTAAACTTAACACACACACACACACACACAGGGGAAGGAATTAAGAAGTCCATGCAAGAATCATTACTTAAAAGGTCCTCAATTACTCCATAATAATGTAATAAAATTATCTGGAAACTCAAAAATTAGACATCAACTAAAAAAAACGAAATATTTCACAATGTCTCCAGAAATAAAGACTTAAATCTCACAAACCCGGCCGGGATTGGTTTACATCAAACATACAATTTACAAGTTCTTAATAACTATTAGTGACGCGAGAGAGAAAATTAAATAAATATATACAGAATAGCTCAATTAGTTCGCGATTCGCGTGGATACATACAAAGAGAAGAAAAAATGCTTTATTCAAATAAGGTAATAAAAGCATAAACTGAAAAAATTACAAGACTCACACCAAGATAGCTAAAAATATATACTTAAAACGATTATCATCAAAGAATGAAATAATATTGTTCAGTGAAATATATGCAAAACGCGAATTTTGTTTTTATATATTCTAATTCAATTGTTACAGAAATTTTTGTGGATTATGAATTTGCTTTTTTTTTACCGATTTTCGAAGAAAATTAGTTTGAAAATCGTAAATTGCTTTGATTTTCAATTGCAATTTGTTCAAAAGCACACTTTGCTTCACTTAGCTCACTTGAATCTGGAAGGCTAGCTCCCGCCCGTTTTCAAGCATATAAAATGTAAGTTGAAAATATTTTTAACGCAGATTTAGGCTAAATTGGTTTGATTTTCAGTTGCTATTTACTCAAAAGCACACTTTGCTTCACTTAGTTCACTTAAATCGGGAAGGCTAGCTCCCGCCTGTATTCAAGCAAATAAAATGTAAGTTGAAAATATTTTTAACACAGACTTAGGCTTAATTGATTTATTTTCAGTTTCGGTTTAGCCATTTGTTCAAAACCACACTTTGGCAATGGAACGGTTAGTTTTTTAGGTAATTTTAAGGTAGATAAATTGAAAAGTTAGCTCTAGAGTTATTTGATTAAATTGAATAAACTCAAGAGCCAACGCCTGCTAAAAATACAACTTATGATACGAGGGTTGAGATAACTTATGATATGAGAGTTGGTACAAGGGTTGAGGCAAATGAGGGTTGATACAACTTATGATATGATGGTTGATACGATGGTTATTATTGACTTGGATACTGAGGACTCTAGTTCGGGATCCAATTGCGAAGCCATACAAATTCATTTTGAAGGCGCAAAAAGATATCAAAAGTTTCGGAAAATTTGGCTAACTCAGTTTGATTGGCTTGAAATAAAAGTCATATCTTCTACTGCAATCGGTTCGAAAGGTAGGAATGAGAAAAGATTCTTTTGTAAACCTTGTCAAAAATTGTTAAGCAATAATGTATCACATTTATTGCGATATGGAAATAGTAAATCGCACGAAATTCGAGTCCACCACGCGGCAAAAAGGCAAAAAGGGGTGCGTTCCGCTAGCCATCGATTACAACTGCGGGAAAATGTACTTTCGAATGCGCGTGAGTTACGGCACGTGCCGACCTACACGCTGCAACTCATTCTCGGTCACCAACCTAATATAAGAAATCCAATTACCAATATTGTTTACCGTACAATTTTGCATTCGCACATTAGCACGTTACATTTTGTCAGCATAATTGCACATTTGTTCAAACCTTAATACCTACATTGCACAATTTGTATTTTATTCAGTGTAAGCAACTTCGATTTATTGTAAATGAAGCTTCTTGTAACATGTATTCAGTTTTTATCATCAGCTCTAAATAATAACAACGTGTTAAAGAATCGAAAGGTTGTTTTTTTTACAAAGGAAAAAGTTAAGATTTGTAATTCGTGCAACAAGTTTAATGGGCCAATGCACCCGCCAACATGATGAATAGGAGGTGACGACAACGGCATTTGGAATACCGCAGAAGCGGTTGAAAATACCTCTAGTAAAGGTTTCGCGGCAAGTCGACGGGGTCTAGAGAGCTCTTTTTGATAGCAACCAGGGTGAGACTCGGACGCATTGGCACAAGCTCCTTCTAACAGATTTTCTTTTTCTGTTCCTGACAATTGACGGCGAGAAACGTTGTACTGGCGATCAAGAAGAATCGAAGTAGCGTTGAGGAGGAAATTCAACTGCGGCAATTGGACAATAGCCGAGTGGAGTGGAACGGATAGAAGAACACGGCTAATGGTACTCAATCGAGCGAGCGGCGGCGTAAAACCATCAACGTAGGCAGCAGCGAAGATCGTTATCCAGGCAACGGCGGCAGTATTCCATCAATGCGGGGAAGTACCAGCTAAAGCATAGTACTGAGTTCGATTTCACGTGAAATTTTCATACAAAATTTCACGTGAAATCTGCTTCGGCGAAAATTTAGCTTGAAAATAAGCAAGAGTGGTACTGTGTTCTTAGCATGAAAAGTTACTTCGATGTTACTTTCGCTTTGAAAATATAGATGGCATTGACACATGTCTCCAATCATTTCACGCCTATTTAGTATGTGCAGTTCATTCTTTTCGGGCTGAAAAGTGACATTCGATGTCAAAAATCCCCTACAAATCGGAAAAATGTGAAATGTTCATCAGTTGGTGTTAGGTTATGTGATGTTTTATGTCAATTCTCTGTCGCTACAATTGATTGACACAAAATGCAAGTGATTACTAAATATTACTACTACAACGCATCCACGCGCAAAAAACTAACGTTTTATTCATATTTTTAAAACCGCAAGTGAAATTTCCGTGTGTGTCGGCACTGCCTCGTGGAAATGTCATCACATTTTTTCAGTGCGCTGCTAGGCCTTTTAATTTATGGCTGTACAATTATTCATCTTTTAATCGTATTGCAGAAGCGGGCAAAGAAAAAGCGCCATGTGTCACACAAAACAAAGTTTTTGACCATTATATTCGAAAGCTTTTATGGCTAATAGCCAGTTATAACTAATTAGAAACGCATGGAGGTCATCTCGTATATACGTCATCTTAGATTGCATACACGTTCCATCTTAACATATATATGTATCTTACTTTGGATGCTTCCTTTCAGATGCCGGGGTCGGTATTGAAGAGCTAATGTATCTAAACAATGATGACATACAACAAATGTTTCCTTCATACTCACAAATTGGCTTAAAAGCTAAATTTCGTGAAAAGTTAAAATGTTGGGAAAGAGCGAGACGATATGCACAATGCAAATAAAAGTGTGTTTCTGATGTCTTATTTCGTTGTGAGTGGAAAATTTCGAATTATTTTTTTCATATTGCATCGAAATTATTTGGACCTTTCGGTTCAGGGTGTGCTTTGTAGAAACATGTAATATTTATAGCAAACCAAAAATAATTTTGATCATATGCAGTAAGCTTTACTTAACTTTATTTTAGCTGATAAAGGAATCCAATGGCACTTTACTCCACCGTATTCACCGAATTTTGGTGGCATTTGGGAAGCTAATGTCAAGGCTACCAAACGTCATCTGCATCGTGCGTTTACTGGTTTGCGTTTAACGTACGAAGAACTTGTTTGTCCGCATTGAATCCTGTTTAAATTCACGTCCGATTTGCCCGTTAAATGCGAATACTGACGATCTTGAGGTGTTGACTCCAGGCCATTTCCTTATTGGAGATGCCTTATTAGCACCATCTGAACCATCGATCATGGATCTATCGCCAACACGCCGTTATTTCATCATTCAGCGTATCATCCAACAATTTTGGTCCAAATGGTCATCGGATTGGCTTAGTCATTTGCAATCCAGACCAAAATGGGCGTCTCAGCACGAAAACTTGATGGCAAATGACATGGTAGTAGTAAAAGACGATCGTTTGCCACCAAACAAATGGACATTAGGCCGCATAGTTAAAACTCATCCTGGCGATGATGGTTTAGTTCGTGTGGTAACTGTGCGAACGAAATGCGGTATTCATAAACGATTAATTTCCAAGATTTGCAAGCTGGCTGTGCAAAATCAAAGTACCGAAGACAACCAACAAGCATAAGCAAAGGACTTCAACCTACTCTTACAGCATTCGCATCCAACCCAATGAAAGTCATGGCAAATGGTTGATTCGTATACAACGATTGTTGCACAGTGGGCCGGCATGTTCGAGCACAACAAATAAATGTAGTTTTTATTTTCAAGCCAACTTCATGTTAAAAACTTGTAAATTTAGACATTAGCCGTTTTCTTAGCAAGCTTTTTTTTAGAAAAAAAAATGATGACGGTTGAAGTAAAATTTTTATGTCAGAGAGAAACAATTGTAGGTTGAAAAGAATTGTAGAAAAAGGATTGAGTTGTACGGAAAATAAATAGTTTCTTTTTCAATTTTGACAAATGTGATTTTTACATTTTAACGAACCCAAAGACAGTGTCAAGCGACTCACTTAATTGTTCATGGTGCCCCGGGTGACGACTTCACATTTGTCTTGCTTGTGAGGAAATATCAGCTCGATCCCTAGACAAAGGTGCAATCATCAAGTGCGTTTTCAACTAGTGATTTTTCTTGCTTCGGATTTCGTATCGTTCCGGTCGAACTCTCAATTGTTCAAATACATTCGACATCGCATTTAGACAGCTTATTCGAGTGGTACTGGTTGTTCTTCATTCCATCGTTTCGATCATCGCACCAGCTAAGATGTCTGTTATTGAGGAAGATTTAGATGGTTTAATCGCTCTTCAAATTGATGCTTTGCAACGGGTCGCCAAATGTTTAACAAATCATAAGAAAACCGGTGATTCTCGTCGCACAAGGTCCTACTTTGAAGGAAGGCTCAACACACTCAAAGAACTTCGCTCTCAATTCAATCAGCGGCATCAGCAGCTTGTTCAAAGTGATTTAGAGGCAAGTAATGATTATTATACACAAGATTATACCGATCAATTTGAAGAGAAGTATGTTGAGGTTTATAGTGAATTAATCGAGGATTTTGGTACGAAATTTTCACAACCAAAACCGACTGCAACAACAACTGAGGCGTCGATTGATTTGAATTCCACTGTGGTAAATGGCTCAACATCACAACAGTTGCCTGCAATGTCATTCACACGTTTTTCGGGCATGCCGGCGCCAGAATTTTCCGGCAAGTACACCGATTGGCCAGCATTTTACGACTCATTTTTGCGTTTGGTGCATAATAACAATCAAATCCAAACGATTGAAAAGTTTCATTTACTTAAACAGGCTTTGAAGAACACTTTAGATAGTGATATTCGTGAAATGCCGCTTACCACAGCAAATTATGATGAAGCTTGGAATTCCGTTATCGAACGCTATCACCATAGTCGAGTGTTGTTCACGCATTTTATGCACCTATTCACTTTGCAACCGGTCGTTACAAGGGAAAACGCGACTGATCTGAAACAGTTAGTCGAAACATCCCGTACATGTTTGAATGCATTGAAGCAACTGAAAGTCGAAGTGGATGATTGTGGCCATGTTTTTGAACATTTATTGATTGAGAAATTGCCAAAATCTACACTCCAATTATGGGAACAAAAATTGGGAGAGTCTACTGAAATTCCTACATTTAAAGCTCTTACCGATTTTCTAACCGCTCGATATCGCACACTCGAAGCTATTGATTTACGATCACAACCCATTGATTTAAATCGAACAGCCTCGAATTCGCACCCTAAAACTATACAAAACAATCTAAAATCGAGTCAAAATCATCGCTCCCACGCGTCGCATCGATCCGAGACTCGCATTCATCATATGTCCACTGTAAATGACCGCCCAGCAACTGTCATCTGTGTGTTCTGTCAAGGCCCACATATTCTTCGTAAATGCCCATCGTTCCGTCAGAAGGACAACTTTGTACGCAAGGCTTTCGTCGATACAACAAGTCTTTGCTCAAATTGCCTCAGTTCCACGCACCAATCTTGTCTCAGTGAGAGAAATTGCAATGTATGTGGCCAACGACATCACACTCTTATTCATCAGCCAACACAATCAACATCCAATTTTAGTGCGAATTCATCGAAACAAAATAAAAGCAATGAGGGGCTTTGCACTGTAACTAATCACATACAACAGGCAGCCCCAGTGCTTTTCAATTCAACAAAGTTCCATTCTGCAGCCAATGTTTTGCTACCAACAGCAATAATCAAAATCATCAAACCAGATGGCTCAAAGTTTTTGATTCGCACTCTAGTTGATCAAGGCTCCACTGGAGCTCTAATTTCTGAACGTGTTTGTCAAACACTACAATTAAAGCGCCTTCCATTCAACACGGTTATACAATTTCCAAATGAACAGAAATCAGTGGGAAGGTCAATTGTGCACATTATATACCAATCACGCCTCAACGACAAAAAATTTGAAGCTTTTGCGTCAGTTGTTAAAAATGTTACCATTAATTTGCCAACATCGACTTTAACGTACCATGATTGGCCACACCTTCGAGGTTTGGAATTGGCCGATCCAGATTTTCACCGCTCAGCTCCGATTGATATGCTCATTGGATTTGATTCGTATGCTGATATTTTGCTTGACGGACTTCGAAAGGGTCATCAAAACGAACCAATCGCTCAGAATTCTCATCTAGGTTGGCTCGTTTCTGGCAAGGCATTTGAAAAACCAATACAATCATCGACTGAACCAGCTACAGTTCATTGTTCACACGTTTCGCTGGAATAATTGGACACATTGGTGAAACAATTTTACTCGCTGGAAAGTATTCCAGCCGATCAACAATATACATCTGAACAGCAATGGTGTCGTAATTTCTACAATCGTACAACCGTGAGACAGCCAAATGGGAAGTATTTGGTTCGCTTACCACTTAAAACGCTATTTGATCCCAGCCAAATCATCGGCAAATCGCGTCAAATAGCTAAACATAGTTTTCATCAGCTCGAAAGGAAATTGAATCGTCATCCCGAAGTGCACGAACAATATCATAAGACGATTCGAGAGTATTTTGATCTGAGGCAAATCATACCTGTCTCAACAACTGAAGACATGCATTTGCGGTTCAACGAATACAACCGACCTTTTTACACATGCTGCACATTACCACACCATGCCGTCATTAAAGCTGATAATCTCACCACAAAATGCCGTGTGGTGTACGATGCATCAGCCAAATCATCCAATGGGAAATCATTGAATGACATTTTGTGCACAGGTCCACGACTTCAGAACGATTTATCCGCTGTTTTATTAAACTGGCGTTTACACAAGTACGTCATCACCGCTGATATTACTCGAATGTATCGATGCATCGATGTGCACGAAGACGATGCTGAGTATCAGCGCATTTTATGGTATAATCCGGACGGATTGCTGCAAGAATACAAGCTTACTACCGTTACCTTTGGTACAGCCAGTGCACCGTACACTGCCATCGAAACTTTGCTCCGAATCGCTCACGATATGCATGATCATTATCCTTTGGCTGTCAAGGTGCTCCGAAATGAAGTATATGTCGATGATATTTACACCGGCAGTCATACGATTGACAATACACTTGCCATTCGTGATCAAACTGCAGCGGATTTAGAGTCAGCTGGTATGGCATTACACAAATGGGCTAGTAGTTCTTCCGAACTACTCAAGTCAATTTCAACCGAACTTCAAAGCAGTGCAACCGCGTTAGAATTGAATAGTGATGAAATGCTCAAAACATTAGGCATGCGATGGCAACCGTCAGCTGATTTATTTCGATATAAAATCAACTTCGACTTGGTTCCAGAGAAAAGAATTGTAGAAAAAGGATTGAGTTGTACGGAAAATAAATAGTTTCTTTTTCAATTTTGACAAATGTGATTTTTACATTTTAACGAACCCAAAGACAGTGTCAAGCGACTCACTTAATTGTTCACCTTTTGATTATTCTTGTTCCATATCTCAATTTCGATACCACCATTTCCGTGGCATACAGGCTGACTCGGATGGATGCTTCCGTAAGATGCGATGTGATGAAATGGATTAATGAGTCCCAAATATATTCTAATAGTCTTTTGTCAGGATACTTATGATGCTGCTCGGAGCTCATTGAATACACATCCAAAAGGAAAGCTACACGACAGGTATTTCAACTTGAGAAACCGTTTAAAATGATGCAACAAATCCGATAAAAAATGACCTTTAAGTACTGTAGTAGACGCTTCAAATGCCATTGGAATCGATACAACGATAGCAACCAACTCAAAACTATGGTTGAAATATAGTGATAGCCTAAAAGAGGAGGTTGTTGAAAACTGGAAACAATCTTTTCAATTTTGTCGATCTTCTTTACTTCAGTTCATTAGTTGGGGAGTTTGTTTTAAACGAATGGCCTTTTTTCAACATGGGAATCTAAGCCCATATTTGGTAATGTTTGTAAATAATGGTGAGAATAACGTTTGACCTAGCTACTAACAACAGGTTGATATTGATTCGCATTGTCGAATCCTGGGAAATCTAGCTGTTTAATTGAAAATTGGAATGAGTTTGTAATCCACATTTAACCATACTTTCGTGAGAGGGTGGATGACATAGAATCAAAGTTATTATTCCACAAAATTAATGAAAACATTTCTGAAAGTAAATATAGTATTTGCCACAAAGAACAGACTGATTTTAATATATTTATTCTTCAGGTTCACGCGATTGCATCATCACGCTTTTATTAAATGCTGTTCTTCCACCTTCATTGAGCCTAGACAACAAAGAGGGGCCCAAAATGAAAAAAAAAAAACGAATTACAATCAAAGAAGGCAAGGATTCTGCAATTTTACATTTGAAAAACATGTGTGATTTTGAACCTGATCTGACAGATATTAAAGAGCGATTTTATGTAAGTGGAGAAAGACTTCAATCTTTATTGGTTGGGCCTGAATTAACACATTTGAAAGAATATTATGTATATTTTGATGGAGTGAAACATAAATTCACATCATTTCTTGCTAGCTTAGATAGTTGTTTTAAAAATATTCCACATTCTGAATCTTGAATATCCAAAATATTTCATTCACGTGTGGATTTTCTTCCAAAAATATTTTTATTCGTTCTCCACAAAGCACGAAAGGATCATTCTGAAAGTGTCTGGACTAGTCACATTTTTGAGTAATTGTGAGAGTAACTCACGAAACAGAAATTAGCTGCAGTTCAGACCGATATGCTATTTTGTCCAGGAATTTACGAGGCGCAATTTGCTTTTTTTTCGGCAGTGCTGCGGCGATCTATTGGAGCGGTCGCCATTTTGTTTTCTGATAATTATTTCTAATGAAAATGTTAACTTTCAGCCTCAATAAAGATGTACATTAAATTTCAAACCTATATCTTAAATAGTTTTTTTTTGGTAGCTGTTTAAAAAAAAATCATTTTGAGCAGTTTAACAATGGACTCACCCCTTAATAATGTGAGATTTGACACAAAAGAATTTTTAACCTTCTATTTATATTTTTCTGAAGGAAAAATTCTGAAATTGAAAATTATTTTGTTTCATATTAATATGTGCACTATTAACTGTATGGTCCTTATTGTCGCAACTTAAACGCCTTTTTGTAGATAACAACTTTATTTAACAATACTAAGCAAAATTGAATGAAATCAAGGCCTGGTCGTCGTGATCGTCTTCGAAGAATCAATCCCGAATGTGAATTACCGCCGCCTGCGGGCCACTTATGAAGATCATAAGTGCTGACCACGCAGGCGTAAGCTTCTTTTCATCCAAACACACATAAATGCCTCGTCAGCAATTGTGTGTCCGGACGGAGCTCGATTCTCTGTCCAGACGTACACAAATGCCTCGTCAGCACTTGTGCCTCTGTACAGAGCTCGAGCCAGAAACATAGCCACAAATGCCTCGTCGGCACTTGTGTACATGTACAGAGCTCGAATCGTAGATATGAGCTCGAGTCGCACATTGTAAACATGTGATGGATCATGACATTCCGACCGAGACGATAGCTATGCGTATCAGATAACGTGCAAAGCTATCGCGACGGGAGGAATGCCATGCTCGCACTTATGCTGGCGCGGTCGTTTAATTGTGGACAATGTAACGATACATTGCCGCCACAACTATAACAAATCAAAAACTAGCGGCTATATGTTTTGGCCTGCTAGCACTTATTGTTTTTGTTCAATATATTCAAGGAGAAATTTTATATGTTGAAAATTACTCGCTGAACAATTTAGTTTTAATTTTTTATCAGTATTTTCATATTATAATCATAACGGTTAAATTTAAACTTCCAACGCTTTTTACCGATATTCTATATTTTGTAAAGAAATTATGGAATTAACTTTCGGAGTTTCTTGAAAAAAATGAACTAAGAAAACATGAGGAAGCATTCGTTTTATTGATTAAATATCTTGCTATAACACAATTTTACTTCGTTTATACATTTATAAATACGAGTGTATATGCTGGATCAAACAAGCATTGTTGTTTAACTTTTGGTACTTCAGCATCTGATGGTTTTAAGTGCACGTGGGGAAAAAATATCTAAAATCCATTCTCTTTAGATACCGTTAACCAGTGAGTGGTTTACTCATCATATACCGAAATTTATTTGTTAGTGGGTGCCTCGACAAAATATAATTTCTATCATAATATATATTATGTCTGTGAAATGTCTAGTGGAGGCACCATATATTATATTTTTTCTGTCATGCTAGAAATATTAAGATAGATGTCTTGACAGCTAGTCTGTAATTTCCTGAGACATTTTTTTGACAGATTCATTTTAAAAATGGCGCAATTTAAATTGAATAGGAATGAAGTGATACAGTTAATTAATTCTTATAAAGAAAAAGTGTTTGTGGGACTATAAAAGCCCATTGTATAAAAGAGTAGACTTGAAAGTCATTGCTTGGGAAGATCTGAGCAATGAATTTAAGTGTACGATCGAGGAAGTCAAGAAAAAAGTGAAAAATGTACGTGCAACTTATTTAGCGGAGAAGAAGCGTTGCAATGATTCGAAGCGGTCGGGTTCGTCAGGGGACATTTACGTGTCGAGTCTTTTTTACTTCGCGGACATGAAGTTTTTAGACGACGTAATTGTTTTGCGGAAGAGGAGTGTAAATATGGAAACGGTACTGTATACCAAACGTATAATATTTGGATATGTGTTAAGTAATGGTTCTCCGTATAGTTGCAGGATGACGAGACACGGGATGACATGTCCATGGTTGCAGGACCCAGTGATGAGTCCTCCTCGCTCGATAGATGCATGAAAGTTGAGGTTTGATAGATATTTAAATTTAGATTGTATTTAACCCCCGCTAGACACACCTGGGTCTTTGGTGTCCGGCCGTTTTTGAAAATCGTCAGGGCGCACAGGTACGTCAATATTTCGGGTTCTAACCCCCGCTTAAAAAATTGTACTTGGATCCAGAACTGGCGTAGTGAACGTCACGCTCGGTCCTCCGTTCTTCGTGAATTGCTGAGCTGTCAAAGTTGGCTGCGGACACCAAAGACCCATGTGTGTCTACGGAAGCATAAAAGTGTGCATTTTCTTCGAAGCTTTTCTTCGGTATATTAGATCAAGCGGTAGTTAATTGTAACATTTTGTACAATTTTAATGAAGCGAACACTGCATTGGGAAGATATAAATTTATTGAAACGTTAGCACTTAGTTTAACCAGCGAAGAAATAAAAATTTGCGAAGAACACAAGCTTCATGTATGCAATGAATGCATTTTGTAATTTTGTTCAGCTACTTTATTTATTTTAATAAGAATAAGTGTAAGTAATAATAAATAACACAAAAACGTATAAAACTTTGAGTTACATTACTTTCAAACCAAAAATTGTAATTTCAAACGAATTTTCGACTCTAAAAAAATTGTACTTTTTCTCTTGTCATAATAATTATACTTTTTTCGAAGTTTCATTATGTCCTTTTTTTTTCTTTCATCTACTATATGTCAAGAAACATTTCGTACAGTAGAATTTTCTTAAACTTATTTAACAAAAAGCTATGATGTTTTAAGTGAATACGTGTATTTCTCGTGTTTTGTGTCGATTTCCATTAAATAACAATAATAAAAATTCATATATATCCATCACCTAATGCACGCTCTTTTTCTATAGATATCGATCTACCTTCATGAATTTTTTCAGATTTTAAAACGATTCGAAGTGTGGTAAAAAAACGGCAGGACTCCATAGACCCAGGTGTGTCTAGGGAGGTGCTCGAATTGTAGTGTGTCTGGGGAGGGTTAAAACATAACTCTCATAGGGAAACAAAGACTCCGAGTCACTTAGCCAACTATCAGGACCGGTCTGGAGCGTAAAACGTGCTAGGAAAAAAAAAATGCCGCAGCAACAAAGCTTGCAAAGCGTCACAAGAAGACCCAGATTCTGTTGAGTCTGCTTTTTGTAAGAGCATCGCCTTGCAATTAAAGCATTTGCCCGTTGAAAAAATGTCAGCGGCAATACTTCAAATTCAAGGTGTGGTAACTAAGCACGTAACACAGCACCGTTTAAGTGGGCCGCGAATAATTGCCTGCGAGACCACACTCAAGGGTGGAGCATCAGAGTTTCGTTTTGTGCCGCCCGTAGTATCTACTCCACGCCAGCGAACTGTGTCAGGGAGCAGTTCATCATCTATGTCTCCCGATATAGTCACTACGGTAATGTGGAATGCCGAAATAAGTGAAAATGATTCAAATATCGAAAATTTGTTTATAATTTTGTTTTGTTTTCCTTAAATGTTAGTGTTTTATATAAGTTTGCATAATTTAATGTATTAGTTTGTAAGGTTTGGTTTTCGTGTGTATTAATTTATAAGAATATTAAAGTGTATTTTATCAAATATATTAGTGTCAAATTTCATAACATGTATTTTCATCAAGAGTGCACAATGTGCTTTGTTGCGCATTAAATTTAAAACATTTAATACATTTATTATAATTAAAACACTAGTGTGATGCATGCGTAAGAAGTGTACTAAGCATTACTAACGACCTATATAATTTTTTTGAGAGAATTTTGCTTGGTTTCTTTTACTCCAGGCAAAGGATGAAACGATGTATTTGTTCGTTCATAATAATACAACATACATATAATATATTGCCTATCGTCGGGATAAAGTTGCTTTAGTAAGCAAAACTAAGTTCACACAAAGTATTAAGAAATAAACTGATCATAAGTAACTATACAGCTGACAATGCATTATTTTTGGGAATAATGCAATAAATTTCGGGAAAAATATCATACTTAGCTCTAAAAACATCTGTTTCATGAATCTGGTGTTTTACATGCATAGTAAATTATTTGAGATATAGAAAAAATAAATATTTTGCATATATTAGTAAAATGCATATTCGTTTGCATGACTTCATATCGTATCCTAATGTGTACATTTGTCAATTATGTTTTTGCAAAATATTTCACTTGTCATTATGTTTAGTTCATTCATATATGTATTTACATAACTATCCACCCAAAAAATATAATATTCATTGATGTTTAATCATTTTTATTTAAATCGCAAATATTCTAATACACCGTTTTTACTGACATTTGAATGAAAGATGCATATTACATAAAACAGCATAAATTAAAACATGTACTATATTAAATGCAATGTGACTGATCTGCATTAACCGCTACTGTGACAAAGTAATTTGATAAGTTGTCTCTTATGCGGCAGGCATATTTGTAAGACTGTTCGCAATGCTGCGTTCCCAAAGGCGTAAAAGTATTTGGCAAATCGCATAATTCGCTTTGTGATTCCGTTGGTGGTGCTCGAGTTATCGGTTTGGATAGATAATTATGGAGCACACAGCAAGTTTTTACTATTTTGTCGGCGGTATCTAGCTTCACGTCTATGGGTCGATGGAATATTCGAAAACGTGAGGCAAGCCGCCCAAATGCCATTTCCACGCTCATTCTAGCTCTTGAAAGTCTATAATTAAATATTTGTTGCTTTTTGCTCAAAGCAACATTTCGATTGTATGCTTTCACCAAGTTTCTATCCAAACCAAAAATATCATCTCCAATCAAGAAATAAGGCAAATTAATACTGCTGCCTGGTAATATTTCTTGAGGAGGAAAATTTAATTTATTAGATTTTATCGCACCATAAAATTCACTAGTTTTGAACAAAACATTGTCAGAAGCACGTCCGTTTGCACCAACGTCAATATATATAAATTTACAATGAGCATCAGCAATAGCTAATAGCACAATGCTGAAAAACCCTTTGTAATTATAGAAATCTGAACCGGAGTGTTCAGGCGCTTTTATTCTTATGTGTTTTCCATCCATGGCTCTCAAAGTGTGTGGGAAGTTCCATATTTTTTTCAAAATCTTTAGATATCTGCTTCCAATTATCACACGTTGACGGAATCTATAAAAACAAACATTTTCACCTTTAACATCATAAATTATAAATATTACTGTCAAATATTGTTTTTCAAGAGCATCATATATGGCTTCTAATACTTGTGGAACGAAATTGCCAATTGTCTTCCTTGATATTTTGCTCAAAAACTCCAGTGAGCGGTATGATTCCCCGGAAGCGATGAACCGTAGAGTCACTGCTAGGCGAACCCTAGCCGACATCGCATACCGCATGTTTGTGTCTTCTTTTTTTATGACTGGCTCCACCTTCATTCAAAAATTTCCTTAATGTATATAATAAATAAAGTAATTACCATTTTACCAATAACAGTAGTCCTTCGAAATCTGAAATAGTCATTCGACTAAAATTTTTGAAGTCACATCCGTCTCCCCACAGCAAGTCTTTCAACAAATGCTGTTCAATGTTGAACATTTGACGCTTGCTTAAAAACGGATTCACCCAACACTCAGGCTTACGCCTTAATCTCCTCAAATACTGCAAATGTAGCACATGCAGCTCCTTTAGCGCTACCAATGCTCTGATAGCCGCTTTCTTTCTTTTAGATAATTTCATTCTACACACGCACTACCGCACTTGTCAAATGTCAATTAAAGAGTTGCGCCTCGGTTGAAGTTTCACTAACGACTGAGATGTCATAACAGAAACTGCCCACTACTCGTATTTCTGTCAAGATAGTTTTTCTATCATAACTTTCGTTAAGATAGATTTTCTGTCTCGTCGAGTCACTGACTTATGATCAATATAATGAAATACCAATACTCATTGTCAAACTGAAGTTTAAAATGAGTGTATCGATATCGATGTTTTCCGTACCATTCCGAACGAAGATACATAATTTGCAATTTATTGACACAGTAATTTACCTATTCAAGCAAAATTTGTCATGTCAACAAAATACATTCCATTCGAATTTATTGCAATACATAATTGCAAATCAGCAAATTCGAATCGAATGTACTTCAGGCAATTACTTAATGTTTTTTTTTTTGTAGATTAAGCAATTTCATAAACGTATAAAATAAGTGACTTCGTACGTATACGAGCTCTTTAATAAAGACCAAGGTAACATCAGTAAATCGCTCATGTATTCCTTCTCTTTATTTTTATAGGTGCTATAACTTGAGGGTTATTAGCAGTACTCGTAAGCAGTTCAGTAGTTTACAAAAATTACTTGACATTTTCATTGGTCCTTCGAACCGGATAGTCGGTCGAATTAATTCGTTATTGGAAGTTCGCCGTACGGATTGTACAAAGCAATATGCCTGCAGGCGAAATACAGCTCAATCCAGCAGCAGGGATTGATACGCAGAAATTCACCCTGGACGAGGTTCATCGCTTCACCCGTAACTTCAAAAAAGATTCGAAGTCAAGGTACAGCAGGAAGTATTACGAAGCCAAGGTGGAAGCGCTTCAATCGAAATCAAAGCTATTGTACTCCCTTTTTATGTAAAGTACTCCCTTTGGATTAGGAAATATACTCCCTTGAAAATTTTCCAAACGACAGCACTGGTCTCAAGCTCGGCGTCAACAGCATGTTTAATATCTAGCATCTCAACGGGCTGCTGAGACACCAGAACAGTCCCAAGTTCGGCTTCTTCAGCGAGCGCCATACAATGCGTTCCAAAATGCTACAGAAACCGTTGAAGCAGCAGAATCACGCAGACGCGCTGTTCCTGAAAGGGCACAACAACGACGTCAAATAGTCACAAGAAACACGTAGGTTGTTTTCGATAAATCTGCATTTGAGTACGACGAGAAAAAATACAACAAGTTCTATATGATCACAACATTTTAGTGCGTGAATTTAAAATAGCTAAAGATAGAGCGGCTAGCGATAATTACAAATCTATGATGCACCCAGATCGTGTACCACGTGGTGAACACGAAAGACGATTCAATGTCCCGACCTCAATTGTAGTAGTGAACAAACTACGTCTCGGGACATCGTTGTTCAGGCGCACGATGGCCGGCTCACTAGAGTTTCCGACACTCATAAATTTTATGATACTCTCGAGTACCCAATATTTTTTTGGAAATGTTTCTGATACAGCTTTGACATTCCTCAGACAAACCCAATTACATAACAGCCCACACCTAACAAAACAGTGTCCTGCAAACACTTTTATGCGTATCATATGATGGTACTTCGCAACAATTTTAATTTATTGCTTCGATGTAGACTTCTCCTTCATCATTTTTTGGTGGACGTGTACGTCAAAGTGGAAAGTGAGCGCTTAAGGTTTATTGCTTTGAAACTGCAAGCAGAAAACTATCGGTCTGTTCGCGTACTTCAGCAAACTGGCAGCTGGATTATTTTTGTGGGGGGGGAACATTTGGAAAAAGTACAAAAACGCGCTGCTGCAACTTCCTGCAAATAAGAAGAAGACACTAAAAGTGACAGCTATGTGTATTTGAATTTGGAAAAACGTTTTTGCGGACATTTTGACGACAAATTCGTGAAAATATACTAGAATGGAGGCCCAAAATAGAATTCGCAGCAGAAAACACGCTGTTTTCAGTGATATAGTTAGTGATGGTGATGAATCATCAAATGATGTTGACAGTGTTATGTGTAAAACTCTTTTAAATAGTTCAAACTCTCCGGTGGATATTCTCCCGATCATTGCACACCGTGAAAAAAGAATTACTATCGTAAATTATATTGAAACTGTGGTTCCCCTCTATATGGAGTGCGAGTTCAAAACCCATTTCAGAATAAGCCGTGAGCTTTTTCAGTTTTGGAAAACGCAATTTGAAGAAAGTGAGATGTTTTTGTATTTGAGGCGCGATAAACGTTTATCCGCATCGAATTATTCTTGTGGTTTGCTGGCCATGAAGCTTGTAGTTTTCGAGACGTGGCTGATCGATTTTATGTGAGCATATTGATTGTACACAGTATAAGCAAGTGCGTATCTGTGTTTTTGAGCTGCCTTTGCGAGCAAACGATTCAACGGCCGAACGATGAAGCGAAACAAAAAATAAGCTTCCAAAAATTATAGGTTAATTATAAAAGTCACATGGATATACTTTGATAACACGATGATTCAAGTAGGAACGGCACGACCGTCCTCCAGCAGCTGGGCTTCACCGTAACATATGGCGACAAAGAAAGATGGGAGCTGGCGTCCCTGTGGAGATTACAGGGCGCTCAAAGCACGCACGGTTCCAGATCGATACTCAGTGCGTCACAATCACAATTTCGCGCAAACACTTCAAGGAAAGAGCATCTTCTCCAAAATCGATTTGGTTGGAGCGTACAACTAAATTCCCGTCGCGGAAGAAGCCGTGCAAAAAACAGCCATTACAACCCCATTCGGCCTCTACGAGTTCGCATATATGAGTTTTTGACTGCGCAATGTTTCGCAAACCTTCCAACGTTTTATCGACGAGGTACTGCATGGATTAGACTTTGCATGTTCCTCCATCGACAACATCCTCGTTTCCTCGGAGAACGACGATCAGCATCGAGAACATCTCCAACAGATATTATTACGTCTCAACAAGTACGGAATAGTTATCAATGTACCAAAATGCGAATTCCGGGCCAGCAAAATCTCATTTCTCGGCTACATAACAAAGGCATCAGACCGTTGCAAGAGAAAATCAATGCAATTCTGGACTTACCAAAACCGAACCGAAGACAGCAAAACAACCTCGTCGTTTCATCGGCATGGTCAATTTTCACAGAATTGGTATGCCAGATGCAGCACGTACACAGGCACCCTTAAACGAACAGCTACAAGGCAAGGTCAAAGACAATGCTCCATTGGTGTGGACACGCGAAGCAATACAAGCATTGGAAAAACCAAAAGAGATCTGGCGCAGGCTACAATGCTCGCACATCCACAAATCGGCACAAAACTTGCAATCATGTGCGATGCCTCTGATTTTTCGCTGGGAGCAGAACTACAGCAGTGGGTGAACGACATATGGGAACCACTAGCATTTTTCTCAAAGAAGCTCCAACCAGCAGAAGCTTGTTACAGCACGTTTGATCGAGAGCTCCTCGCCATCTACATGGCAATCAAACAATTTCGCCACATGCTGGAAGCACGAGTATTCACAATCTACACTGATCACAGACCATTAACGTTCGCATTCCGACAAATACTCGAAAATGCTTCTCCGCGACAATGCAGGCACCTCGATTTCATCGGTCAGTTCACGACTGATATACAACATGTATCAGGCAAGGACAATATAGTCGCCGACACACTCTCACGCATTGAGTCACTAGAGGCGACCATCAACTATACTGAACTTGCGAAATCACAGGAAGTTGATAAGGAGCTAAAAAATCTATTGCATTTACCATCAAGCTGAAACTTAAAAAATTTCAGATACCAGGCACAAACACGCAAGTTCTTTGCGACACATCAACAGCGAAAATGCGACCATACATCACACCGGTATTCAGAAGAGCAGCTTTCACATCTATCCACCGTCTCGCTCACCCGGGGCCCAAAACGTCAGCAAAACTCGTTACCCAACGATATGTTTGGCCTTCCGTGAAGAAAGACTGTCGTACATGGGCACGAGCATGCATACAATGTCAACAATCGAAAATTTCCCGACACATGCATGCGCCTGTTGGAAATTTTCCGCCAGCGTCTGCCAGATTGGAACACATACACCTGGACATTATCACCATGCAACCGTTAGAAGGGCAGCGATACTGCTTAACGTGCGTCGATCGTTACACAAGGTGGCCCGAAGCTATTCCTGTGGCTGATCAAGAAGCCGAAACAGTGGCTCGAGCATTTTGGGAAAACTGGATAGTACGTTTCGGCCCACCGCATCGCATCATGACCGACCAAGTGCGCCAATTCGAATCGCATCTCTTTCGAACACTAAACCGTTTAGCAGGTACCAACCACTTACGAACAACCGCATATAATCCACAGGCAAACGGAATGGTGGAACGCTTTCATCGCGATCTGAAGGCTGCGATTCGAACAATGGACCAGGATTCTTAAGACTGTACTCATTGGTATACGTGCAAATCATCGCGCAGACCTGGGGTTTTCACCCGCAGAACTACTCTACGGACAACCCATGCGCCTACCCGGCGAATTTTGCAGTCCTACGTCGCATGGAGTTGCGACGAAAGTTCAATATATTACGGCCAACACCCATTACCCGCCATGGCGAACGCACACCTTTCGTTTTCAAGGATTTATCTACAACAACGCACGTTTTCATCCGGCACGACGCGGTAAAAACCAGATGCCATACGACGGTCCTTACGAAGTAATCAAACGCGGCAACAAAACCTTCGTAATCAACGTTCGCCGTCCTTTCAGATTCTCAACATGTCATAGCCCAAGTAAAAGAAGCAGCAACATAGGATCTACCTTCACCGACAGTGCGACTGATTTTAGCCTAAATTCTATGTCCAGTGCTATCGTTTTAGTTTTTCTATGTGAAATAAATGAAACCGTGAAAGTAGCAACGTATTGCTCATAGTTGCAATAAACTAATTTTTTCCATACGTATAAAAATTGCGATTGATTTCAGCTAAAATATATATATATATATATATATATATATATATATATATATATATATATATATATATATATATATATATATATATATATATATATATATATATATATATATATATATATATATATATATATATATATATATATATATATATATATATATATATATATATATATATATATATATATATATATATATATATATATATATATATATATATATATATATATATATATATATATATATATATATATATATATATATATATATATATATATATATATATATATATATTATATATATATATATATTATATATTATATATTATATTTATGTGCGTTACATTATGTATGAATGCATTTTTGTAACTATTCGCATGCCTTGTTTGTAACAGGATGTATTGACGGGACGCATATTCTTATCGACCCTCCGGCGGAACATAAAGATGATTACATCAATCGAAAAGGCCAAACCAGCATCTGTTTGCAAGGGATTTGCAACGAAGACCGGAAATTCATCGACATTTCCATTGGATACCCGGGCTCTGTCCACGACAGCAGAGTTTTTCATAATTTTCATAAAAACACCTTTCGTGGATTCTATATTCTTCACATTCGTGAAATAAAACAGTGTTCTTTTTCAACACTAATAATTCTTTTATTTACACAAATAATTATAACACTAAATTCCGTACACTTTATTGTTCGCACTATTATAATTTCGCGTTAAACATTTGCACTTAATCGCTTTTAATTAACCACGCCCGGATAAACTAAATTCGCTTTTCACAGTTACAGACTTTTCGCTTAACTCTGTACATTGTACCAAAACTCACTACTAACTGATTGCTAGCACCTCTCGCGGCGGTATTTAAACTTTGGCTGGTGGGATTAATTACTATTGCCTACATCTAGGCTTTTCTAGAACTGTGTCTTGGGTTCTTGATCTGGCTTCGAAAAGACTATTGGGAATTTCCGTTAACATGTGAGATCGGATTCATGGTTTGGGGCTCTGGAATGTTCCGCTTTTGCTTTCTAGAGGACTCTATGTGCGTCTTGTTTACAAATTGCATGTACGAGATACATGTATTACACATATATTTCTCGAAGATTCTCAAACTGGCTTCTAGAGGATTATTTTAAAAAATTATTTTAAATTAAGTTCATGTTGAGTTGTCATTGAGCACACGTTTGGAATTCTCAAACAGGCAACTCTACTGTTGCAAGCTAAAGGGCATGCGAAACATTCGCCATTTTGTTAGAGCGTGCTGTGTTCTATACAATTTGGCAAATGAGACTGATTTGAATTTCGAGGAAATCATAATTGAAGATCATGTGCGCGATTAAAATGCAGAGGAAATTCCAGCTTTCGCATCAGCTACAACAATTGGGGAAAATATTTCCAACGATTTGTTTAGGATTAGTACTATTTAAGAAATTAGTATAATTAAGTAATTTTTGAACAAATTTGAGTAATAATTTTTTTTTTTCAAAACTTATACGCTGTTAAGTTTGTTGAATAGTTTTTTAATATTGTTTGTTTAATTAGTATTTTGTTGTTTTTAATTATATTTGTCCTGTACCTTGTTTTTTTTGCAGTAATTTATCAGATTCGGATTATGGTCTGCATGTTTTTTTCGAATGACTTGGAGGATTTTCGTAATATTTGCAGGTACAGTGCGGCTGTGCACTTTTGTCCAAATTATGTAGTGGAATGGGTAGTGATATAAACTCGCTATCATGTTTCATAAATTTAGATGAACATCGAGTTAAAATCTTCAATATTAAATGGGGCAGGCCATAGACACGTTTCTGAATGTCGTCAAGGAATGTTTAAAGTTCTCCAATAATTTTCGTTAACTTTGCCGCCGCTGCCCAAATTCCAGATTGATAGTTAGCCTTCTACCCAGAATATAATGCAGCTCGCTGAAGTAAATGTAAATTGAAAATTATAAAGTTATTAGAATTTGGGTCAAGTTAGTCTTCAAACTAACTTCCCACGAGGACATGGCAGCCTATTCCACCCTGTGGAGGTATTTAAAATTTTGATTTTCTTATGGGTTATTTAACTTCGCCTTTGTTGACAACGGAGTCGAACTTATTTTCAATATATTTGGCGGTCAATCTGTATGCCTCCTTGTTTACATGCACATTTGTATTTTGTTCTTCAAATGCGGGCTTTTTCCGAAAATGCCACCAAACTAATTTGCTGGTATGCACATCTTTAAACAGCAGCTCTAAGCTGCGTGTGGTCAATGATTCAATTAATTAAAATTTATTATACTTTGCACTTACATTACGAAGTAATTGTGAGCTAAAAAAAACCTTTCAGTATAATATCCTTCAGCTGTATGCAGATTTTCAAATAACTACACTATTCTAAATAAAATATTTGACTATATTATATATCTTAATGGAAGAATAACAATATAATATGTTGAAAATCTCGCCATAATCCATGCAATGAAATTCTTTATGAAGTTAGAAGGCAATAGGCAACCTATTATCAAAGTATGCAAAGGATAATATATGAAGTCTGTCTAGCTTCACTTTACAGGTACTTTGGAAGAATCTAATGCGAATCGTAAGAGACTCTCAAAATAGCCTGTTTGCAGGTATGCGGAAATGTTTCTCAGTTCGAGCCTAGCACTCGAACAGAGAAGACGTACTGTCAAGCAGCAGAGCGATTTCATAATCAGCGAGCGATTGTGAATAGCGGAGCGAAGAGCGGTAATTAGTGTTCGAGTCGAACGATTACGACGTTGCCGAGCAGGCAAGTGATTACGACGCAATCGAGCAGCAGAGCGATAAGGACGAAAAGCGAACGAAAGGCATAAGTAATCAACAGGGGATGAGGAGATTTCCCAAAGGGAATACCAAATTCGCCCGAGCAGATAGTAGACAGCGAAAGAGAATAATTAACCAAAACGCAGCATCAAGGCGAGCAGACAAAAGTATTAAAGGTTAGTCATTTCAACTAAAGAGTGGTTAAACGTTAAAAAAAATAATAGTAATAATTATAATTTGTCATTCTTTCTACTTTCTTTATAAATATTAATTTTTCATTCCTGTACTGAAGAAGATTTAACATGAGTAATTACGAGAGGTCGGAGACATGCTCCGACCTTAATCTCTGTGCACCCATTCACAAAGACAGCATTATTTTAAGTCTTCGAGCAGATCTGGCACAAAAGGCCCAGCTTATTGAGGGCATCAAGTTCGAACTTGAACAACAAAGAGCCCAAAATGCAGATTTGAAGAAACTGCTTAAATCCCTCTGTTAGAATTTAATTAATTGTAATACAACAATGTATATATTTTCAAATTTATAATATTCCCATGGTATACCATGCATAGACACTCGTCTACGCATCAAAATATTTAATGAAACTCGAGTTCACGAATGTGCATGACTGTTTACTGTCATGCACATTCCCAGACAGAATAACATGACACCATGTATGTTCATTGCTCGTTGATGCAATGCACATTCGTAGACAAACACAGAATTTGCTGATTTCACGGTATACCATGGGAAATAATTTTTCGATGCAAATTATGTCAGCAATTAATTAGCATAAACAGAGAACACCAAATAAAGAAGATTCATTCCATCTCCCAACTCAAAAGGAGTCATTGAGTTACAAACAATGTACTGGACAATCAAAACTCCCTCGTAGTCCCCAAGAAATTAAAAAAAGCTAGAAAAGCAAAGAAAAACAAAGCGGGTAGTAGTACTTCAATGAAGAGCAAGAGGACCGAAAATAGTAGGGACTCAAAAACAGGAGATTCTTTTGATGATGAAAGTAATCTTTCAGTAACTCCTGACGCTAACAACGTAGAAATGGAAGAATTTACCGAAACCGGTGGAAAAAATTACTATCGACCCAAAGAATACGGCATTCAAGCCACAAAATCCTCCAACCGGTGGTAAGACTGTACCAATCATTCTCCGCTAGCCTGAGATATGGTTACAAGTCGAAAGAGAATTTCGCAGGCTGAATTTTAAATTCACGTCTGCAAAAAGGATTTATCTAGGAGTTCAGATTAGTCCTGAATCAATCAAAGACCAGCAAAACATGACAAAATTCTTAACTGAGAGAAAAATTCAGTACTATACCTATCTCCTCCCTGAGGAGAAAAACCTGAACGTAATTATCAGGGGCCTACACCGCACGCCTACTGAAAAAGTTGTAGAGGATCTAGAAGCACAGGGCTTTCACCCTATTGAGTGTTTCTTCTTGAAAACAAGAACAAGAACGTCAAAACTACTAAAAGTACTATTGCCCAAGAATGAAACAGGCGTTTACAATATCCGTGCCATTTGCCACCTACTAGTTCAGGTAGAAACACAAAAACCAAGAAAGGGTCCATTGCCAGCAGTTTGGACATTTGTCAAATAACTGCCACGCACAACCCAGATTCGTGAAATGTGATGGCCTCCATCACTTTAAGAATTGTCCCAAAAAAAAACCCGAAGAAAAAGCGAAATGCGTAAATTGCGGAGGAGACCACCCAGCAAGCTACAGAGGTCGCCCACCTAACCCCCAAAATTAACATATCCCTTCGTAGGATCTTTCAATTTCCATGGTACGTAAGAAATAAAGACATTCACGAAGACTTAAGAATTGAAACAATTGACAAATACATACGAGATAAAGCACTAAAACTTGTTGACACAATAGACTGTCACGCGCTGACGGCGGCCGATTCCTTGCCATCTGTTCTATGCGACCACGCGATTGTCAAAAGGCCACGGAAACGGCCGCCGTCAGCGCGTAACAAATGGCGCCCAAATTTTACTTTCTACTTTCTTTTTGGCATCTTTGTGTTTTTCGCGTTTAGTATATCTTATCGTGTATTGAAATCGTATGTTATAGTTTCGCGTATCGAAAAATTAATGTGTTCATAAACGAGGAGCCAAAAATATATCGTTCGGGTCTGCGCGTTGTGTTCGGTGTTGAAGATGGATTGTCTTTTATTGTGTGTTGTGGCGTTTGTCTTCGGGGACTCAGTAGCACCTAAGTGTAAACATTTGCCGTAATGGGCTCTTTTTAGTAATTCGTAAATCCATCTTCATCACTGAGTGCAATGCGCATATCCGTTTTGCATCCGTGTTTCATATCCGTTTTTCATATCCGTTTCGCCTATATGGTCAGTTCAGTTTTCGGCGATTTTAGTGTCGAGGGTTCGCCACCGCAGCTGGCGCCCAACAGTTCGTACTATTCTCTCTTCATCTCAATTTCAGTCTGTGTCTTCCGTTTCTAGTGTTTTTTTTTCTTGGTAAACACCGCGGTGTTACCTTTTCGGGGGTTTTGAGCACGCGGAGGTTGTATACCGTATTTTTGACTACTATCGTCTCTTGTGGGTTTTGAGTTGTGGCTCAAGGATCGGTTTTGCCTGGAGCAAACTCCATTTTTCCGAACATTTGTGTTGTCATTCGCTTCTATTTACGGATTTTCGACTTGTTAAGTTTCGAGACATGAACAGAATCGCGGACGACCACACAAATACAACATCTTATTTCTTCATCCGTCCTTCCTTATACAGCTTTCATGGCGACGTGTCTGAGCGTCATGTCGGTCTCGCATTCGTGTGTTTTTTTCTGGGGAGTCACACGCACAACACTAATAAATAAATACATAAAGTAATTATAAAAAAAAAAATCAACAGTTTTGATTAAACTGCCAATTAAAATCAAATTAAAAGTTCTGATTTAACTTTCTCGCAAAAAAATCAACAGTTTTGATTAAACTGCCAATTAAAATCAAATTAAAAGTTCTGATTTAACTTTCTAACAAAAAAATCAACAGTTTTGATCAAACTACCAATTAAAATCAAATTAAAAGTTCTGATTTAACTTTCTAACAAAAAAATCAACAGTTTTGATTAAACTGCAAATTAATCTAAGTTAACGTTTTGATTAAAATAAAACTATTTCTTTGAAAGTACACTAGAAGCGCTAAATATATATATTGTATCCGAATTACGGAAATATCTTTAAGTATCATTAAGAGAAACAATTTTTTTTTTGTAAACTTTTTGTAAAATTTTCAAACACAATTAATTCACACACACACACACACACACACACACACACACACACACACACACACACACACACACACACACATTTATACACCTTTTTGGCGCGTGATACATTCTTGTAGAATTCGGTTCATAATACCCTCGTAATAACGGTCAATTTCGTGATTAAGTACCTTTTTTGTAGATCATATAAAAAAATTAATTCAATTACTTCATTATGGTCACTCACAACGTAAATAATCCAAATATAAATACTTGTCAACCCTCTTTTTCCCCCTCTTGGTTCTTCTACCCCTAATGCGGCTACAAGTGCTGTACGCACCTCCGTAGAGTCTTGTGATACGGGAATTTCTTCCCAGGCTCCGGAGCAAGCGCCGCGATCCATATTGTCGAATCTAAACAGCACCAATCCGTTCGTGGATGATCAGTTGCGCGATCCTCTTGATACCGCTGAAATAATAGCTTCACCTCTTCACTTATCCGCACCACGTTCGACAGCAGCAGCTATAGCTCACTCTGATCCGTCTTCTTTATTAGATAGCCTAGTTAACGTAGTTCAGCGACTGACGTTCGCTTTTTATAGTCAGGGTTCAACTCATAACATATCTCCCTTTAGTAGCGATCATGTTAATAATTTACCTACTACACCTACTCGTTCGGCACCCCGTCATTCAATAAATTCACATACACCCTCGCACGATCAAGCACAAAATTTTGATTTTCGAGCACCTAGACGCTTTTCAAATCATTCTGTTCTAGCATTGCCCATATCCAAATGGGGTATTTATTTCGACGGCACTAAGTCTAGTTTTAGTGCGCAGTCCTTTTTTATCGAGTCAAAGTTATGGCTGACACTCAAAACATTTCGCTAGAGGATCTAGCACATTCTTTTCACATTTTCCTGAAAGGATCAGCACTCGAGTGGTTTTGGAAGTACCACGAGAAGCACTCTCACAGCCTAACTTGGAATTCACTTACCACTTCATTTTTGAATCGTTTCTCTTCTTCCAGTGTCGATATCGATATTAGACGTCAGATGGACGCTAGAATTTAAGGTAATCAAGAGCCATTTATTGAATTCTTCGATGCACTGGAAGCATTATCTCTTCAACTTTGTCAGGGCATGTCCGATATAGATTTTAAGCATACAGTTTACCGAAATATGAGTCGAAGACTTCGCGACCACCTCGCTGGTCGTTATTTCGCAAACACACAGGAACTGGTTCAATGCTATATGTCGGTAGAATCTGTGTGGAACCTAAACAGACCTGACAGAATTCACGTTCCTCAGCAACCTAGCCACTTCGTTCACGAGTTGGACAATTCATCCTCAAACTATCCCGACAATTCAGTGGAGGCTTTCACACCGCAATCCCTTTTTCCACGTTCCGAACTACGAGTTTGTTGGAATTGTAAGGAAATGGGTCACTCTTTTTCGAATTATCCAACATCAGTCAAAGGTATATTTTGTTTTGGGTGTGGGAAAGCTGGAACACTTAAAGTGCGCTGTCCACATTGCAACCCTTCGGGAAACCTCCACCGGGGTGTTTCGAATCTGGGGAATCGAAACACTCCCAATTTACCCAACAGTCCCCACCAATCCAGTCGAACGAGACCTTCCACCGAGGAAGCAGCCATCAATGTAGATCCCGAATTTCTTCGTCGCCATTAGATGCGGGATCTCTCAATTCCATTTCACCTGTCTCGTGTGTTCGTCATTCTGCATCAAATATTCTACAGTCTGTAAACATTTCAGCTCAGACTGACTCTGTATTTCATATTCCTCATAAATCTCTCGTTTATGGTAATCTGTCAACTATTGTTAGCCCCTCTTTTGTCTCACGCGTTAAATCTTCAAAAAGCCTCCATCGAAGTCTTCGGTCAATTATTTACTTTCACGCTAAACGTGCTTTACGTCGCTTAGCTGTTAGTTCCATTTTTTCTGACAAGGTTCGTAATGATCCTCGTCCATATTGTGACATATACGTCAATAACCACAAACTAACTGGTTTGTTGGATAGTGGAGCTAGCGTCAGTGTGTTAGGTCAGGGTTCGTTACATTTAATTAATGAATTGAATCTAACACAACACACGGTGAAGGCTAACATTCAAACTGCGTCTGGACAGCCTGAATCTGTCCTCGGATATATTTATGTTCCAGTTCGGTACGGTTCCGAAACAAAACCTTTACGATTTCTAGTTGTCCCTTCTTTACCTAACAAGCTATATCGCGGGATCGACTTCTGGAACACCTTCAGCATAGCACCAGTGCAAATGCCTACTGTAGGTGCTCTTCTTGAAACCATTCCTTCTGCCTCTCCTGAGGATTCTTCGATATTTCATAAAATATCAGCTGACCAAGAGCACCAATTACAGAAAGTAATTGATAAATTCCCGTCTTTCAATAAACTTGGTCTTGGAAAGACGCATTTGGTTTCCCATCACATAGACACTGGATCCACTAAACCCTCTAAACAAAGACATTACGCAATTTCTCCAGTCGTGCAAGACTTATTGTACCAAGAACTGGATCGTATGCTCTCGTTAGGGGTTATTTGTGAGAGTAAGAGTTCTTGGAGCGCTCCAGACACTTTAGTTCGTAAACCTGGTAAAGTACGCTTATGTCTTGATGCACGACAGCTTAACGAAGTCACTATTAAAGACGCCTGTCCCCTAGCCTTAATAGACGGTCTACTCGCGCGATTAAGGTCCACTAAGTTTATTACCAGCTTAGATTTGAAGGACGCCTTTTGGCAGATACCTCTCGATTCTGAATCTCAGGAGAAAACAGCCTTCACGGTTCCAGGTCGTCCTTTATACCACTTTCAAGTTATGCCTTTCGGTCTTTGCAACGCTCCACAGACCATGTGTCGTCTTATGCACAAAGTAATCCCTCATGAGCTACATGACAAGATCTTTATTTATCTGGATGACTTGCTTATCACTAGTTCCTCTTTTGACGAACATATCGACTTACTCACCACAGTTGCTAATCTATTATCAGCTACTGGTTTGACAATTAATGTCGAGAAAAGCAAGTTCATCCAGAGAGAAATAAAGTATGATATAGTTAGTTATATAGTTAGTGATGGAATACTAAAAACCGATCCATCAAAAGTCTCTAGCATCGTTGACTATCCAACACCTAAGTCAGCTAGAGACATAAGGCGATTCATGGGGATGGCTGGCTGGTACCGAAGATTTATCAGTCGTTTCGCCTCCATTACGGCACCGTTGACCGATCTTCTAAAGGGCAAATCTTCTTTTAAATGGACTGACGCAGCAGAAAATTCCTTACAGCAGATTAAACAAGCCTTAGTTTCTGCCCTTGTTCTCATCAACCCTGATTTCACTATACCTTTCTTCATTCAATGCGGTGCTAGCACTACCTTTTTCAAAAGGACGAGAATGGTCATGAACATCCTATAGCCTTCATGTCCGCTAAGCTCACTTCTGCTCAGAAAAACTACACCATCACTGAGCTTGAGTGTTTATCTGCAGTTCAAAGCGTGAAGAAATTTCGCGCGTACATTGAAGGCTTATCATTCACGGTCATTACGGACCACGCTAGTTTAAAGTGGTTGATGAGTCAGCAGGATTTGTCTGGCAGATTGGCCCGTTGGCGCCTGAAACTGCAAGGTTTCAATTTTTCAATCCAACATTGTAAAGGCTCTGCAAACACTGTCCCTGATGCATTATCTCGAATACACGAGCGAATTGAAAGTATTTCCGTATCTTCTTTGGCGTTTTTACCTGAACACACTTACATTAGCGAACTTCTTCCTTTTGAACCCGATTATTTAGAGCGCATTCTTCTGATCTATAAACAACCTGAACGGTTTTCTAATTTCTGTGTTCGTGACGGGAAAATTTTTATAAATGCTGGAAGTATTTCAGATACCGATGTAGATAACCCTCGAACCAAAATTATGGGCCCCGGACAGTCAACAGCAAAAGTTAATTTCTCAGGCGCATGACAGTCCGACTTCATCTCATTGTGGCACACGTAAGACCACTGAGATTCTTCGCCGCTATTATTATTGGTCTACTCTCACTAAAGACGTTTCGACATACATTTCCAATTGCGTTACTTGTAAGCAAGTCAAACCATGTCATCAAGTCTTGCGACCTCCGATGGGTCACGAACGTGTTTCTGATAGGCCGATGCAACGACTTTTCATCGACTTTCTAGGACCTTATCCACGTTCCAAAAGCGGAAATACCCAACTCTTCATAGTGCTAGATCACTATACTAAATTCATTTGGTTAAAAGCTATGCCCAAAGCTACTGCAGAGTATGTTGTTAGATCTCTCCTTGATATCTTTCACACTTTTGGTGTACCTGAGTTTATACATTCTGACAACGGCGTGCAGTTTACGTCCAAACACTTCGCACAATTGATGCAGGATTCTGGTGTGTCACACATTTTCACTCCTCGGTATTCTCCGCAATCGAATGCTTCTGAGAGGGCTAACCAGTCAGTTTTGTACGCTATTAGAGCATATATTGGTGATGACCATCGGGGATGGGACGAACATCTCAGGGAATCGTGTGCAGCATTTCGCAATGTTGTGCACGAGTCTACGGGATGTTCGCCGCATTTCCTTATGTTCGGCTTTCAGGCTGTCAGACATGGCTGAGATTATAATCTGTTAAGACAGTTATCCTCATTCGAAGATGGCGAAGTCGGATTGTCCACTCAGAGCGATCGATTGAGGAGAATTCACGAGCGAGCACGTGTCAGACTTGCGGACGCGTACGCTAAAGGCCAACGCCGGTATAACTTACGCGTTCGAACACGTTTCTTTTCACCAGTTCAACTGGTATATGCTCGCAATCACGTTTTGAGTAGTGCTGCAGAGGGATTCGCAGCTAAATTAGCCCCGAAATTTGTGCAAGCGAAAGAGGTTCGCTCAGTTGGGCGGGTTTCGTATGAACTGGAGGACTTAAAGGGCAGACATCTTGGAATATTCCACACTCAGGACATTCGTACTTGAGGCATGCCTTCGCATTACTGTTTCTCATCGTTCGTTTACGCTCCCCCTTTAAATTAATTTTTTTTTGCTTAATTAGCTGCATCCATACCGCACGTATCTGGTATGTTTAACTCTTGTCCATTGGATTACTGTTCTCTTCACTTAAGCAATCAAGTCTCTTGCCCGGCTTCATTTGGAGACTCTTCTCAGGGCGAGGGCGTCTCCACGTTTGTTGCGCCAGTTCAAACAAATTCGTACACTTTTCTCTCATGGCAGCATAAATTTTCATCTTTTTCTTGTCATGTTTGTGGCCTTCGACTCATTTCGTCATTGTGCCACCCAATAAGCATTATTTGGCCTAAGGTTTATTGAAATCCTTTGTGCCACTCAATAAAATTTATTGGAAAAAAAAATGTTATTGAAATTATTTCACTTTTACTTTTCGTTACAGTGTGACTACGCCCTTAGGAAAGTTTCATTTCAGTTGCTCCTAGAGATAGGCAATTATCTGTGCTAATTTTTGAATTCACCTCAAGTATATTACAATCGATTTCCCGTTTTAATTGCATTCCATTGCCATGAGCAATGGGCGTTGGGTGGAGAGAAGGTGACGACGGTGAGTTTTGAGGGGGAGTCTTGGGTAGATCGGCGAGAAGGTCGGTCGGTTAAGGGAGTTGAGTTAGAGAGGTCGGCAGCGAAGCATCTTTGAAAAATCGCGAAACTGTATGTCGGGTTGGGTTGGCAGAGTAGTGAGTGAATCAAAGAGTCATTATTGTTCGATTTATCAACTATGGAAATTGATTCGCATCGCACGCTAAGCCAATTGATACGCATTTTTGGATTAATCACGATCGAGTCTAAACGCAGACGTTTAATTAATACAGATCGAGCAGGCAGAAAAGCATCATCTGCCACAAGGGAACAGTCCGGTACTTATAGTGCTCGTGCACTTTTGAATTGATGAAGCAGAATTTAGAATCTTTTCAGATAGTGCACGGATCATTGAACTCTGGATCAGCATCACCTCAAGTATCCAGTTCACCAAATCCATTAGAGCAATAACAGTGTCGTTCGCCTCCGACTTAGTGATCTTGTTGGGCTGGCGTGTTGCAACAATCAACAACGCTTGGCAACCGTATAAAACGCTTGGCAGCCGTATAAAACGCTTCGTGTCGACTTTCTTAAAAGTGGATAATGGTGTCGGTGTGGATTACTCGATTGAAGTGCAGGATCACCGTTGTTTTTTTATTGGCCCTTCAGGCTAGGACTATCCAATAGTTTTAGATATATTCGATGGGCTTGAACATCCGCTTGGAGTGGTAACTATAAATCTCATTTTTTTTTTGTTATCGAGTGGTAGAGTTTAAAAGACGGATAAAGTGTTATGATATGTGATCGGAATTCCTATATAATACACAGATTGAAGTTAGAAAAAAAAGAAAATTTGATAAATTCGTGAGTACCAGTTCTTGGAAAAAGTTTAGTTCATGATTTGAAATAAATAAATATGAAGTAAATATTTTATTTTCAACACAAAAATGAATAGAAGTGCATAAGAGAAAACCAAATATGGAAAGAAATATATTTAGTTAATTTTTGATGTCTAAAGAAAAATGTGTTCTTAATTTGATTGGTGTTGGTGCGTGCTATAGTTCCGGGTGTGGGAGTGGCATGTCGCTCGGACGCGGACATGTCGTGCCTTTCAACACTAGGTATTTACCGCCGGTGACCTAGTCGGGTCTTTAAAAGTTTTCAATTTTTACAGCCCTCATGCGGTAAAGTTTTCGTGTTGCGGTGGCGAATCCTCGACGGGATTCAAATTTGGTGTTTCCGTGGCTTTTTGCCAATCGCGCGGTCACATACAACAGATGGCACGGAATCGGCCGCCGTCAGCGCGTAACAAGACCGACACTCAAACCCCACCATGAATAATCTTCAGCTTAAGAATGACACAAACAAAACTTACCCCGACCTAAGGGAAATTATTTCAATACTATGTTAAACGTTTAACCAATATTGTTGAAATGCTAGCAGAGTGAATAAAACACTCGCCCAGAAAAGGGAACAAAGGTGTTCAACACCAGCTCCAGGAAAACAAAGTTCTCAGGCAGGCAGGAAATGTTTCTGTAAATAAACCATACGGCAGGTTACGGGAAAGACTCACACAAAATTAAGCCGGTATGCTAGCAGTTTTAGAACGTATATGTATACGGATACGTGTAGGTAGTGGCGAACCAGCCCTGTGTACTGCGACACCATTTTGGAAGCAGGTCACTCTTGGGTGCGATATGTAGCATCCGCCTACCAGAATCCTTTCGGCGACATGTGCTCGGCCTGTGCATGGTCACGTGCAAAGGTACCCTTAGGCACCTATTCAACTTCAATGTGCATACCTGCCCGATTCGCATATGCATCTAAAAATGCATATGTCCCCATATCCTAATATGCAAATTTCATATGCATATATTCTTTGATTCGCATATGCATCTCAAAATGCATATGTACCAATATCATAATATGCAAATCCAACATGCATAGACACCCTAATTCGCCTATGTATCTCAACATGCATATGCCTCTTTAACCGCCCATATTCCATTTTCCCCATAATTATTATCAAAACGCCATCGGCTCGGAAATTCTACCAAATCCAATAACAACAAGACTTTGGTATTTCCGGAGTTCATTCCCAGCTAATATTAATTACTAGCAATGAGCTCGGAACCCCGAAATTGTTGTTGTTGAGTTTGGGTGAAAATTCGAACCACCGCGACTCATAATCTCACAACGACGTTTTCTGTTGCCGGCATGAAAAATAATCCACTAACAACAACATGAATTCAATACTCGGACCCCATCTAAGGAATGTCGCGAATACTGAACGTAGGAAAACGTTCAGGCGACCAAATACACACAATAAGTTTCCGAGAAAATTCTTGGAACCTGGACGAAATAAAATCGCCAGAAAAATGGCTTGGCTGTGCCGAGATGGGGAGTGAGAGTTGAGAAGTCGATGAGTTCGGACGTAAATGGGAAAAATTGTTGTGATGGGTGGTAGAAGGACGGGAACTGGAGTTGTTTCAGAAAGTAATGGATTGATACCGCGATAATCGGATGATATACCTGGCGGTTTTCGAAAAACAGAATTAAAGTGAAGAAAAAGTGTTAGTGGGCGAGGCGGAAATCGGCAAAGTATCGTCGACGCGAAGGAAAATTTTGGGACTGTTGGACAGAATAAGAATTCTTGTCCCGGGTCCAGTGTTAGAATCGGAAAAGAGAGTGGTGGAAAAAGGCTTTATCGGGCGATTTGTTGATCGCTTTCGGCTTTCAATAATTAGTTGATATTGTGTTTTCGGAACAAGTATAGTAAACAACGCGAGCTCATTAAACTAATTTTCGGAGACGCGAACGGGGTTTTTGAGTGTTAACTTTCGAAAATGGATGGATTGATCCTCTGGGCACTGCAACGGACGGTGTGATGTGAATAAACGGTTGATTAGTATAACGGATGGAAGTGAATGGATATTCCTGTGGAAAGTGAATTAGTCCGTGATGGAAAAGAGATTTCGAGCATCAGCACATTTGTACTGGTGAAATTTTCACTCGACTGTTTGTGGGAAGAATGATTGGACGGGCATTTGGAGAATTCGGCTGTTCGGAATGTGTTTTTTAATGATTCAATGGTTTCCTCCCGGAGTTTGAGAGTGCCCCAAGAATTCGCAGGTGTTGCGTTGTGTCGCACGGGAAAGTTTTAGTTCAATAACGCCTACGCGTAGTTTGACAGTGTTCAATTTCCACTTACCCAGAGTCATCACGAACCACTGGCGAGTAAAGCTTCTGTTTGTTGAAAGATTAGTGCGTTTTGTTTCCTTTTCAATTTAAGTGTGTATCCTATCATCGCTGTAGTTTTTTGAGGATCGTGCGTTACTGGCGTTCCCAGAGCTTTCAGTGTGATTGAAAAGAAGAAGAAAAAAAAGGTTTGATAGTGGTGCCAATTGTCGTGAAGGGGTAGCGCTGTATCGGAAAAATCTAGGTGCTGTGACTTTTGTTGTGCCTGTTGGTGCGAACTGTTCAGAGAAGATTTCGATAAAGATATCGCCGCAATGAAGAGCACGAACAATGTGCATCATTGTCATTAAGCAATTCATGTAAGGTATGTATTTTTTCTTTCAAATAACTAGCTTTGGGGTAATTGAAACTCCAAAACGGCAACCGACCGGCACCACCATGCTTGGAATCCCATGCGACCCGGAAAATGATGGCTGGTAGGTCGTCAGATAAAACCAGACAAACCAAACAACGATAGTACTATAATCCAAGGAAGAGCGTTTCAAAGGGTGTCAAATGCTTCATTTACGAAGTAAAGTATTGGCGTTAGATCAGCGCTGAAGGTTTTACCAAATATCTGATCGATGGCGAAGTAAATACAGAGTTGAAATTCTAAATGCAGAACACTGTATGAATGTTAATGTATCAATATGTGCACCAGAGGATGGTGATATTATCTCGCTCGTGTTTACAATGTTGTATGGCAGTTGCAAGAATTTGTTTTAGTTACGTTTACTGTGAAGTCCGCTACATTTCTAAGTCGGCGTTTAATTCCACCGTTCCACTTTTAAGTGAAATGTTTAGGTGTAAGAATACCATCCACATTATGAAATAATTTGATTGCTCAAAAATTGGGCACATTACAAGCGATGCATTTTAATCGGTGTAGTAAAATTTAACGTTGGTCACTTTTACCAGTAAAACATAAAAATTTAAATTTTAGAGATTATTCACGTAGATTTTACGAATAACTATTCTACGTTCTCCTGAAGTCCAGTAAAGAAATCACATTATGTGCGTCATGTATTGCAGTTATAGGTATGGTGTAAGCTACATAAAACGGAGATGATTGCCAATATGATGATTAAAAATGTTAAGTTGTGGTCACTCTGCAAAAAAAAAAAATCTCCTGTTCTGGTCTCTAGAATATATTTAGTCGTAGGCTAATGTTGTGTAACTTCAAAACAAAACTGACGTTTCGACACTTGCCGAAATGTCATATACATAGATGGCGACTAGAGCGCCCTAATTGCACGCGGTGGTAAATTCTCGGAACTAGATAATTATTTTTGATTCGCGCAGATTTTGAATTTATTATAACTGTATTATTATTGATATAAAAGATGGAATGGTTAACAATAGAGGACAGTCTTTTCTGGTAAGCCAGATCGGTCGGCGACCAAAAAAAGACTTTTGTAGAAAAACATCGTCGTTATTTTTTTTACTTGAACAAATCTCAGCCGACACTAGTAGGGGCGGTTAAATTCGCTACGTTGAAGCTGAGATTGTTCTAAGACGAGAAGTTCCACACAAAAATTTCGTACAAGGAATTTCGTACGAGGAGATTGTTCCAAGACGAGAATTTTACATAAAAATTTCGTACAAGGAATTTCGTACGAGGAGATTGTTTCAAGACGAGAATTTTACATAAAAATTTCGTACAAGGAATTTCGTACGAGGAGATTGTTCCAAGACGAGAATTTTACATAAAAATTTCGTACAAGGAAATTTTACTTCGTTTCCACGATATTACTTTGAATATTGTCAGGCGTAGTAGTAGCCACTATTAGCAGTTATTGTACGATCGAGTTAATACATTCAAACTGCCCTTCAGCCAACCATTTCATGGCGACCTTGCTAGCCTCGAAAAATTTACCAAAGGAAGGTGGACCGCAGCCTCGAATTCATCCGGCGATCCTAGCAGCACAAAAATTAGAAGCAGAGAAAAGTACAATTCCAAAAGTAGACACAAAGAAAAAAAAACGCGGCGGACAACAGGTTTTCACCAGAAAACGCATAGCTGCATTATTACGAATAGCAAAAGATGACGAACATCCTCCACCATGGGAGCAGCAGCAACGGCTCTATGAAGAAATTGAAGAGTTACGTGCACAAATGAAGCAAAAATAAGATCAAACGTACACTAAAATTAAAACAAGAATGAATTTCAATGAATAAATGTATTAAAATGAAATTATAAAATATAAATGAAAAACAAAGCTAACCAAAACAACGTTTCTTTTCTTGACAGCTAGTGACATAAAGGTAAAAGGGCTAAGTTCACTCTATTTATGACATTTTCACTTTGCTGCATTTGGCATCACAAGCGCCACCTATGATTCAGTAGTAGAACTTAATCGCAAAATTGAAAATAAAATTCAAATGTGTACAATTATTATAATTATCACAAATTGCAATTTTAATATGTACAATTTTTAGATTGAAAATAAGAAACAGTAAGATTTCATATGGTCCAGGACAAATTCTCTATAAATGGAAGAAAATATTTGTCTAATAACAAAAATAATAACAAATCTAAAAAAAACCCAAACAGAATATATAAAAGAGAATACATTATTGAAAAATTAAATACTGTAGAGGAAATACAAAAAGAAGCAATTAGCATAGATAGTAGTCAAGAGTTACTAGAAACATTGATAGGAAAATATAAAGAGGCAAAAGAACTACTATTAGAAAAATTAGAAAGTTCAGTAGATAGCAAGATGAGTAATTTCAATATTGAATTAGCGTTAAAATCCATTCCAACTTTTACGGGAAACCCCAAAGAACTAGAAGCATTTCTAACAATAGTTAGTCTAATCAACGACAGTCTTAATGAAGATGGCAAAAACAATTTGCTGAATTTTACAAGAAATGTGAAGTTAGGAACAGCAGTTAAAACTCAGATCTTAATATTAGATATAAAAACATATGAAGAATTAGAAAAAATTCTCAGAAATAGATTTAAAAACAAAAAAAGTCCACAGCAACTTCAAACTCAGTTAGCGCAATTAAGTCAACGCGGAACGGTTGAAAAGTTCGCCGAAAAACTAACTGAGCTCATTAATGAACTAAGCAAAATTCAAATTAGTAGCTTGGGTCAGAACCCATCTCCCGCAGAAAAAAGCGCAATACAGAAGTCAAATGACTCCTACGCACTAACTATTTTCAAAAATGGGTTAAGTGAACCCCTTAAGCCGACTATTTTTGCGGCTCAACCCAAAACATTTATCGAATCAATTCAGATAGCAACCGAGTTTGAATCAAGTAACAATATAACAGAAAACGTTATGAACGTGAATAGACGAAATAATACAAATCAGCAATTGAATAATAATAGAAATAAATCAAATAGTTATAATAACACTTATAGGAATAATAACTATAGCCAAAACTATGTTAATAATAACAGAGGTAATAACAGGACCAATAGAAGCAATTATAATACCAGAAATAATACAACAAACTAAAACAACAATCACAGAAATAATTATAGAAATAATTACAACCCCAGATATGAGGAAGTAACCAATCAAAAGCACAGAAACACATATCACTCCTCTAACATAAATAATAGGAACAAGGGGAACAGATAGGAATTACGAAACAGGGGAACAGATAGGAATTACGAAAATAACAGGCAACACAGAGTAAACATAATACAGGGAAACGCCATCGGCCTGGAGGCCAGCACCAACGAGGAATAAAAGTTGACCCCGGGATCCAGATAGAAAAGATATACTTACTAAATACACAATTGAAGAATTACATTACTCTATATTGTAGAAAATCCAGAAAATATTTGAAACTATTAATAGATACAGGAGCAGATATATCAATCTGCAAGATAAATGCAATTTCAGAAGATGAAAACATAGACAAAGACAAACGATGCAAATTCTCTGGCATAACAGACCAGGAAATATACTCAATAGGTATTGCCAATCTAGACTTAAACATTGGTGAAAAACCCATAGTCTACCCTTTCCAAATAGTGGAACCTGATTTCCCTATCCATACAGATGGAATACTAGGAAGAGATTTCCTGGTACAGAAACTGGCAAAAATTTATTACGAAACATATACGTTAACAATTAATATCGACGGTGAAGATTATACAATACCAATCAGTACAGATTCCAAAATATATAAATTAACGATACCCGCACGATGTGAATTTATTTGTCCAGTTGACTTTAACATTGAAGAAGACAATGTGATACTTAATAAATAAATCACACCGGGAGTCTACATAGGTAGTACAATAATACCAGCAGAAGGCATTAAACATATAAAACTACTTAACACTAACGAAGAGGACATTGTAATTAAAAACTTTAAAATAGGAACAGAACCATTAGCTAGATACAAAGCACATAAAAACAATTCTTCAGTGAATAAAGACATCAGAAATAAGTAGAGATTTAAAGAATTACTAAAACATATCAACATAAACCACTTGAACTCAGAAGACAAAAAATCGATACTAGAAATAATTCAACATTATCAGCATATCTTTCAACTAGAACACGACCCTCTTACAGCAAATAATTTTTATAAACAAGAAATACACGTCACAGATAACACTCCAACATATATCAAGAACTATAGATTGCCCCATACACACATTGATGAAATAAATAAACAAATAAATTAATTACTAAATGATAACATTATCGAAAACTCCACGAGCCCATACAACTCACCATTACTTTTGACACCAAAGAAAAGTGAGTCAGGCCTAACAAAATGGAGACTTGTAGTGGATTTCAGAGCACTGAACAAAAAAATTATTAATGATAAGTTTCCATTAACAAGATTAGAAGATGTCTTAGACAGGCTAGGGAGAGCGAAATACTTCTCCACTCTTGACATGACAAGTTCCTTTCACCAAATCGAACTGACAAAAGAATCAAGACCATTAACAGCCTTTTCGACAAACAAAGGACATTATCAATTCAGACGATTACCTTTCGGTCTAACTATTTCATCCAATAGCTTCCAACGCATGCTAACAATAGCTCTGAGTGGTCTAGACTCAGCAGCCTTTTTATATGTTGATGACATAATTGTCTTTGGGTGCAGCCTTGCACACCATAATAGCAATCTAATAAAAATATTTGATAGGCTAGAAAAATACAACCTCAAACTCAACCCTGAAAAATGCAACTTTTTAAGAAGTGAAGTAGTGTATTTGGGACACTTAATCACAAAGGACGGAGTCCGTACAGACCCTGCGAAATTTCATACAATTAAAAACTATCCTGTACCTTTAAACGCAGACGAAGTCCGAAGATTCGTCACATTCGCGAATTACTACCGCCGATTTATCCCAGACTTCGCCAAAACCACCAAATGCCTGAACGATTTATTAAAAAGAATACGAAATTCTTATGGACAGAAAAATGTCAATCAACATTTGAAAAACTGAAGAATAAACTGATGAATGCACCAATATTACAGTACCCAGATTTCAATAAACCATTTATTGTCACAACCGATGCATCAGACTATGCAGTAGGTGCAGTACTCTCACAAGGCGAAATAGGACATGACTTACCAATTTCCTACGCAAGTAGAACCCTAGTGAAACATGAAATAAACAAACCAATCATCGAAAAAGAATTATTAGCAATCCATTGGGCGATAAATTTTTTTAGACCTTATCTATTTGGAAACAAATTTACGGTCATTACAGACCACAGACCACTTATATCATTGTTTACACATAAAAACCCATCATCAAAGATGACACGCATAAGACTAGATTTATGCGATTACGACTTCGATATAATGTATCGAAAGGGCAAAATGAATGTTAATGCCGATGCATTATCACGCATCAAATTAAATTCAGATACGTTAAAAGACATGATACCAAAGCAGAGAAATATTACCGAAGAAATGAAAGTATTACCCCTTACGAGAAATATGGTAAAAAACTTAGAAAACACTAAAAAAGTGCAAACAAGAAAAGTAAGCAAACTAAAACATAATCTAATGGCTAACGAAATCTACATATGGGACAGCGATTCCCCAGCTGATGTAAAAAATCTCGCAAAATTAAAATTCGAAATAGGGAGCATTCCAAAAATTACGTTTGAAGACAATCAGATCTTAGTTCGATGCAGCGAAAATCCATCGGAATTAGTTCCAACATTGGAGAAACTGACATCACAAGCAACTAGAAGAAATATTACGAAAATATACATAGAAGAAGGAGATGAGATATATAACATGGTAAATAAAGAAGAATTTAAAAACAAATTCAATCGGCTACAGAATAGTATCCTAACAAATAATAAAGAGCCCCTAAAAATAATATTATACAAACCACCAAAACGAATAACTGATAAAATAATACAATTCAAACTAATAAATAATTACCACACAACACCGATAGGAGGACACCTGGATGTAAGAAAGACATTACTTAAACTAAAACAAAAATTTATATGGAAAGATATGAACAAGATGATAAAAACAGTTATTAAAAACTGTGAAATTTGTACGAAAAATAAACAAACAAAACATATAAAAGAAAAGCAAACAATAACTGACACACCGAAAAATACATTTGAAACAATTGCTATAGATACAGTAGGACCACTAAGAATATCCAACGGTTATAGATATATCCTTACAATGCAATGCGAATTATCTAAATACGTTATTGCCTACCCAATAGAAACAAAAGACGCTAAAACCATTGCCAAAACATTAGTAGAACAATTAATATTAAAACACGGTATTTTCAAAATATTGAAATCAGACAATGGAACTGAATTCGTTAATGAGCTTATGGAAAACATTTGTAATTTATTAAAAATTCAACAAATTTTCTCAGCACCATATCATCACGAAACACTCGGCACTATGGAGCGTAACCACAGAGTGCTAAACGAATATTTGCTTAATTTTGCTAATGATTATGAATGGGACAAATGGATACCGTACTATACTTTCGCGTATAATACTACACCACATATAGACACCCAATATTCTCCATATGAACTTATCTATGGAAGATTACCCCAATTGCCCGACGATATTGTAGAAGAAAACGAACCAATAAACAATTTAGACAATTTTGCTAATGAACTGAAAATTAGACTCAAAAATAGCATTAGTTTGGCTCGAAAATTGGTCGAGAAAGTAAAAATGAAAAGAAAAAATAGATTAGATACTCACAGTATTATAAATCCAGCAAATTTCAGAGTAGGAGATCTAGTTTTAGTCAGAAATATTAAGAGAAAAAAAATAACAGAGTACATACCACGGACCATATGAAATATTAAAAAGAAATGGTGTTAATACCAATATATTAATAAATGGGAAAAGTAAGAAATACCACAACAATCTGCTAAAATTATATACACCATTAATTTAAAATCACTAGATAAACGTATTTGAATGTGTACAACAAGATTAATGAAAAACAATACCAAATTGTTATGGACCATAGCCATTCACTCTCCTATCTATAAGTCCTAGTTGACCATTTAACCCCACACTTACCTTTTTATCCGATGACCACATTATTCTCAGAATCCAATCTTGCACGTCAGCAAATATCTTAATTGACCCGCTTTATAAACAATAGTTAATTCCAAGAAAACCACTTTAATTGAAATGCCAAATTTAATAACTTTCCAGAATCATAAATTATGCCGAGTATGGGAAACAATTCGTCTAAACAAACCAATATCCCATATGAGAGATTGTACTTTTGCGACATTTGCAAATCCGACAAACACAATTCGATAAATTGTGTTTATAATAAAAATCGCAACGGACCGTCCAATTCTGCGCGCAAATAATGCGAAGTAAATAAATGCGTGACCAACTAATAAACAAATCTAAGTCGAATCATATTCCTGAAACCAATAGATTAGCAAATTCATAAACAAATCCAATGCGAATCATCTCTTGAAATTTGATACTTTGATAAACAAAGGAAAAATGGAATTTGCGTGCGAGATTGTGAAATTATATTATTGTAAACAAATAGACCCTATAAAAGGGCTTTGAAAGTATTGTATCGAGTTACTATTCTTCAGTCATTCTTAAGCTTAAAATCGAGTTGAAGTATTGTAAATGTGCAAGTAAAAACCTGTGAAAAATAATAATAATAAAGTGTAAAAGTTTAATAAGAAAATTGTGATTTTTAATTCTTTTTATCGAGCCCATAACAAAATAAGTAACAAAATAAGTATACATGTCAAAAAAAAATACATATAGTTATATTAACAAATGAAATGTGTGTACTCAAAATTATATTTAAGTAACAATTATGATGAATTAAATAACAACAAAAAAAAAAAAACATAAAACAAAAAAAAATATATATATATATATATATATATATATATATATATATATATATATATATATATATATATATATATATCTATTGTAAACTATCCTAATTGAGTCATAGAATCAAACAATATGTACACTATAAGATAAAATTAAGTCAAAATAAAAAAAAAATCAAGAAAAGAAATATAGAATAACAGCATCAAATGATATGAAATTGTAATGTGCGAACCTAAAAATTAAAATTCAAAAAAAAAATTTTCTATTTATACACAAAAAAATTTTTTTTTTTCCACCAAAGAGAGAGGGTGTTGTGTAACTTCAAAACAAAACTGACGTTTCGACACTTGCCAAAATGTCATATACATAGATGGCGACTAGAGCGCCCTAATTGCACGCGGTGGTAAATTCTCGGAACTAGATAATTATTTTTGATTCGCGCAGATTTTGAATTTATTATAACTGTATTATAATTGATATAAAAGATGGAATGATTAACAATAAAGGACAGTCTTTTCCGGTAAGCCAGATCGGTCGGCGACCAAAAAAAGACTTTTGTAGAAAAACATCGTCGTTATTTTTTTTACTTGAACAAATCTCAGCCGACACTAGTAGGGGCGGTTAAATTCGCTACGTTGAAGCTGAGATTGTTCTAAGACGAGAAGTTCCACACAAAAATTTCGTACAAGGAATTTCGTACGAGGAGATTGTTCCAAGACGAGAATTTTACATAAAAATTTCGTACAAGGAATTTCGTACGAGGAGATTGTTCCAAGACGAGAATTTTACATAAAAATTTCGTACAAGGAAATTTTACTTCGCTTCCACGATATTACTTTGAATATTGTCAGGCGTAGTAGTAGCCACTATTAGCAGTTATTGTACGATCGAGTTAATACATTCAAACTGCCCTTCAGCCAACCATTTCACTAAACTTAGATTCGAAGTTTTTACTAATGTTCGAAGAACAATAGTATTAACCCTCTAGGGTCACACTTCCCTGGAATCGCATGAAGGTCACACTGGATGAATTTCACCCACCGCCGAAAAATCAGTGTCTGAGTTCGAGAATTGGTCCTGGTGGGTTAAAAATATTTTTAACGTTTGCCAGAAAGTCAAAAGAAGATACTCTGTCAGTTCTAGGATCGAAAAAGGATCTTCTCCAATGTTCAAACAGCTGGGGAAGTCAGCATATCAAAAAAGTCGTGTTTTGCAATAAAAAATCGGTATATTTTTTGGGGATTGATATGGGACAGAAAAAATTATCAGGATCTATTCCTTGACTACTATATTTGCATAAAAAAATTATTACCAGAGACTTCGTTTTAAAAAACATATTTATTTCATCAATGGAACATGTACAAAATGTTGAGCCTGGACACGGCCGAATTCCGGAATGAGAATATTTCAAACTTTATTAGAAGGCTGAAATAATATGTTAGATGCTTTTTATCAATAACAAAGATCGGAAATCATTACAATCAGTGAGTTTTGTATGTTTCACCGCTGCAATCTACGCAAATATACGCTCTATGCTGATCGCACATCGGACGCAAGCAAGAAGGACAAAGAGACGTGGTTTTCTTGTCTTTGCCTTTCTTGCAGACTCCACATCTCTGTTCTTTTACAAGCCTCCGACGGTCATTGGCTACGAGTCCAGGTGGTTGATCTTTTTTCAAGATTCCCAGGATTCCGAGCTTCAGGTCATTTCGGAGAGTTGGCAAAAGCAGCCGTTCTTCCAGCTCCGGTCTTACTAGTGCTAACGACAACTCACGTAAACAATCTTGAGCTGTTATTCTCTTGTTCAAACCAGCTCTTTCTCGTTGGCATTGGGCTAAAATGCGTGCATTTACAGCCGCTTGATCTAGCATTCCAAAAAATACCCGCATCGGCCAACGGTTTGTTCTTCTGGAAGTAGTGAAGGCGTGGCAGAGCATGTCGAAGCAGTCAGTTCCACCTTTAGTGGCGTTGTAATGGTGGATTATTTCAGGCTTCCCATTTTCAATATTCGTTGAGCGAGAATAAGTAGAAGCCAGCAACACAATTTTGTTGTTTTTAGGCGTGTGCGACAAAAGCGTGATACCAGAATCAGAAAAAACAAATTTCGTATGTGGCGGATTCGGGTCGGAAACTTTCATTTCTGCTGGAATCTCGCGTTTATTTTTCCGGATAGTTCCAGTCACTGGTAGATTGAATGGTTCATTCTTCATACGCTCGAGGAGTGGAATGGAAATAAACCAGTTATCAGCTGTGACTGTTCTATTAGTGTTGTGTATAGAAGATGTAACTTCCCGAAAAAAATACTCCGAAACGGACTCCGTTTTGTCTTCAAGAGTCACCTTCCCCAAATACGGAATCCCATGTATCAAATAACTTGTTTCAGCATCATTTAGTGTTACAATTTTGAGACCATATTTATCTGGCTTTGACTTTATGTACATTCTAAAACTGCATCGTCCTCGAAATCCTAACAACTGTTCATCGACTGTACAGAAATTTGATGGTTCATAATTATCTTTGCAGTTGCGGATGAAGATATCCCAAATATCCCGTATTGGGGAAAATTTGTCATTCGGGTTTCGCTTTGTCCGATCATCAAACCGCAAGCAAGTGCACAAAAACATGAATCTCGCTTTACTCATAACGCAGCTATAAAATGCTATTCCGTTGTCGACACTCCACAACTCCTTATAATCTACATTTGACTGTTTCCACATACCACTGTAATATAATAATCCAATTAATGCTCTCAGTTCAGTTGCTCCAGTGTGATGATGGTAACTCTGTACATCTTCTCCATTAGAAATAATTTCCAAACAAACTGCTTCAATGTGACTATTTGTGTGTTCGAGTATAATGTTGATAATCTCATCAGTAAATATCACAGACCAAAACTCGGTGATTCTTTGAAGATTTGATGCTGCGCCTTTGGGACCTACGTTTTCAAGTATTCTTTCACCGCCTAAACGAGCTGATCTTCTTTCTGGAACCTTCGAGTGCCACACATACCCATTTTTCCCTCTCAATTTCGACGTAGGTCTGCCACGTGCTCGTGATTGAAGCGTGCGAGCAGCAGCTGTTGCATCCTCTACCTCCATTTCTATGTCTGAATCCGCACCTTCATCGGATTCTTCATAGTCAGAACATTCTTCGTCTTCTTCAGAAACATGGTCGAATTCATCATCAGATGGTTCTGCATCTATAGCCTCAGGCTCTGGTTCCTCCAAAAGCAAATCACGAACACGCCGTGGACGGAGACTGTACGCCATTTGTAAATTTGACAGAAAATACAGATGAAACTGATAAAGAAAAATCCTGGCACTTCACAGTTCACATTCACGACTCTAAAACTTATTTGAACCGAGTAGAATCCAAAAATAAAATTGAAAAAATTGAATCCAGAAAGTGCACTATAGTCACACTGGGTGAATTTCACCCAACGATTTTAGAACTTCTGATTGCATCAGATGCTACGTAAAGACTAACGGGCGTCGAACCACGCCAACTCCGAAAATGTCAAGTAGAGGTTCCCAACGAACGCTAGGGGGCGTCCCGAAGCCAGGCTCGTACATTTAAGTACTCTCCGAGGGGCTCAAAGTTTTTTCTGGGTGAATTTCACCCAGTGTGACCCTAGAGGGTTAAACTCGTTTCGCCGAAAATTCATATTTTTTTTTTGTTCAGTGAATCTAACTAAATTTTGTTGCGCGCTGGTTTCAGCTTAAGGTATAATTCATATCTATGTGCTAAAGTAGCAGTTGGTTAATTCATAACATAATGACTTTTCAGAATATTTTACTGATTAAATTGATTGGGTACACTGTTTAGGTATCACGACGACTCTGATCGTCATCTCTACAAAATTAAAAGCTGAAGCAATTAGAATACTCAATGTAATGTTCATTTTTGATTTTCACCGTCAGCATAATATATCTGATTTTAACCTAAAATCAGAATGAATTATATATCAGAAAGAAAAAAACAAAATATATATCAAAAATTAGCTTGTACAAGGCCTTTGGGATTAACCTTAGAAACGAAAACTTATGAGAAACAAAATTATTTTCTTTTTGAGAAATAAAACAAATATGTGTTAACCACGTTCACGTTTGGTCTTGTTAATGGGCCTCGACTCGATGAGAATTGGTCAGTAAATGATAAAGTCGTAATGGTCCGGCTGGACTAGATTTTAAAAGGAGTGGTATTTCGACGGATTGTGATGTCGGAATCAGTGGGTGGCGTTACCCCAACTATATCGGGGGTAAAGGCCCCAATTCTATCAGGGGCCTGAGGTTGTGTGCCTTACCTTGGGTCCGCACAAAAATCAAGGCAATTTAATGTTCCCTCTTAATGTAACGTTTTTCAGGATCCCTTACGTGTGTTGACACGTCTCGGCTGAGTCTGTTAACAGCTCATGCCTGAGAGTTTAGTATGGCGGTTCTTTACGAACATAGGCCTTAAATCCCTTTTGTAAAATTTGCACTTTGCGGTTACTACTTTGTATGACGGATGAGATACAAGTAGCAGTCTTTTCTTTCTCGGAGCATATCCACCCCATTTCCGTAATGACCCACCCCAGCCGCGTAGAGCTAGCAAAGCGGAACACCAGCATCCGTCGGGGTTGGATAAAAGGGTGCTCCGCTATAAGCGGACTAGGGGCATTTACGGCCAATTCTAGGGCACCCTGCTCCAGGGGCAATTAATTATTTTTTTTTGCCTCCTTGATGGTTCGCCATCAACCTCTTCGCTATTCCTTGTCGGTCTCTCATTCGTGCTTCGGTACGAATGAGGGGAGCTGACTGGGAATGGTGAAAAGATAATTCTACCAGATTTAAAAAAAAAAAAAAATTCAATTTGCTACAGATACTTGTGTGTTTGAAACAAAGGTGAGCGTTGTTTGCTGATTCAAATAAGTGAAAAAGATTATCGTAGTGATATATTGAAAAACTTAAGCAAACTGCAGTTATAACTTGTTGGTAAGTATTTATTTGTAAAATTAAATTGAAAATAGGTGAAATTTGCCATAACTTTTTGTGGAAAATTTGTTTGCTGAAAAATTTCTTATTATACTTGTATTATAAATCATGTTCCACGTTTTTTTTTTGTTGTTTTTTTTTTATAAAAAACTTTTGTATTGATTGATAAATGTAAATTTCACCTATGATTCCCTGTAGTTTTTTGCCCACAAGAGTCACAGGTGAAAACATAGTCGCATAAAAATTAAATAGAATCCTATATTATCGTGTATAACTTTTAGGCAAAATGGAAAACGAATTAAATTACAATGAAGAAAGGAGAGAAACCGGTGATGGTACACCATTAATAGTACAAGAAGATAGATTTGTAATCAACAATGAATTTTTGATCTCGTAATGCTAGAAATTTTCATTTAAATTATTTTTCTAGACGACGAAACTACGGGCAATGTGGTGTTTGAAATGACTCCCGACGAAAGTTTTTTCGATTCTTTCGTTGAGTGGGAAAACGAATCCAATGCTGAAAAAGTATATTTTATTTTTTATGATCTAATTATTTCCATTACAGACCCTACAGATGCAGCACAATATGCGGGCGAGAGAAGCATGTGGCTCGATAGTGCCGTGAAATTGCTTCTGTCTTTGGTTGGAGAGCGTCGGGGGAAAGTGGGAAAGAGGCTCAAGCTCAAAAATAAGCAGAAAATGTGGCACCAAGTGAAAGAAATGATGAAAAGGTTATGGTTTAACGGAGAAACAAATCCAAAATAAATTCCATTCCCTTGAGAGGGCATATAAAAAAACAAAAAGCCATAACGCCAGCACAGGGCGGAATAGGCAGCCATGCCCCTATAAGATGTAACTTTTCAGACTAATTTCACCTAAAAAATTTATTATTTGAAAATTTACTTTAGACAGCTGGATGAGATTCTGGGCAAAAGGCCAGTAATAAATCCGGAATTCGTCCTCGGGGCGAAACTGGATGAATATTGCGCGACAAGCGAATCCGTTCTCGCCGGCCGGTTCAGTAACGTCAACAGGGCAGTTCAAGAGGACGAAATGCAGTTTGTCACTGAATTAATCCAAGCAGTTTCGCGTCGGCACTGTTTGTTCGACAAAAGAATTTCAATATACTACAATAAAGTTATAAGAGAAGCGACTTGGCAGGAGATTGGCGGCGAAATTGGCAGAAGTGGTAGGTTTTTTGTAAATTTATTAGGTATGAGAAATTTATTATATATACATTTTTTCATTAGTGAAATTTGTAAAGCCAAGTGGAAAACGCTTAGAGAGCGATACGCGCGGGAGCTGAAGAAGCTGCAAAGGCCGTCTGGTAGTGGGATGGAATATGTGTCGGAATGGCAATTTTTCCAGATGCTTGCGTTTCTGAAAGATTCAATGACGCCCAGAAGGTAATGATTACTGTTTTTATACTGTTTTGCATACAGTTTTAAGCACAAACAGTATTATAGATTTATAAAACAATTTGACATTTCCAGTACAAGGAGCAACATCTTCGAAGAGGACGATAGCAGCGAATCTCCTGCTTCGACATCTTCGATTGAACGCCCACGCCCTTTGACTGCGTCAGAATCGTCGGAGACCAATGGCGATAGCAGCGCGCCGCCAGCAAGTACTTATAAGAGGAAACGCAAATCTGACCCAATGGAGGCAATGTGCTCATCCTTTCAACACACAATGAAGAAAATAGAAGCGTCTGTTGCGGGTGACAGCAACGTCGGGGCGGAAGATTTGGCGGATGAGTCCTTCGCTAATACAATAAAATAAATGTTAAAGGACTTATCCGCTGAATTTAAAGATGAATGCATAAAGTCGAAGTACTTCCGCTAGTTGCGCGCTACCGCAAAAAAAAACCCTAGATTAGAGCTGTTGTAGATGTAAGGCATAATTTAGTATATGTTTTTTTAGTTAATGTTACATGCAAGTATAAAATAAAGTGCCATTATAGTTATAAATAAGTGTTTTATAATTGAGCAAGGTGGTTTGTTGATTGCACAATTGCTGAATCAGATACTCTGCAATTTAAACTTTGAGGCGCCAGAAGTAATTTATATATTTCTTTATTGGATAAATTGCTACCACTACCGAAAGTAGCTATTCAAAATGATAAAAGGTCACCAGCACAGTTTAAAGTAAATTTTCTTTAAATTTTAAGTGTTTATGATGCAATAATGGTTTAATGAAAACATTTTTTGCAATATAAAAACGTAGCATTCCGTTTTTCTGAGAGCCAACCGACTTCATTGTTTCAAGAGCCCACCGCAGCCGCAGCGAGCTAGCAAAGCGGCACCCCAGCATCCGTCGGGATCGATTAGAGGGTACTCCGCTCATGCGGACGAGGGTCATTTCTAGGGTACCCTGCTCTCGGGGCAATTCTTTTTTTTTTTTAATTTGCCTCTTGAAAAGCAGTAGCCATTCCACTTTTGCGCCTTAGCACTCTTGGTTCTGGACTTCGGTCTGGTTCTGAGTTGTGCTAAGATCATCTCATTCACACATTCGCTACAGTCTACCTCTGCATGAGAGACACCCAAAAGTCACTCATCTTGCGGTACATCTGCCCAATGGCGAGCGGATTTATTTCCCTGAATACAATTTTAGAGCGAGAATGGTCGCACCAAATAGGACGACACTTACTGCATTTTTCCTGCTGTGCCAAAATGACGCATTTGCAAAAACCTTACTTTATGTTGATGTACCCCACTACTACACATGGCCCGTGTCGTTAAAAAAATGGAAACGTCTTTTTACAAGGAACAGCTGTCGACGGCTGGCCAGGTGTGAAGGCAGGAGATGCTCGACATTTACACAGTACACGTTAACAACTTCGAATGTTACTGTTTGCGAATGCTGCTGAATGTAATACGGGGACCCCCTAATTTTTTGGATCTAAAAGCAGTTGACGGCGAAGAACTTGAAACTTTTCGATAAACGTGTGAGAAGTTGAGGTTGTTGGAAGATGACAGCCACTGGAATGCCACAATAGAAGAGGCCGTGCTGTGCCGCTCTCTATCGCAAATAAGAGAACTATTTCCAGTGGAGGCTCGTGGTTTTGAGACTTAAGGAAGCAAAACCAAATTATATGGACATAGTATGTAAACAATACATGCGAATTTGTTGAAATATCGTGTAAAATATCAATTAGGTATTTCAATGCTGACCATATTTGTATTAAAAGTTCGTAATTGATTGCCATCAGGTTGTTTTAGTTATTTTCTTACTCACTAAGATCAACAATCTCAGGAAAGCTCAAATTATGTATATAAAACACTTATTTTTTTTTAAATTATGAACAAAAGAAAGTTGAAAACATATTATAGGTTAAATGAGGTCAAAATTTTTTAATAGTTGAGAAATTAAATTAGATAGGCGAACATCGATCTGAAAAAAATAATAACAAAAAGGGTTTTGTAACATATCATGGGCCTAGAAGTATGAAAAAGCAAGATAATATCCTGGCATAATTCTGTAAACGCTAATTCTTGACATTATAGGAGCTCAAACCGCTGCAGATTATCCTCGAATAATCAGTTTTTTACCAATCCTGTGATGACTGCATAGCGCCAAAGGGACATGACACGTCTCGAAACCAATTTGCACCTGAAATTACGTGACTTTGCCCTGATCGTTCATGGGATAAGACGGTATGGAAAAAAAACCAAAAAACCGATTATTTTGGGATGGTTCGTTTGCGGGGGTGGGTACGGTGTGGGTGTAGGGCTGGTCTTGCGCTGTCAATAATAGGCAATTAACAGGATAAAAAGTGATCCTATCTTGCTTAACAGTGGGCAAATAGTAGGCAACGTGCTCATTTCTGAAGATTTGGGATGGATGCTCAGGGATACCATTTTATGGCAAAGGAGGAGGGGGGAACTTTTCGGAGCACACTTTTCCATCTACACTGGAGTGTGGTAGATAAGTTGACTTATATGTTTTTTCTATGCGCCTCTTAAACATAGAAAAACAAACTCACAAACATGCCAAGTCGTATTCAAAATCGGATAATATTAACATGCCGTGAGAGAGAAGATGCTGTTAGTAACAAATGTTTAGATCAATATATCTCAAAAACGGTTATGGTTACAGGAAAAAGTTATCAAATCTTTTTTGTTGGACATTTTTTAAGCTGCAAATTCGCCATACATTGTTTTCCTGAAGACGTAACCGTTACTAATATATTTAGGAAAGGTCACTTTTGGTGGCCTTTGACCCCGTATAAAAAGTGACGCAGCACTCGGATCGATGTGAACTTTTGACATTTTGTTCAACACACCAGGACCAAGGTTGACACCAAAATTCAGCTTTCCCCTAATTTTTTCGAAGCACCATGTTAGATTTCCCCCGACTATGAATTGAGCAGCGTCCGCAATGCTTTTTGTTTACATTCATTGCAGAATTTTTATGGGCGTTATGTAGGTAAAGCGTCTAAGTAGATCTATGCGACAATAACGAGCTTGAATATTGAAGCAAGATCAATTCAGTGTTCTGTGTAGTATATCTTAAGGCGCTGCAAAGAACGGTATGTTTTGAATTGGATTGACCCAGTGCTTGAAGTATTGAGTTAAACGCTTGAGTGTTCGTTGCGTCGCTGTAATTTTACCTTCAAAAATGATTGATTTTTAAAAATTGATTGTAAAGTAATTGTTCTTTGTGCAAAGTGGTTTAGCAAGGGAAGCACTGCTTCCTTTGCGTACACCGACGAGCCGCCACTGACTGTTTCCCATATTGATGTCCACTTGCGATTTATTCAATCCTCTTCAATCATAGGATAAGTATAAAACTGCATAATCGGAATATATCTTGCATAGATTTGAAAGGATGGATCAAGTGAACAATTATTTATGTTTCAATGAAGCACTGGGTGTTATCGAAGATAAAATAATAACAAATTCCGGAAAGAAGTTGTCAGACTTCGGTATGCCTACACCACAGCGTATTACTTTTTTTTACTTGATGCCCCGGGCGGAACAGAAAAAACTTTTCTGTTTTATTTGCTTCTAGCGAAAATTCGTAGTGTTATACCCTTAAAATCGATGCACAATTCTAAAAACGAATTGCTCAATAACGATGATAATAACGCGCAGAACCATCAGTCAGAAGAACTGATATTCTAGAATAATCAATTTCACAATTTAAAACCAAAATTGACTAATCGTGAAAAAACAACTATTCAATACATGAATAATATTCATCCATTATAAACAATAACTTCTCGTTAATAAACAATCTTTTATCTAACGTGCGACAATATCAACATATAAAGTAAACATTCGAACTTGATGCGCGAGTATCGCTCTTCTAACGCATAGACAATTCCGGGCCAATGCATAAACACCAATAGTCTGATATATAATGCCGCGTTTCCAATGCTGGCTTGGAGTGAAATGTGTTTGCGTACACTTTTGCTCTCATGCACTTTCACATATCTTCCTCTCTCTCTAATCAATCTCTAAAATCTGTGGTTGAACTCTAGAGTGGGACCTATTTCAACTACAGCGTGAAGCTTTTCGGACATTTTCGAATTTTTAAATTCACTACTTTTCAATAGAAGGCGTTGCTGAAAGCTCTGTTTAAAATGAAGTGTAAAGTGTTGTTTTCCGCGTTAAAAAATAGATAATGTCATAGAAAATACAGTTGGATGAATGATTTGTGCATTGAAATCAATAATGAAACAAATTCATAGCCCATCTGTGATAAAAATAGTTATTGAAAATTAAATTCAAATATGTGTTACGACAGATGTCGTTGTACCTTCGAAATTCAAATTCGAATGATTTCATGTGTTCAAAGTTGTGAGGTTGGAGCAGGCATTGCCGGCAAATGGACAAACCAAAGGCGTATGCGATTTCGATTTGCCTTTTTTCTCCTGGGGGTCAAGAATAAAATGCCTCATCAAAATTTCGAGTGAAATATTGTAATTATTACGTTTTATTAACGTTACCATAGTTTTTGATATTTAAAGGTGAAGCAATATAGTCCTTGATAAAGACAATGATGCTGCTGAAAATTAAATTCACGGAATAAATGAGAATTGTTTGCCTTTGTAAAACACAATCCATAACACATCGATTGAAAAAAATTGTTATACATGATTATCCCATATTAGAATTTTGTATTACTTTTATATATCATAAAAGTACATACCATAAACAAATATTATTACGTGCCTTTCGAAGAAAATCAAATCTATCTGCTACAGACCTACTTAATGTTCAGCACCAATGATAATTTGAAAATCTGCTAAAGTATTCCTTGCAAACTACCCTGTAGCTTCAGTAAGTCATTCAGCATACGATTCGTAACTACTTCTAGGTAATGGCAACTAATTACCAAGGTAACCACTTCCAATATAATTTCTGCATTACGTTTAACTCATTATGTCATAGGAGGTAATGTGTTGTGATTGTATTCTGTACTAGTTACGGAAGCAGTTACATTGGAGTGCTTTCAAAAGTGATGGTAGAAAATCAGTTCAGTAAGAGATAAGCTGTAATACATTACAGAAGTGGTGATATGGATGGTACGTTGATATATAGTGAAAACTACGAAAAGTGTAAATATCATCTCGAAAACGTACGAGTATGCGTGATGGAAATCAAAGTCTAATTCGGAGTGTAGTACACCAATGACGCTGATTCGTTTAGTTGAAAAATAAATAGGTGCAACTTTTTTACAAAATATATAGACACAGATTTCATGGATGAAAAAAAGACAAGTAAAACAGCAAATATCACTTTAAAGTTAATAAATTTTATTTATCAAAACAAAGATATAAAATCAAAATATTCCAGCATTATTCAAAATACACTATTTAAAACCTAGATTTCAATAGAAAAATCGAACACACGTTCACATAACTTGCACAAACTTGCACTGTTGAAACATACAATTTTTTCGGAACTGCGTGCATAAAAATTGCGCAGTATTTTAACAAAAATTGTGGCTACGCAGCCTCACTTGCTCGTAAAAATAAGCAACAAGTTACCTACTGCATTACTTTTTAAGAAAGGTAATGCAGCGGGTAAGTTGTTACTTGATCGCTTACTCGACAAACTCGATTACATTGTTAGTAATGGAGCTTCGTGAATAATGTAGTACTTCCAGAATCAATTCTCAAGCAACGCATAATTTTCCATGACATCAATACGCTCAGCTCAGTTACCTCCATCTGCACATTCAACTCCAAACGTACTTTTACCTTCACCCAAACCTGTCCCAAAATTATTGCTTCGAAATAATAAAGAATGGCAGCACCGATTACTGTCCACTCATTTTATTCCTACAGAAATTCCTGATACAAAATCTCGCAGGATAAGTTCAGTCGATATCGAACGATCAACAAGTAAAGAAATCTAAAAAGGGTAACTTTAGTTCATGATAGCTAATGCGTACGCAGATACATTACACTTCAAGCCAGCATTGGAAACACGGCCTAGTTCTAAAAGTGAATTTATCATATTTAAACTCCAAGCGAACATTCAAATTATTAATTTATATAACATCTAAATTTATTATTTACATAACATATGTATTAAAAATTATTATAGATGTTATACAAATTACTAGCTTATTTGATCGATTTAATCGTTTGTTTTCAAGAAATCTAGAAAAAAATCCGATTATATTAGTTTTTCATAAAATGCCCCCAAAATAGCAATGAGTGCTACAGCTTTGAGTTTTCAAAGCACAAAATGTCATCACAATTTTCGAATTTCGAAAATCTATCATTGGGAACAGGCCAGCTCTACTCTGAGATTCGGCGAAAGCTCACTCCATCATTGGAAACGCTTCTTAAACAATAAACGTTCAATTCGCGACTAATAGTTAAAATCGATCGCGAATCCAATTAAGTTTTGAATAAACAAATACGCGATTTTGTCACTCGAAGCAAAGTTCAAAAGGTAAACAAATGCACGTGTGCAAAAACGCACAGATATGAAATAGCATAAGAGGACTTATATCTCAAGATCAAAGATCACATCAGTAAAAGCGTTTAATGGTATATTTTTGAAAAGTCCAAAATTCAGATGAAGATAAAATATAATAAAAGAAAAGTAAAATTAAGTGAAAAGAAGGGAAGTGAAATAAAGCTAAAAGTGAAAAAAAAGTTCCCTATAACAATAAGTTATTTCGGGACACTTATATTATATCGTACTTTTTAATATTAGAACAACAAGCAATTTTTGTATTCAAAGTAACAAAGTAAAATGAAAGTGCACAGTGTTGTTTCAGTGTGTTAGAGTTTTTAAATGTTAAGGAAACATTTAATAGTAGGGATTGTAATACTGCATTAGCTGTGGATTGCTCTAGGATCGCCGTAACATTATTGAGCGGTGGACCGACGGCACACTCAGTTTTTAAATTACCTCTTAATCTGGCCAGCGAAAATACCCCAACGTACACCATCATTAAGAGCAGCGCCCATGGCGCCCTGCTGCAACAATGTAGGCTGATCGTGTGGGACGAAAGCACTTGTTACCGTTCGACCGTTGCAACGACTCGCGAAATCCCCTGAATACCAATTTCATCCACGGGGGTTGATTTCGGGGGGCTCGCTCACCGGAGGTGGGGTGGTTCGGGCGCCACTCGCTTCAAAACCCCGAAATCACCTCATCAACGACGCTCCGAAGCGAGAAGTGGACGTCGTCGTGTCTCTTGCCCTCGCGACTGGTTATTTACACTCTTACGGTTCTCACAACAAAAGTCTTTTACTAGATTCTAAAAAAAAAGATTCAACTGCTCCCGACGTTTCGCAATTAAAACTCTCAAAATTCAATTTTACAATTCCGGCTACAATTTTTTTACTTCACTATATCTACACTCAATTTCGGCTTTAAAATGAAGTTATTCACCTGAGCTCCTTAATCTACTTAAGACTAGTGTGCACACTACCTTGACTTTGCTTTCGTCGTGGTCCTCCTGATGATTTTGTCGCCAAACTGCCTTCGAATTTGCCTGCTGATTGGGTCGCTCTTCGCGCCAATGTTTCACTGCAAACCGCCGGGTCGTAATCGCCAACGTAGTATCTTTTCGGAAACTTGCTTGCTGATCGGGTCGGAAAACTGCTACTGTCCGTCGACTTTTATGATTGCTCCTTTTTCTCGATTGATTTCTTTCGACTTTCCCGCTAATTCTCGCTTTCGTCTCCTCCGCCGCCAATTTACATGAAAAACACAAGAATTTTGTTTCAGGATTTCAGCCTCCACTACTAGAACTTCCGATCACTCACACGTCTGTCGCCAAAAGAGGGTCTTTTTTCATCATCTCGCCCGCAGGAAAACTATTTGGCGGCAGCGGAATTTTCAGAATCCGTTGGGCGTATTCACCTTTGCAATTTCACGCGCCAGGGTGTTGAGTTGGCTATTCAACACACGGCCCACAACTCAACTCAACACTGCCACAGCTGTCCGATGACAATTTGTTGACGTTTTCTCTACGTCAAATTCAATCGACGTGAAATCTTATTCATTTGTTGTTGCGAATGACGTTTTCTCTATGGCAAATTCAATCGACGTGGGATATTATTCACTTGGCGCTGCGAACTCATGGGACGGTTAATTGTGAATCTTGATATCGAGAGCAGGACGCGGCGTATTGGATGGCGTAGATCGGGCTCAAGTCCCTTCAACGATTTTGGTAAGTAGTACGATCGCAGGGAACGAAAAGTCGCGGTGTCGGGTCAGTGTTTATGTTTTCAGTGTTAGTGTCGGGTATGTGTCCGTTGATGGAACAAATTGCATTGTAGGTCGCCTGCTCCCGTGATTCTGGGGCGCATTCTGGGAGCCCCGACAGTTCCGCCATGAGTGTATTTGCATGATTTATCGTCGGCCCGACTATACGTCCGTCACGAACTCAGCCATATCCGTCGCGGCGGTCGCCAACCAAATGAAAGTGGGTCAGATATTGTCGCAGGTCAGGGATGTTGATCCCCGATGCCTGACCCACGCGTCACTTTGCCGTGCGTTCGTCTGCGTTGCCGGCCCTGGCCTTCATCTGGTGCCTCCGTTGCGACTGACACCAGTACTTCCTTCGCGAACTCGTAGCGATCCAACTTAAAACTAAATTATCTTATCGCTATACTTCTGACATTCAATTAACTAGAAAATTTTATTTTAAACTCTCCTTAAATCACAATAATTTGGTTTATTACGCTTCATGTAAAATTCTGAGAGCCGTGATTCGCGAACCATCTCCATCGTACTCCCTTTTGGAGGACGGTGGAGGATTTTTTTTTTAAACAAAAGAAAAACTGTGAACCGTGACATTTTTTTTTTTTTTTAAGAAAAATCTGTGAACCGTGACACACCATGTCACACAAACGCTCCATCAAGGCGCTTGATCGCTGTCTACAATGGGGGATGTGCATCATATTTTTATCCCTGTCGGTCTGGTTGTGTCAAATACCTTCTATCATCGAAAACTATTTAAGTTCTCGATACTTATAAGTTGGACACTTGTTTGTGCATAGATTGAAAATAATTGCCTCACACTAAGCCGTACATATGCTTGCATGATTTATTTTTTGTGATGGCTCTTACATTTATTTTTTAAAGTATGGCTGATGAAAGACCTCAAAAGTATGGCAATTTTTTTTACTGATATGCAATATGAGAGAGCCAAATATAACTTCTGCCAAAAAAAAATGTCATAGAAAGGCGGTGGTGCTTACAATCTTGTTCGCTCTACAAAGAGCAAACATCCGCTTGTGTTTGCTGCAATACGTATTCCGAGTGAAACAACAGCAATGTCCACAACAAATACTGCCTCCAACAATTTATTTACACCTTCTACATCAGCTGCCCCTGTTTCCGAAACAGAGATTGCTTCGACTCTGCCTAATGATCATATATCTGCACCATCAAATTTTTCTAAACCATTAGCTTCAGCCGGTAGCATCCAGCTAATACTTTTCGAGACCAATATCAGCAAAAAAAATGACCAGCTAAACCAAAGAATTCACAAAGAATTACTTACCGCTACACCTAATCGAAACACCTTAGTTTAAAGATTTAATCGCACAATTAAATCCGGCATACCACTTGCCTAGCTTTGTCTAATGCTTTGATGACAAACCTTTAAAACCAAGCAAAAGAGAAAGTCAAGATAGAGCTAAGTCCAGCAGTTTCAATTACAAATGATGTGTCAATTACAACTGAGCCCAAGCCCAAGGACAACTATTTGGCCGTAATAGTTCACTTTTTCACTAAGTAGGCAGGCTTAAAAATGTTTATGCTGGAATGCATTCAGTTCTCGAATAAGGCATACAACAGAAAACTTTGCGCAGGAGCTTAAAAAGGTAGCGGAAAATTGGGCCATCTTACATAAAATTGTAGCGGCAACAAGTGATAACGCCAGCAACATAAAAGCCGCTATGAAAATAAAAAATTAGAAACAAACATCCTGCTTTGCACACACCCATAATTTGATCAAAGAAACAACGGCGAAAATTGAGCATGATTTAGAGCAATTCAGGAGAAGCCCGCTTGCATCTGAAAGGCTACGAAACATGCAGAAAAAGTTGGGAGAACCGGAGCTAAAATTAAAGCAAAATGTTTTCACACGTTGGCATTTCACGTGTGAAATGCTTGAAAGAGTAGTACGAGCAAAAATTAGTTTGATGTCAACAATAGCTATTGATTATCCAGAAGTGGAAAATATTGATACGGAGGACATAGAAATTTTCAATTCGTTAACAGGCATACTTTCTTTTTTTAAAGATGCGACTGACGAGATGAGCTCAGAAAGAAAGGTTACAATTTCAGAGGTATTTTCGTGACATTATACTACTGTGGGCAAAAAATAGTAAGACTTTTTAATTTAAATTTCGCGCGGAAATCCATTCGTCGAAAAAAAAATTTCTTACGTTGGTATGACTGTCAGTGACACCTGTGCCAAATATCACATCAAAGTAATTGTTCAATAGCAGTTTTCTAAGTTGCAAACATCAGCAAAAGTCCGTAAAGCAGTCAAATCATATGCAGCACAATGTAATCAAGGCATCACATTACCACGACCAGATTGTTTATTCGTGATGGGAGCGCAACAATGTTGCGTGCGTTAATAGATCGGTATTTGATCGCGACTTCTTGCAAGATAAAAAATGCTGATCATAGCGTCTGGCGGGTAAAGTGAAGCCTTGTGAAAAATAAACAATATTACTTTCGGATACCATGACTGTAAGCGAAATGCACAATAAATTCATTCGTACAAGAGAACTCGACCTGAAAGGGTGTTGTATTTGAATTAAAAGTGAATATTAATTTTTCTATCTTATCAGCAAGGCGTCGTGGCGATTGTTGTAACGATACAGTATCGTTGCAACTGTTCGGCATAATACCAAGGAAGAAGGGCGATTGTTGTAGCGATACAGTATCGTTGCAACTGTTCCAGCGAAGGAGCAAAGGTTAAGCACCTAGGCTCCAGGCCAACGCAAGAGGCGTTGGCCTTTGACAAGCGGACATTAAAATAAAGGTGAAGTGTAGTAGTTTTGGGGTGGAGCAGCTGCTTCTGCCAACGATCTAAGCATCGTAGGCAGTTTTTTCCGACGCGTAGCAACTAGGTACAGGTACCTCGGCTGCAGATCATCGCAAAAGAGCGTTGACATTAACAGTAATCATTAGTGTTTAGTATACGCTTGTCTTTCTGAAGTACAAAAAGTGCATTCGGCGATTTTTACAATGAGTGAAATTATTCAACAAAGAAGTTCCATTAAATTTTGTGTGCAGAATGAAATTTCTGGTGCCCAAACGTTCAGAATGTTGCAAAAGGCCTTCGGTGATAATTGTATGTCGCGAGCAAGTGCTTTTGATTGGTACAAATTATTCAAAGAGGGTCGAGAACGCGTTGACGACGTACCACGTCCAGGACGGCCATCAACATCAACTGATGATCAACACGTCAATAAAATCAAGGAATTGGTGCTCGAGAATCGACGATTAATTGTCAGAGACCTTACTGATATCGTTGGAATATCGGAAGGATCAGTGAAAACCATTTTAAAAGATCATTTGGGCCTAAGAAAAGTGAAAATACGATTGGTTCCAAAATCACTCAATTTTCTTGAAAAACAGCGTCGCGTTGACGTCTGTCAAACAATGCTTTCCGACTACCAGGATGTCATGAAATGTATTATAACTGGCGACGAGTCTTGGATGTACGCTTAATCAATCGGCCGAATATCGTGCCAAAGGTGAGCCGAAGCCGAAAAAACCACGTCAAAGCAAGTCAAAAATCAAGGTCTTGTTGACAGTTTTCTTCGATCATCGAGGTGTGGTGCACTCCGAGTTCCTTCCGACCGGCCAAACTGTCAACAAGGAATACTATTTTAGTGTTGTGCGTCGTTTGCGCGAAGCAATTCGTAAAAAGAGGCCGGAATTATGGGCCGACAACTCTTGGTTTTTGCACCACGACAATGCACCGTCGCATACCGCATTGATTCTTCGTGAGTTTCTCGCCAAAAATTCAACCAATATCGTTCCACAACCACCGTGTGACTTCTGGCTGTTCAGCAAACTCAAGCGACCGCTCCGGGGAAACCGTTTTGAGTCAATTCAAGACATTAAACGTGAATCACTACGCACATTGAAGGCTATTCCGGAAATTGAATTTAACAACTGTACGAGGATTGGAAAAAACGTTGGCATAAGTGTATTGCGGCCGGGGGGATTACTTTGAGGGGGACGAAATAGATTTGGCAGAATAAATAAAGAATTTTAAAATTATGAACAAAGTCTTACTATTTTTTTCCCACAGTAATATATACTTTGAACAATTTTATATTTCTACATTGTGCTTTACAGATTATTCTAATTGTTAACGCACTAAAAAAGAAACGCCTGCAATTTCTTTCATCTCAGGCACATCCCTCTTCCGTGCAGCGCTTAACACAAATACGCTTGAATGATATTTCGACTAGATTTGCCGGTATACAGGCAAATAGTTTATTCGCTGAGAGCACTACTGTCGACCCTCGCTTCAAAAAATACGAGTTCGAAAACGAGTATGTATTCAGGAGAGCATGCATGAATATTAAAGACATAGCAGGAAGGGTAAAAGTTCAGTCCATTGCTGAAGAAAATGATACTTCCACCTACACCTAAACGTGAATATGGTATATGGGACGATTTCGACCGAGCTGCGCGCCATCGAGCCTCGAAGATGAGGGCCAACCAAGATGTCGCGGCCCACAATCCCCGGGATCCGAGAGCGAACGAGCCAGTGAAGTACGATCGTCGTCTACAACATATGAATATGGAATATTAATCAGAACATAAAAAAAAAATTAATATCGACATGAGGACATATGTAATCTCCACTCATATTAATTTGATCGGACTGACCGGCGATAACATCGATCTGTCTGAACAGCAATTGCTTCGCGTATTTCACCAAAATCATTTGAGATACCTTGATGTAACAGCACCAAGCCAGATAAAATGACCGATCCAGGTAGTCGCTGAGTACGTGATACGTTGCCGATTTAATGTAATCGCCGTACATACGAAACAGGATCCTAGACTCCGTTGCCGACAGCTTCATTTGGTATCGCAACAACTGAATATCTTCTTGAAGTCGCAGGATTTTCACGATAATTCGTTGGAGACGCTCATTTTCACTAAACACCATCAAAATAAACACTGTAACTACATGACATTTCGATCCCGTCCTGTCATGGCTGACATTTCTCGTTAGGAATGATCGGTCATGGAACAGGGGAAAACCGAAACAATGGAAGCGGAAGGCATGGCCAGTTCAGACATGCGTACACTGGAAAAGCGCAACGACCGAGCAATGGATAGCCAACTAGAACCAACGGTTTTCTCGGCGGAGTTCCGTTGGCCGAATGGAAAATCAAGGCCTGAAGCGAGTTGGAGCAGCGACGTGGGGTCTCTTTGATAATCGAACTGGTAAGGAGACGGTTGGAGTTTGAAGTCCGACTCAGGAATCTTTTCTTTTTTTCTTCTGGCTGAACTCTAACTGGCGGCGACGGGTGACTGGCCATTGGCTGTGAAAAGGCGACCTGAAAGTTTGACGATCGTGTAGACGGAGATATAATTGTGTGGTGGATTTCTAAAGGAGGTGGAACGCGTGGAGTAGGAAATTGCACCGGCGGAAAATTGGAGACGTCCAAGAGCAGTTACACGTTGGCCGAGTCGCGGCGGTTTTTCGAGGAAGGGCCCCAACGAGCATTTAGGTCGACCATAGTCACGTAAGTTAATGAAAATTTGTATTAATTAGGGAGTAAGCGATAGCTAGGGTGTTTTCGGCCGAGCAGGTTAGTAAGGCGTAGTATATGAATTAATAAAAGTAATGTATCACTGAGATCGCGGCGGTCTAATTTTGTATGGTAGGCAATTGTGACATAGTGTACGACGTGTGAGCCAACCCGTCCTTTCCTTCTCGCTTCCGGCGACGGGAACGGCTTAGCTTCGGGGGGGAAGCGAGTGGCGCCAACCCACCCCATCTCCGTTGAGTAGCGGCCCCGAGGCTAACCCCCTTTGGCTTCCCATAGGGAACCATAAGGGATTTTAATAATGTCCTGAAGAAAACTAACCCAACAGCGGGTGGTATTATCGAGGTGGATAAATATCTCGAAGAACCACTATTGCCTAGAAGTCAATTCCCTTCAAAATGGTGGTTTTCGAAAAAGAAGCATATCCTCGTTTGTTCCAGCTTTTTAGATAAAGGCTGTGAATAGTTGCCACTTCTGTTCTGAATTGGAATTTATAATTATCTACTATCTTATAATCATCTACTCTCTATCTATTAAGCATTATCTACTACGAGGGTGGCCAAGAGGCGGCCCGCTGAGTGTCTGCTTGTGTTTTTCTTTCAGTGTACATAAACCCCCAAAAGAATATTCCATCGTGCGTAGTCCAGATCATATCCTATATATGGAAGTATCTCAGCACATTGATTCAACTATCGTGACAATTTCTTCCATGGTATATTCGTGTTCACAAAAATCTCACAGAAAGCAATTCGGCGTGACGTACACTAAAGCGCTTGGCACATAGAACGCGATCGGGCGTAATGGGCGTCAAGGGCAGTGATATGCCACACACATGGCGACAACGTCCACTCTGCAACGTTAGCCTCTTTGTACGACTTATGAGAAGTTTCGTAAAAGGATACTATTTCTATCAGGCACCCAGTTTTCTCAAATATTCAACCACGGTGACTTCATCATCGCGAGCCTCGCTCGGTCGATTTTGTAATTTTGTACAACTCTGATGTTAACTGCTGCGATCGACAATGTATGTCGTCGACGCATCGCATTCTGTGTGGCCGAAACAGTACCATTCCATGTATCACAGGTTCCCGGCATTCAAAACTTAATACATATACATCACGCCGGATCGCTTGCTGTGTGCCCAGTGCTTAAGTTGATTTTAAAAAGCGCGCAAGTCGATCTTGCGTAGATAGTCATGAGTGTGAATGCGGGATGTGGGGCGAGTGTGAATGCGGGATGTGGGGCGAGTGTGAATGCCGCCAGTCTGTGGTAAGCTCACAAAGCCGTAGGACGTGTGGTCGCTTTCATTGCGTTGTTATCGCCATATGTGTAGTGAGATTTATACTATACCGACTCCTTTCTACTTTTTAAATACAGTGCAGGTAAGCAAACCCAGCCTTTATTATTTTTAAATTAATCCGTGATATTTGGCTTTAAATTTGTAGAGTTCTATTTTTTGTTTTGTGCCTAATTATGGGTGCCTAACCAAATTACCAACAGTGCTTACCACATTTTCTTTTTCTAAGTATATACTTGCAAGTTTATTAGTACAAAAAAATTAAAGGCCTTTCATTAGTATTTTACTTTATTTACTTGCTTTATTATTTTACTAATGGCATTTTATATTTTTTACAATGTATTACAAGCATTTCATCTTTTTTTCAGAAAGTTAGGTAATACTTTGTCATTTAGTTTATTTTTTTAGTTCAAAACGAAAACTCACAATGGCGTCAAGTAGTAAATCTGTTGGACCAAATAAAAGAAGAGTCACAGAAGAACTGAGAAGTTTCCAAGACAGATGGACTATAAACTATTTTTTCGTGGAATTCAAAACAAAGCCAATATGATGGATATGCAATAATTCTGTTTTTGTCATGAAAGAATATAAAATTAAACGACATTACGAGACTAAGCATGCAAAGAAGTTTGATAAGTATGAAAGGCAATTTCGACAAGACCAGGTAAATGAATTAAAAAGAAAACTTTCTGCAAAACGTCAGGTATTTACTAGAAACGCTCAAGAGTCAACATGCTATGTGAAATCTAGTTATGCAGTAGCCATGATACTAGCAAAAAAATCGAAGCCATATTCAGATGGTGAAATGGTTAAGGAATGTTTGGAGAGTGTCGTTGAAATTCTGTGCCCAGAAAAGAAAACGGATTTCTCAAAAATAAGCCTGTCTCGTCAAACTATTACTAGGCGTGTGGATGACATTGGAAAGCATATTGAAGATGATTTAAAAAATCGAGCATCCCAGTTCATATTTTATTCTCTAGCATTGGATGAAAGCATAGACCTGACAGATACCGCTCAAGTGGCAATTTTCATCAGGGGTGTTGATGTTCATTTTAATAAAATAGAAGAATTAACCGCTCTGTATCCCCTTAAGGGCACCACTTGTTCACGAGATTTGTTAGGAGCTGTTACATCGACATTGAATCGCCTTTCGTTATAACTCAACAGCCTAGCGGGCTTAGCAACAGATGGTGACCCAGCAATGGTTGGGAAACACGAAGGTTTAGTCAAATTGATTGAAAATGAAGCCTGGAAAGTTGGTAGTACTTCGATGCTCAATTTTCATTGCATTATTCACCAGGAGAATTTATGTTGCAAGTCCCTTAAAATGGATCATGTCATGAAGGTGGTCATCAAAACATTGAACTTTATTAATCACCGTCAGTTCCAAGAGTTTCTTAAGTCTTTTTTTTTTTAATGGCGTTACATTTTATACAGAAGTAAGATGGCTGACCCGTGCCAAAATTTTGAAAAGAGTGTTTGATTTGAAACAAGAAATACAATTATTCTTCGCAAGCAAGTCAAAAAGTATCCCAGAATTTGAAGACAAGGAGTGGATTAGCGACTTTTCATTTCTGGTCGATATAGTTAGCCACCTAAATGTTGTTAATGCTCGTCTACAAGGGGAAGATCAACTAATTAATAACATGTATGATCTTATTTCCGCATTCCAAATGAAACTTGGGCTTTGCGAACAACAGTTGAAAACAAAAATCTTCACTCACTTTCCTACATTATTACTGCAGCCAGACGTCACACAAATAGCGGCGGATAAATAAGCTTCGTTGATATCCGACTTGAACCTGGAATTTGATAACCGATTTCAAGACTTTAAAAAGCATCGTGTACTTTTTGCTACATTTGCAACGCCATTCTCCGTAGACGTGAATTTATTGCCAGGAATCTTACAAATGGAACATTGTGAAATGTGTTGTGATGCACAGTTAAAGGAGAAATTCAATCAGGTTGGTTTGGAAGAGTTTTACAAATCATATTTAGACAAGGAGAAATATCCTGCATTTTACAAACATGCTCTATCGATGAATTCGCTATTTGGAAACACTTACACGTGTGAACAGCTTTTTAGTCGAATGAAGCATATTAAATCTCAGATGAGAACACGAATTACTGATGAGCATTTGGAAAACTGTTTGGGTGTAGCAACAACATCAATCGTTATCAACATTGATGCACTTAGTTCTGATAAACAAAATCAGACGTCTCATTAAAATTTATTATATTTTGTTTATTTTTTAGTACAATTTTTTTTATTGCCGAAATCTAATCTAATAAATATGTTTGTTTCTCATTTTTTTATATCTTCTTTAAAAAAACTACATACAGTATGCAAAATTCGTATTCGTACGGTCATTATATCATTAAAACCATAATAATGTCCATTCAAAATTTATTATCTTCCTTCACAATACTTAAATTTTGGCAAACCATGCAGAATTAACTTTAATATTCTTGCCATTCAATGAAAATATAAAAAAATTATTTCCAATAGCAGCAAAATCCGTATTCGTACCCATGGTAATTTCATCATCGTGGCTATAATGCACGTGAAGGCATCGGTCCTTCTTACGACGACATATTCGGCAGGATCCAGGAATAAGCGGTGTAAAACTTGCAGCATTGCTCAAGGTATACCATGACATCAAAGTAACTCCACAAACCGTTAGAAACACATTAAGAAACTTGGATTTCAAAGCTGAATTTCAGTAAGAAAACCGGTTGTAAGTGCAGTCAATAGAAAAAAACGCGTAATTTTCGCAAAAAAATACCTTAGCAAGGAATTTTTGTTCTGGAAACGTGTCATATTTTCTGACGAATGTAAATTTAACGTAAAAGCGTCTGACGGATGCATACGAATTTGGCATGAGCGAAATACAAGACTCGCTAAGTGCAACCTCTTGCCGACATACAAACACGGAGGCGGTTCGGTAATGATTCGGAGCTGTTTTGGTGCTAAAGGTGTTGGGAATTTGCACTTTATCGACGGCATTATGAACTCGCACATGTATATTAACATTTTAAAGAGAAATTTGATCCAAAGTGCAAAGAAATTAGGCTGTGAACGGAACTACATCTTCCAACAGGACAACGATCCCAAACACACAGCTTTTAATACTCGTCTATGGATGCTATATAACTGCCCCAAATATTTAAAAACTCCACCTCAAAGCCCCAACATCAATCCCATCGAAAATTTGTGGTCGATTGTTAACAGGAATTTGCGCAAACATGACCTTCGGAACGTTCAAGGGTTAAAACATGCTCTACGGACAGAATGGGACAATATTCAAAAGGATTTAACTACAAAACTCGTAAAATCGATGCCAACAAGGCTAAAAGCTATCTTAAAACAAAAGGGTTATCCAACCAAATATTAAAATTTAAGAATGTGTTTTATATTTAGGTTCCTACAGCGTACGAATACGAATTTTGTTTAGTTATAACCGAAATATTGTTATTTTTGCCAAACTTGTGATATCTACACTTTTTATTTTGTTTTGTTTTGTTTAATATACATATTATCAATGTTTTTATTGCCTTTATTTTCAACTGGTAGCAACTTGTTTCAGAATATAGAGGTTTTTCACATAAAATTGTTGGTGTACGAATACGGATTTTGCATACTGTATATTGCTTGCTTTGAATAATAAAAGAAATTTTGTTTTATGGCCCGGTAGGAAATATCATTTCTAAAATCTGGCCCGGCTGATAAAAAGGTTGCCCACCCATGATCTACTAGATCAATAAATATAAGTTCCATTACTAAAATTATGTTCCAAGTTTAATATGTGTAAGTTCCATTACTGACTAAGTACATTCAACGCTTTTTCGCACGGGAAATTACTTTTCCCTGTAGTAAAATCGGCGCTCTCGCCAATTGAATGTTAAAGATATTGAATGTTAAAGATGTTAAAAACGCATGGCCTGCATATGTGTGTGCGAGAGTGTGGTTACTTTTCGCGTGCTGTTTTTTTCGTTGCGGCTTATATCCATGATGTTTATAGAGTGGGACATAGTTCCACAATCCACAATCACACATCCACAATCCACAAACACTTTACACTTCAACAAACACCAAATATTTATGTTAACAAAACAGGCGTAGAAAGTTTTCATTTTAAATGTATTTACATTGTTAGTCCAAGCGGTGTACATTTTTGTTCAAAAAAAGTACTAGGAATAAAAACTTATTAAGGGGTAACACCTATGTAGAAATTTCATAAAAATCTATTTGTTTGTTTTTGCTAAAATGACAGGGAAACATGTCTAGAATAACGTCTTAAGTTATTTTCAAAAATAAAATTTTTTTTTCCGAGTTATGAGCATAATCGTTGGACGCCCCACCGTGCGGTCGGAGCCTATGCGGCGCGCGTACGGCACGCTCTGCTCCAAAGTCCTTATGCCTACCACAGGTATCCGTTAGCGACTTTTCTCATTAGTAAATTACCATTCAGTATGACAGGTAGTAGACCAACATTTGCCACAAGAAAGGCAATAAATCCACAAACCGAAAACGAGAAACGTGAAAGAGCCGCCCTTTGTTTTGAAACTTTAAATGCGTTTTTCTCGAAACCACATTTTTTTATACGGCCCGCACGATTATTCAGCCAATTTGTATCCGATCAATTTGAAATTTTGGTGCAAGCTTCACAACATCATTTTCTAGGGAAGTACGTACGATTTTGTTGATAAATTGAAAATTATCATTTTTACGGATGATTTTGTACGATTTTTTTATACCAAAAAATTTTTTTTTTGGAAAACCGTACGCCAATCTTTCAAAATTCAATATTTTTGAAAACCCGTACGTACTTCCCTTGCTTTTAGTTCAAACTTTAAGAAAAATTTTGATTTTTCTGTTTCAGACCATTTGCGACGACGAAAAGTTGCGGGCCGTTGAGGCATCTTTGAAAAATCGTCTGATGCTCGTAGCCTGGTACAGCCGCCATTTTGTATTTAAGGACGTTGTAAAAATTAATTTGTATACTTCAAAACATGTATAATAAAGCCATGTAATTATTTTTTCAATCAAATATAAAGTTTCCTTGGAAAAAAATGCAAAAAATCACCCTCGAAAACAGCGTTCCACATAGGTGTTACCCCTTAAGTTTTAAGTTTGCTTATGATACAGAAGTCAAAATTTTGAGCCTTGTGTAGGCGCTGAGTGCCTAAAAGTAGGCAAGGATTTTTTTTCAAAATTCGATTTGTCATAACTTCTAAGAAAAACAATGGATCATCGTGTAATTTTTAGAGCATATTGATATAAACTAAAATTTTACACACATGGACTTTCAAGACTGTGCGGGCAACTCTGTAGCTACAGCAGACTCCTGAACAAAAATCATCGACCTTCCTGAAAAATTTTTGATTTTTGAAACTAAATTCAAATTATTGATAAATTTTGACCTTTGTCCACCAAGTCAAATAAAATATTTCAAAATTCCGCGGTAAACAAGAACGGCAACCCGTGATGAAATTACCTCTATTTTCAGCACTCAAACCTTCTGTTCACGAGAACTGACGATCGGATAATGCGATCAATATGAAATTTACAGGGCATGTTGGAATTTGCTAGGACCAGGTCTGATAGAAGTGATTTTGAAAAACGAGCAACACTGTGGCAGTGGTGCCATTTGGAAAAATCGCTGAGAAAAAAAAAATTGTTTTTGGCCTATAGCTTCCGATTTAGCCACCAGATTTTAAAGAAATTCACGCAGTAGGTGAACCTTACTCTAAAATAGATTTCATAGAAATTTGGTTGAAAAATTATTATAGGGACGCTAGCTACGGCAATTTTTGTCTCCTAAATATTGTAAATTTGCCCAAGAAAATAAAGATTTTTTCCCTATAACTTCCGAGGCAGTGACGAAATCAAAACGAAATTCATGTGAAAAGCATATCTTGTTGCGATTGTAATTCTGTAGGAATTTTGTTGAAAACCCGTGAAAGGCTTGCCAGCTATGATGAATTTCGTAATTTATTTACATTGCTTTATCGAGCGATGTTGTCATAAAAATTCCAAATGGGAATGATCCTGCAATGACAATTAACAACAAATATTTACGTTTCAAAAATTTAAAAGGGTAAACTGGACTTGATGGCCCACACTGTGATTAGACCATTTTGCCACTAGGTGTCATTGCGGTACGTTCAGTCAAATTTACAACACATCTAGAACGCTCAAACTTTGCGTTTTGTTGGCGTTTTGTTAGGAACAGCGCAGCTAAAACTTGATGTCGGCTTTACGGAAATTACGGTCTTTGAGGTTAAGTGTATTATGGAATCTTTCGATATCTGTATTTACATTAATTTGAGCGTGTAACGATAAATCGTGGTACCCGGAAAGTGCGTGATCGAAGTATTGATCGGTAAAAGTGATGTGAATATGATGTTAGCTTGCTATGCTATTGCTGTTTAATATGTAACATTTTCGTGATGCTAGTTTTTTCACCATTCGTTGGTGTGCTGTAGCGAGCCTTTCGCTACCTGTACGCAGATTGTTTTTCGTGCATTGTCCGGCTAACTGGGTGCTACGAATTTATTGAATACGAAGATTATTTCGCATGCTATGTAATTGATTTATTATGCGTTTTCAGTTGGGGATTTTTGTTGAATGGAAGTTTTGTTAGTTTTTGATTTTGATATCTGTTTGCTTTTTGTATAAGTACTGCTATAGTTAGTATATATGAAGCGTATATACTGGAACATGTGTTTTTTTGGAACAGCCAGTACCTAGTACGAAATTCAAAAATACTAGGTACGAGTATTTTCAAATATTCAAAAAGTTTTTAGGACAAAATTAGTCGAAATGGGGCAAAATTGGCCAATTTTGGGTTAGAGTGGTTTGGATCATAACGGGCCAAGACCTATTGCTGTGATACAAAAATTTGGGTTTTGTAGGGGAGTAAGGGGTTTTTTTGGCAATAGTTTGGCAAAAACTGCCTTTACGGCGCTTTCGATGATTGAAAGTGGTCGGAGAGTACAATAGTGATATTTTAAGGACGAAAAATTTTTTGATAGGGATCATTGGGCAAAAACGCCCAATTTTCCCAAATTTTTTTTTTGGTCTAGCATGAATTCGGGAACCTTTCTGATTTTTTTCGGGCGAAATTTTCATACAAGCCTAGGAAAATGCGCCCTAGTTTCGAAGATCCGGCAAAATGAAATCCGCCAGAAAACCGTCCGGAAAACCTGTCCGGAAATTTACGAGACCGCAGGAAATAAGGTGCTTCTGGACTCCTGTCCAGCCTTTCCAAAGAGGTTGGTCCCCTAGTAGGTGCATGTTTAAAAGCTAAACATTTTTTTTATCATTTCTTAATAAAATTTTCGAAAAATTTCATGCTTCAGTGAGGCCAAGTGGAAAACCGACTGTTTTAGATTAACTATGAAAAGTTTGGTATCAGAGATCGACCGATGAAAAGTCATATAGAAGGCAATAGGGTTAACTGGGCCTATCTTAATATATTTGTCGACATTGGTAATTTGAACGAATACAGGAGGAGTTTTGTGCATGTAATAAAATGAAATTCAAATTAAACTAATTGAATTTGATTGTTTGCCCTTAAATGGCTCCTAGATTGGAGAAAGACTTGCCAAATAAGTGACCGACCATTGGAAAGTTACGGACAAGCTGCACGGACTAATGACTCGGAATCCTTTCAAGGTCATCTTGCACCATCACCATTCTAGTCTGGGAACTTTGTGTCTGGTGGGTGGGAGGATTAATTACGTATAATTTACCCACCTCATGGCCCTGTTAACCGGATAAATTCTCCCTAATATTTCTTCCGACACAAATTACATGCATCATCCGAGAGAAATGTATGAAATCTTCGCGCATTTTCGAAACCGCAATAGGAACATCGTGTAAAACAGGGAACCCAACAAACTGCAATTTGTATAGTACGTGAACCCGAGCCGGCGAGAAATCACAAATGAAATAATATGTTGCACCCACTGAGATGTCGCACCGACACAACTAATAGCAGACTGCTGTTTTTAGCTGCTATTTGAAGCTGCTATTTAGCAATAGCATAAGCAGTTGCTTTTGCTATTTGAAAACAGCGGTTTTGCCCATCACTAGGCCCAGGTAACTTCAATGCCATTGGTGTGCGCTCCTGTCTCGGGATTCTTATGGTGTAATTTGTGGTTGACGGTTAAGTGCGTATAGCCTTCGGAGCTGAGGCAGCTATACGCTTTCCACTCATCCGATATGATGGTCGTCCCTGGCTTTATATATTTTTTTACTAGTGGAAGCAAAGTGTTCCGGCTTCATCTTCGACCACTTCAGCAAAACATTTTCTGCTCCCTCTCTCGATTCCTCCAAACACTCACTTTCCTTCCACATGCTTCCCTTTTTGATATTTTCTCCTTCCAAACTTAGATTCGTCTATCTCAACCACCACGCCATCGCCACCAAGCATCTGTTGCTAACTTTCAAAAGCGTATTCGCACACCTGCCGGCAAAAGCGACCCCATATCGCCATCGTTTTCGATGTTATTTTCGCCTCATACACAATGAAGTTTACTGTGCAGTCATTAACCCAAAGGTGGGCGAGTAAAATAAATTGGTACAGTGATATTTTACTGTCATACAGCCAAGTTTCACTTAAAACTGACCGTGTGACATCGTGACGATCAGTCTTACATCTCCAAACCCAGTAGTCTTTCTTTCTTTGAATATTCATCCCTTTGCCACATATTGGACAGTCACGGGCTGACGGCAAAATACAGGTCCACATCGCCCAAGACAACGCAAAGTTCTCATCACCTAAAGAGTTGATGAATTCTAAGCAAAATTTTTGATCTATCACGGCAATTTTTTTTAAATTAATGTAATAGCTACTAAAGATAAAAATAGCTTAATTTTACTTATATTATGTATAATGCCTAATATAACCTATCTTAAATTGTTAATACACTACACTAAACTATTTAATAGTTACTAACTAAATTTAACTTAAGGCTCCTATGAAAAGTTAACTTTGCTCGTGTTTTTAGGGCTGCTCAACAGTCTTGGGTAACTTTTCCAACCTAAAACAATGTAAAACATAGGAATATATATATATATATATATATATATATATATATATATATATATATATATATATATATATATATATATATATATATATATATATATATATATATATATATATATATATATATATATATATATATATATATATATATATATATATATAATAAATTGGTACAGTGATATTTTACTGTCATACAGCCAAGTTTCACTTAAAACTGACCGTGTGACATCTAACGATCAGTCTTACATCTCCAAACCCAGTAGTCTTTCTTTCTTTGAATATTCATCCCTTTGCCACATATTGGACAGTCACGGGCTGACGGCAAAATACAGGTCCACATCGCCCAAGACAACGCAAAGTTCTCATCACCTAAAGAGTTGATGAATTCTAAGCAAAATTTTTGATCTATCACGGCAATTTTTTTTAAATTAATGTAATAGCTACTAAAGATAAAAATAGCTTAATTTTACCTATATTATGTATAATGCCTAATATAACCTATCTTAAATTGTTAATACACTACACTAAACTATTTAATAGTTACTAACTAAATTTAACTTAAGGCTCCTATGAAAAGTTAACTTTGCTCGTGTTTTTAGGGCTGCTCAACAGTCTTGGGTAACTTTTCCAACCTAAAACAATGTAAAACATAGGAATATATATATATATATATATATATATATATATATATATATATATATATATATATATATATATATATATATATAACTAGATAATTAATAACTAGAACCCCAGACGGTAACGAACTGTCTCTGATCGATAGGTTTAGCACTTTGCAGAGACTAGATCATACTACCGCTATCGTGATGCGTTTTTGTCCTTCTGGCAGGAAATATTGGAAGCAACGTTTTATTTCATCTGCTGAATCGGAGGTCGCATTGTTTTGGCATTTACGCGAGGCACAAGAAAATGCGTATATGACTGAAATCAACCACCTCCAAGCTCATTCTTATATCAGTGCGAAAAGTAAGTTACTTCCGTTGAATCCTTTCTTAGACGATAATGGCATTCTGCGTCTTGGAGGTCGGCCAGCAAATGCAAGTCTTCCATATGATCTACAATACCCTTCTATAGTCCCAAAGGAAAGCACATTTACAAAACTGCCTGTTAACAATGCACACGTAGTAGCTTTGCATGGTGGCATTCAGGAGATGCTACAGTTCCTGCGTCGAAAATTTTGGATTATACATTGCCGTACACTGTCAAATCATATATTCATCAATGTATTATTTGCAAAACCCATCACCGAGATATGCCACAACAACAGATGGCTTGTCTTCCACGATCACGAGTTCTGGTGGCGCCTCCATTCACCAATACAGGCATCGATTATTGTGGGCCATTCTGCCTTGGTAGTAGACGTACTACAGCTATCGTCAAAACGTATGTATTTATCTTTATATGCATGTCCACTAGAGCCGTGCATATCGGATTTGCTCAAGATTTGACAACAAGGTCTTTTCTGGATGTTATAACCGTATTATTCTCCTACGCACCCCTTGTACCAGAAAAGGATACCAGGGGGTTAGTTTCGGGAGCCTAAGCTCACCGGAGATGGGGTGGGTGGGCGCCACTCGCTTCCAACCCCGAAACTAACTCACGGCCGTCGCCCGGAAGCGAGAAGTGTTTCGACGGCTTCGCGCACTACTAAAAATACCCGGATTGACACACCAGTGTTCACAATAATTCACAATCGCTTTATTTCTTTGATTATCTACTATTCGAAAAAAACTAACTTTTCACCTATCAACCTATTTGCACAATATGACACGGCGCCGCGATCTTACACGAACTATCTTACACATATATATTTGATATGAGCCTATCTTATCTCTAGATACAATGCTGGAACTTAAACGACTTACTCAGTAAGTTGAACTCCTCGTAGCTCGCAATTACTATAATCGATTTTCCACGGTAGCGATATACTCGTCGATCCACCTACGCCAATTCGAAATCTCAGCCTTCGTCGGTTTGCTCCTTCGATTCACTTCTTCGACCCACGTTCGACTAGCACGCTACTCCGCCGTTACGCTGAACATCCTTCGAATCAATTCGATTAATACTCCACAGTTACGACCACGGTTATTTAAAATTATTCCTCGTCTTTTTTCTTCAGCATCGATTCTCATGCAATAATCCAAAAATAATCTCGTTTAATTCTTCTTCGCCACAACTAAATTGTCAACTTGTCCTTACCCTGGTCGTTCATCAAGAGACCTATCCATGCCATCATCGCCTCGCAGGAAACCTCGGCCTCCGCTTGCTGATCCCGCTTAGACGGGATCCTGGATTACCCGTTTACTGAATGTTCAACTCAATTCACTTCAAATGCAGTTCGGCCGTTGCACTAAGTTCCAGGTCATTGCACTTTTTCTCGTTAGAATTGGAGCCTGGCAATGCCATACGACGATCTGGCGATGTTCCATTTCCCGTCGTTCAGCGCGGGTTGACAATTCGACCAGTCAGACTTGTGCCGTGCTGACAAATGTCAGATGTCTGTTTGTTTTGTTTGTAAAGTGTGAATGTTGTTCGTGACCATTTTACCACGGATCAGGGATTATTTAGAGGCGACCATCGTGCTAAGCTACGCCAGTAGTTTGTAGGCTTTCAGATTCAGGTAAGGAATCTTTTATAATGCTACTGTGTGTTATTTCAGATTTGCTAATTTGCCGGGCCCCCCGCAACGATTTGTTGCAATGGTGACCGAATCGGATTTGTTTTGGGTAAAATTTGGCGACGGTACTACTTCGAAATTGTCCGTGACAGGACTATAACTGCTCGCATCCATAATGCGGTCCGATTCGGTGGTCAGGGTCAGCCCCAGCCCTTGGTGGCTCGATCATGCTGTTTTCATCCTGATTGGATGCGGTGCTGACAGTGTCCGTAGCGGGAAAGGCTGGAGGTGTTGTGTTTGTTGTGGTCCAGTCTTCGACATGTTAGGTGGATTGGTCATAATTGATACAGGCCAAAACGGAGATCCGGCCAATACATCGTCGGTTCGCGCATTAGGGTAATCTGGTAGCCATAACTTTGCTTGTCGTCGGTTGCTTTTGTGAGAGTATCTGACTGCAGTTGCTCCGATGTCTTCCGTATTTTGCATTTCCATATTCGAAATCGATATATGCCGAACATCGCTAACGTTCGTCTCCTCAGACCATGGTTTTCATGTCACATCGGATTGTTGCAAGAATCTGTGTTCGTCTTCTTCAGGATGATTTCGGATCGTATGATGTGGAAAAGTTAAACCTGAGTGTACTAGTCAACGGACTCCAGATGATGTACATTTTAGGCCATAAGCTCTGATTTTCCTTTCACCCAGTTGCATTTCCTAACCATTACGTCCTAGATTTATATGACATTAACCTGCTACAATGGTGTGTACTTTTCTTACGTCAATAGATAGCCGTTAAGACTAAATTACCGATCAAACGTGACGCCCCCCTCGTCTCAGAGAATTCCGTGGGAATTCTCGAACATTACCCTTCTCGTTATAACTGACGGCTGAATTACTGGTTCCCGACGGAAATCTCCTTCCGGTGCCCTCGCAACTTATGAATCAATTTCTCGTTTTATTTTGTTCGTATTACTGATCAAATGGGTAACCGATTTAGACAGTTGAATCCTGGGTTACCGACAGTCATTTTCTAATCATCACAACACACAGAGTTCATTCATACCATAGCATACCCCTATGTTTCTTTTACTATTTCACCCGGTTTACTTGTTTCAGGTTGTATTCACCGCTGGGATTCACTTCCTATTGTTATATTACTATATTCCTATCTCTTTTTCCATATTTTACAAATAAACTAATGCGACCTGAACTCGTTTTTAGCATGGCCCGACGCGGGGACCGCAATAGAAAACACAAATCCTAACCGAGAAGAGGAAACCGGAACGGAAAATAAACTAAAACCAGATATACTAAACCGAAAGGAAGATAAACTAAAAGAGAAAGGGAAAATCCGCTACAGAAATCTAAAGGTATTTCCTTGGTTTTTGTTTCCTTTTTGACTTGCTGTTAATAGATATCTGCATTACTAACCCTCACTCAACTTGTCTACAGGAAGAAAAAAAAATATTTACGTTAACTATCAACTCACCAAATGTAACTTTTATGATAATTCTACCGCAAGTTACCCTTCACCACATATTTTTTTCTTATGTTAGCCCACCACCAATCTAAGCTATTATATTTATAGCTAAACCGCCACCGCTAACTTAACTTTCTTATTTTCCTAGTTTCAACACCATTTCCTATGAATTATTGCTCAACCTAATACTAAAATATCTCAAATCTCCAACTGTAGCTCGCCTCTCTCTACTCCCCAAAAGATACCTTCCGTGATCCGTTGATTATAACTCATGCCACATATCGTTTTAGATCTTTGACGTGCCATACCCCCATAGCTTACCCATCGGGATCTTCTAGCTCGTACGTCCAGCCGGACACCTTCCTTCTCACCGCAAACGGCCCTACATACTCTGGTGCCAGTTTGGCAGAGGAGTACTTTGCCGCGTCCGACAGGACATAATTTCGGCGCCATACCAAATCCTTTGGTAGAAATTGCTCGTCCCGATGCCGCAGATCGTAGCGAGATTTTTATTGCCGTGCCGCAATCTTCAACCGTTCGCGAACCTCTTCTCGGACCTTACGTAGCAATGTTTTTAACCGGCTCGTAAGTAGAAGAGGTAAGTGTACGAATCTGTTTAGTGACAACAGAACACAATTTGTTGGAGCTAACCGCATCATGAAACGTGATCTTTGCCAGTGGAATGCAGCTCAATCGAGGCAGTCTATTTCAGATGCGGGTGTTAATTGGCATTTTATTCCCCCCGCAGCTCCACATCATGGTGGGCTGTGAGAGGCTGCTGTTCGTTCTGCGAAAACACATTTGTTGCGTGTCATCGGCAAGCAGCTGATGCAATATAACAACTCTCGTCCGCTTATCGCGTTGCACGACGACACAGAGGACATCTCAGCTTTGACGCCTGAAGAGTTCTTAATCGGTCGTCCTATTAATGCTCGACCTGAGCCGAGCCTACCTGACATTCCTGGTAATCATTTGAAATACTGGCAACGCATACAGCGCATGTACGAGCATTTTTGAAAGCGTTGACAACATGAGCATCTCTCAACGTTGCACACACGTAGTAAGTGGACGCGAGCTGAACCGAGCCTACAAATTGCCGATATCGTTATTATGCAGAACAATCACCTGACTCCAACTCGATGGAAGCTCGGGCGCATCATCGACGTTCATCCGGGCTGCGATGGTCTCGTTCGAGTGGCAACCGTCGAATATGTTAGCGATTAAAAGAGTGTTCATGGTAAACCTGTCAAGCATCAATGCCAGCGACCAGTACAGAAGCTATGCCGACTAATTCAAGCAGACGAAGATGTCCTGAACCGTGATAGTTCAGCCGGGCAGGATGTTTAAGATTAGAAGTTTGACAACACTGAAACACTTTGTGTTATCGCCATTTTCAATTTTAAGAAATTTCTATGTAAGCTTTGAAATATTCGAGGAATTTGTGAAAAATATTGTTTGAGTTCTCTTCCACAAACGTTGAAGGGGAGAAGTTTAAATGTCATTGGGCTATAAATTATATACATTCCTTGTTTGAAAGTTTGAATAGTTTATTTTTAATGTATCAAAAAGGTTTTCTCATACATTTACTATCTCAAAACTAGAAAGATTAATAAAAGTTCTTCTTCCAAAGGAAGAAAAACATATATATAATATGCAGGCTATATGTCGCCGAGTATGTCAAGTACAGGCCCAGAAACCAAGAGCTGGTCAAAGTCAATGTCACAACTGCCAACAATTTGGCCACTCCTCTAACAATTGTCACGCTCAATCACGTTGCGTTAAGTGTGAGGGTGTTCCTCATCACAAGAACTGCAATAAGCACCCAGAACAAAAACCAAAATGTGTTAATTGTGGCGGGGAGCATATCGCAGGCTATGGTCGTTGTCCTCAAACCTCAAAAATTTAAAAAAAAAAAAAAAAAAAAAGACTTTCGCTTAAATAGCCCGTGAAAACTCAACTAATTCCCAATCTGTGGCATCTTCCAATAACATTCCTAAACCCCAGACCAAGCTCCCAAGTCCACCAGGACAAATGGGGTAGTTTTTAGAGGTCATGCAAGTTCAACTTCATTCAATGATGAAGGACTTAATAGCAAAAATGGTTCAGGACATGTTTCCCATTCAAAGCGTTCAACAAGTTGCCAAAAGAACATTTATATTTTACCGATAACGTAGCCGACGATTTCAAAGAATTATGCATAAAATGCGTAAGCAGAATAGAAACTGACTACGCCAAAGTTTTTCCTCCCAAAGTATCTGAGAATCATGATTCACACGATTCAGCTTCCATTAACTGACAGTGAACTGAACGTGCCTGTTTTCAAAGGAAATTATTCCGCTTGGCCGCATTTTTTTAGGTCGAAAAACTCTGGTATTTCAAGGACAGTCTTCGTGGAGAACCTCTTTATATAGTCATTTATATACATATGGCTACGACGGAAGGCAATTACATTGCCGCCTGGAAACTTCTTTTCGACTATTATGAGAACCCTCGTGAATTGTTCAAGGCTCACATGCATATGTTCTCGTCTCATCAAAAGATAGCCGTTGAAATTTACTCGCATAGCTCGCGAATGCCGTCAGGTTAATTTCAAATTGGATTTGAAATACTGCGACTCAATATTAGTTTATTTTTGACTCAAAAATTACCAGCTGAAACTATCGGCTTATGGGAAATTAAAATTTGTGCTGCCATCGATTTGCCTTCGTTCGAGATATTACAAATGTTTCTCGACACACGCATCAAAACACTTGAAACCATAGCTAATAACAAGGCAAACTCGGCATCAGCATCATCCAGACCCTATATGTCATATAGTAAAGTTAGCAATGAGAATCATAGAATTGCAGGAAATAAATCATTCAAACCACCATCAATGAAACCAAATTCAATTTCCCGTTTTGCATTATATGCAAAGGGAATGTCTATGTCGATATCAGCACGTCGAGGTGCAATAATCGGACAGTCAGTGTGTATAAATTTCCTTGCATACAGTCGAACGTCGCAGTAGCAAAGAAAACTGTCAATGTGGTTGAACGCCACCACGCGAGTTATACATACCAAATCTCATGATGTAAGCAACATAAATGCAACATTCACAAAGAAGTCATAAACAATGAAATTAGAGTCAGCAATAATTGAAATTGAAAATGTGCCGATTGCCTAATCACAATTAATATTAAAATGTGTCAAAGATGAACCGAACACACAGTGGCAGCACCAAGCGACCGAAGCACCAAACACAGCTTGAAACCATGTGCATCACACGCACACCAATAAAGACGACACCCTATAAAAGGCAGACTGCTGAGCTGTTTCGGCAGTCGTGAATCAGACGTCGAAAGATGGGCACGACTTGAAAACGATACAATTCCGATTGTTAACGTTTATTCCAATAAAATAAATTGTTGTTAATAAGGTTGCGTTTCCTTTTGACAAATGTAAACATCCTTTCTTTTGCTGACTGATCGAAATTCGAGTAGATCATAAACCAAGCGATAATGAGAACATAAACAGATTCAGAAACCATATAAATATACCACTCAAGATAGTCAAGTTCGGTTCTAGCAGTTCTATCAAGTTCTAGTTACTCTGTTCACAAGTTCAGTCTAGAAGTTAAGTTCGAGACGTGTTAATAACTAAGTGAACATATCTTCTGAGTTAATTCAGTTGATACATAAAATAAAAGTGCTTCAAAAAAAATATTGGTGTTTTAATTAAACCAAGTTCCGCGGAAGGAGCTTAATCATTTTTTTTAACCACCAAATATTTCATAAGAAAAACTCGCGCTCAGTAAATCCTCTTTATGCAATACCAACGACAACGTCTCTTCCATTTGCGTCACAAGTTCCAAGCTCTCGTTACGTGTCTCTCTCGAAAAGAAGTATTATTAACAACGGCTGTCGTGCGAGTCAAAGCACTTGATGGAAATTTCATAAAACTACGTGCTCTGATCGACCAAGGTAGTCAAACGTCGTTGATCTCAGAGCGAGCGGTGAAGTTATTGAAACTACCGAAATCAACGATCCAAGCGTTAGTCACTGGAGTACGTGGCATTCCTGCTGATACGTGCAATTTGATGGTGAATTTACTTATTCACCACGAATAAATTAATTTAAAATCGACGTCACAGCATTTACCATGCCAAAACTAACTAGCATTTTTTCTAATGAATACGTTGTTAATTCGAATTGGAGACATATTGCTGGTTTATTGCTGGACATATTGCTGGTTTAACCCCAAATATTTTGAACCGGCAAATATCGACTTAATTTTGGGAAGTGAAATTTATTCAGAAGTCATCCTCGATTGATTGAAAAGATCACCTGAATTACCAACCGCTTAAATTACGCATTTTGGGTGAGAATTAATGAGCCAGATCCATTCCCAACAAGTCGTTCCAATCCAATTAAAAGCGATGGTCACAAAAATCGAAATCAACGAATTGCATCAAAGGCTTTGGCAAACTCATATTGTTCCAGCAAAACGTGATATGAAACCCGAAGAGAGATTGGTGTGAAAATTTTTACTCCGACACACTTACGCGAAACAGGTATTGTATACCATTCAAAAAATATTTGAATGTATAGCATTAAGGGCATTAACATAGCATCTATAACCATAGCATTAAGTATATATGTATGGAAAAGAGCATTAATACTCTTCAATATATTATAATAACTGTCAATTTATGTAAGGACCTAGTAAGGGAAGAAGAAGAAATGACAAATAAAGCATTACGATTGTAAGCCGTAACGAAGACGCACGTGTTTCAAATTAACGCTACAGATCGGAAGTGAGATACGACCAAAATGAGTTCGAAAAAGGAGAAAGTGTCAGCAGCCTCCGGCAAAAAAATCGACAGGCAAAAACGCTTAGCCGAAGCAGACAAACGGGATTCGGAATTCATGTTACCGCTTTCAAGCTGACGTACGCTGGAAACGAAACCATTTCAGGTGAGCGAGAACGAAGAACCAACGCCAAACGTGTTGCAGCCGCCGCCATTTTTTAGTCCGCGAGACATTCCGGAAATTATACCGGAGTTTGATCCTGGAAGTATGTTGAGCCCAAGCGTGGAAAAATGGATCGGATATATTGACGATATTTGTGAATACTATAACATGAGTGAGAAAATGGTTTTGTTCGTGATTACGCAAAAACTGAAAGTTAAACTGTGGTTTAGTAGTTTACCGATTGAAAACATAGCTTGGTCAAAGTTCTGTGAAAAAATTAAATTGAACTTTTCGTCAAAGTTAAATAGTGCTGATATCCATCGTGAGTTGCGAACTCGGCAACGAAAATCAGGTGAAAGTGGCGAGGAATATTTCCACACATTATCCGCCATTGCAGCGAAAAGCGACTCTTATTAAATATATTAGCTTGGGGATGAACGACGATCGTTTTAGTACAGCCGTGTTAGCGACGCCAATTATGACCCTAATGGAATTGCTGACGCGCATACGATGGTACGATAACATGGCACGAGAGCAAGCAATGACGACAACGAAGCCGAATCGAGTAACTGAGCACGATCAACGACGCTATTCCCAAAATCGGAATCAGACTACCAATGAGGTTAAGTGCTACAACTGCAACCAAACTGGCCACGTGGCAATTCACTGCCTACAGCCGCAGCGAAAGCCACGTTATGGAAATTGCGGGCACCCGACTGAAATATGCCCCGAACAATATGCAAGTCAAAGAAGTATCAATATGGTATATGATAATTTACTCATTACAAATATTGAACTAATATATGATGAGTCCGAGACGGTCGATGTTAGAACATTGCTATACACTGGTAGCGCAATAAATTTAATAAAGAGATGCAAAGTGTTTGGGTATATTAATAACAAAGACGCACCATGCAAATTATCTGGCATCAATGGTTCAGGATTAAATGTAATTGGTAGTATAGAAATACGAGTTAGAGTTGAGAATGTGTGTACGATGATCAAATTCTACGTCGCACCAGACAAAACGATGAATTTTGATTGTATACTCGGACGCGAATTCATGCAACGTTCGGATTCAATAGTTTCTTTCGACGGATCTACTAGATCATTTAACATTCAGTTAAAAAACGATGTGGATAACGAGCCTTCGAGTATTAACTATTACTTAAATATTAGAATAAAAAATTTGTATTTGTGCATTTGTAATACGAAGATAGGATTGATTGGGTTAATATTTGTATTTCTATTAAGCTTACTATAATGTTTTGTTTTCACCAGTTCGGAGTTCCGATCGAGTGACGTACGGATTCATGATCAGATTGTTCAGTGCGAAATTGACGAAGCTCTGCTTTTTCTTGTACGTGTTTCCTATTCCATACGAATCGGCATAAAATCTCTTAAAATGTATCACTAAAATGGGAGGAAGCTTTGATATATCCAATTTTTTAATTGCATCACGTACATATAACAAGCTGGTGAGGACCTCCAAGAGGGAATCATTTAGATCTTACTGTGAGGGACTGAAAGGCGCACGGGAGACGTCGAGGCTTTGCAAAGTTCTAGAGAAGGATCAATCAACTAAGCTGGACTGTCTAAAACGCTCGGATGGTGACTTTACCAAGTCCAAAAAGGAGTCTCTGCAGACTTTATTGGGACTCACTTTCCGAAAGTTGCGCTTCTGACCAAAATCCGCGCTCTTCGCAGCAATAGGAGGTGCTGGGACACAGCTAGATCTGTGGTCACTAGTGGAAAGGTCAGGGATGCAATCATGTCTTTTGAAAATTTCAAATCGCCGGGCCTGGATAGTATTGATCCAGTTATGCATAGGGAGAGAATTGACCACTTGGGGGCAGACCTAAGAGATATCTTCTGGGCATGCCTAGCCTTGGGGTATGTTCCGTCACCTTGGCGAGAGGTTAAGGTAGTTTTTATACCAAAACCGGGGAGGGATGACTATTCGGATCCGAGGAAATTTAAACCGATCAGCTTAGCTTCGTTTATGTTGAAATGCCTAGAGAGACTTGTCGAACGACACATACGCACTAGGGCACTTAAGTTCAACCCTTTGAATGATGAGCAACATGCGTACCAGCGAGGAAAATTATGCGAGTCGGACCTTCATTCTCTGGTTGCCAGAGTTGAGGGAGTGATATAAAATGGTGAATATGCGTTGGGGGTATTTGTGGACATTGAAGGGGCCTTTGATTGCGTACCCTTTGTGGAACTATGTGATGCTGCGAGAGCTCATGGCGTGGATGAAGTCTAGTTAAGTGGATACAAGCCATGCTGACGCAGAGTTGGTTGCTGGCGGAAGCTGGATCCGACTACTACTTAACAACGGAGGCGACAAAGGGATACCCTCAAGGGGAGTCCTATCACCGCTCCTGTGGAGTATGCTAATCGACTCTCTGCTAAACTAACTGCAACAAAATCGGCTGCACGCGCAGGCTTATGCTGATGACGTGGCCGCACTGACTGTCGGTTAAGATCTGAATGTGGTATGCAGAAATACACAACGCGCATTGGATCTGATTGACAGTTGTCATGTCAGTCGTATACGAGACCTCATTTCTATTAGCTAATGTTTTCCGCGCTAGACCGAGCCAGATTCCCAACCTTACAAATTTGTCTACCTGCAAAACATAGGCACAAAGTATCGAGAACTAAATGGATAACAATACTTAACTGACGCATAGACCGATTAGCGTTGATGTTCCAGTGATCTTTGGCCGTCCGCTAGCGACTTCATCACATTACATTCAATGAAAACACTCGCGATTACACCAAACGATATAAATGAATGATAACAAGCAATAACAATGAAATGTCAAATAGATTGTCAAATCAAATTAGATACATAAAACGTAGATTACGATATAAAATATAGATATTAATGTTGTATTTCAATTGTATTTTCAACCTAGTTCGTTGTGGTCAAAAGCAATGTTAGAAAAGTATTCGGGACTTTTTAAGGCGAAGATTCAATCAATGCGAATGCGAATCACATTTTTTGACAGTAGTGTGCATGCGAAACGCATTTGAACGACCAATTGTTGCGTTTTGAATTCGCGTCAAAGCAGCCAACGGAAGAAATTGAGAAGCGAGTAGTTGTTGCTTTGAATTTGAGTGAGTATATGTTTTTTGTGAAATCGGAGTGTGTTTAAAGATTACGAAAATATTTGTGAATTTGTGAATGTAAAATGGATACGGTTAATAGAAATTTTCGTGATGTGTGTGCAGTCTTTTTTTAGACTTCTGCAAGTCGTAAGCGATGTTTTGGGTAGTACAGAACGACGCAATAGAAACCCGACAAGAGAAATTTTCTATGATCGGGAATAGTTCGGACTATATGAAAAAATGTTCAACGCAGTGAAACATCGCAATAGAGTATTTTTTTAAGTGTTTGCGAATGGATGTTCAGCACTTTGAACTTTTTTTGAAGCTCCTCGAAGGGGGGTTATAAAAAGCTCCCAACGGAAGCCCATTAGCACTGAATGCCGACTAGCGTTAACGCTTATGTAAGACACTCATCACATTGCAATATAGTTCGTATATAGATAGTTCGTATAGTTCGAGACATATTTTATCGGTTGCGTTTCGCATCAGCCCCAAAACAATGGCGAAAATAATTGTTGAAACGTGCAACATAATCTGGGATGAGCTCCACCAAATATATGTTGCGTTCTCCAACGAATCAGAGTGGAAGCTAATTGCGAAGGATTTTTATAGGACAACAAAATGCCAAACTGTGTTGGTGTTATCGACGGAAAACACGTGAACATTGTGTGCCCACCTAATGCTGGGTCCCTTTATTATAACTATAAAGGGCAGCACAGCATAGTTTTGATGGCCACGTGTGATTCAAATTATTGTTTTACCGCAGTGGATGTTGGGGCCTTCGGTAGCCAACGTGACCGCGGAGTGTTCGCTAGGAGTTCATTCGGACGCAAAATTTTAACAGAAGCATCGAAATTACCAGAAGATGAGCTTCTACCAGCATCGAATGAAATTTTTCCGTTTTATTTCGTTGCGGACGCGGTTTTTTCGCTTAAAAATAATATAATGCGACCATATCCGAAGAGGTAGCTAGGTCCTTCAAAGGAATGGTTTAACAAAAGACTGTCGCAGGCCAGAAGGTATATCGAAAACACTTTTGGCATATTATGTGCACGATGGAGGGTGCTTCTTACTCCTCTAAACTGCCACCCCAAAAATGCGGATGCAAGAGTAAAGGCAACAGTTGTTTTCCACAACTTTATGAGGCTAAATAGGTGGCCACATACTGTCCGGATAATTACGTGGACGCATACGTGGACGGTATCATAGTGGAAGGGCGTTGGAGAGAGCGCTGAAGAGCGCTGTAATCATGTGTAAATGCCCGCCGTGAGGCTTTTGTAACATCTGCTTATAAAGATCCCCTCGGGTATCTGTACTCAGCATGTGCATTGCCACATGGAGATACCCTTATGCTCCTGTGCATTTACAACATGCATAGATACCCTTATTTACATATGCATCTCAACATGCATATGTATCTTTACCCATCTATGCAAATGCAACATGCATAGATATCCTTATTTCAACATGCATATGTATCCTTACCCATCTATGCAAATACAACATGCATAGATACCCCTATTCACATATGCATTTCAACATGCATATGTATCTTTATCCCTTTATGTTACATTTTTTCAATAGTTGATACCGAAAGAATTGCAGCCCGAGATGGATTTTTCCGAATCCAAAACCAACAAGAGTTCGGCATTTCCGGAACTCATTTTCAGTAAATATTAACTGCCGGGAATGAGTTCGGCACAGTGCTTACTCCATAACATTGTTGTTGTTGGATTTTGGGGAATTTCGTGCAACTGCAACTCAATCTATTCGTAACGACGTTGTTGTTGGCCGTCAGGAAAGTCTCAGCGGCCCCAAGCGATGATGAAAGTGTGTTGCTGTTGTCCATCATGAAAATTTCGGCAACGACAACATATCAGTTGCCAGCGCCCGACCAACTTGAAAAAGTGAAGACTGTCGCTAATGATAAACGTGGGAAAACGTTCATCATGATCATCATGCGACAGAGCATTGCATGGCAAAGCCTGAAAAGTTTCATAGAAAATTCTCGGAGCACGGGCGAGTCGATATAGTTCGAGCGAGGGACCAGAAAATCATTTTAATGAAGCTGAAAATGTTTACCCCTTTACGTAGATCCAGATATGGTGTTTATACCTTTCAACGACCAAGGGATCTGCTGCATAAAACTGACTGCAGGGGTGATATATTTAGTGGAATATAAGTTAACGAACAATTCACAGGTAAGATGCAACACAACACCGGAAAGCTGTGCAACATGGGAAAAACGATTTTCGCTGACAATATTCATCGCACATCAACGCTCCCACGAAAATGCTAGACATCTCGTCAACATTTTCTACCCAATATAAGAAATCATGTATTATACGAAAATTTAGTTATTTAGAATACGTTGTAATAACCAGGCTTTGCCTGTAAAATAAATGTTTTTTAATCAGAACAAACTCGCGTTTGTTAATTGGCGTCCGAGCAGGGACGATCGTCGCGGTACCGCAATAGTAAATGGAGCTAAAAAGTACGCGGGTTACGCAAGGCCGTGCCAAACAGTCAAAGTTGGGAAAAAAACCGCGGAAGTGATATTTCTTTTCACGTGCGCAAAGCCGCCAAGTGTGGTACCTGTAGAGTGAAACGAGGCCCCGTAGTAGCAAAAAGGAGTAAGGATACTTACAGCCGCCCTCTCAGTCGACGATCGATCCATCGAGGATATTTGGAGTAAAGGATTTCTTATTAAATAATCTTCGCCAAGAGAATCTTGGTAGCGACATTGTAATTGTTTTTCAATCATTATATTTCTCAGCATGTGTAACAAAGTGAAAGTATTTTGAAAAAAATTAGCAAAAAACGAAGTTATTTAAATAGTGACTTCGATTGAAAAAGAAAATAAGTGAAGAATTAAAAAATACTGATTTAATTTAAAGAAGAAAAGAGAAAACTTATTAAAGAATGGAAAAGAAGTGATGAATTAATTTTTTGTGAGATAGCAAAAACATTGACTTGATTTGAAGAAGGAAAGTAAAAATTTATTAAAAACAGGAAAAGTAGTGGAGAATAAATTTTGTAAAGAAAAAGCTATCAATTACTTCAAGAGAAATGAAACAAGTAAATTTATCTTGAAACTGCTATCTCGAATTTTGTGTATTGCATTCGAAAAAGCTACTATTTTTTTATATATAACTCGTGAAAAATTTTTTCATTCACGTATATGTGTGAATGGATTTTAAAAGATTATAGATATTGTGAAGCAGATTTTTTGAATCCTCAATGATTTGGATAAAAAAATTCTGAATAAACCCTTACAAAAGAAATCATTAATATCTATATTGTGTCTTCGGTGTATGACTCCAATCTACCTGTGCGAAGTTTCCCAATGAGTAAATGTAAGTATCCGATGGGAAACGATGTGGCCAGTCACTAATAGCAGCAAGTGACAATGGCCAAAACAACAACACCAGCCTCCACAGCCGCCATCAGCCAACCAACCACACGAAGTCAACCATATCAACCACTTTATCAGCAACAGCTACCATAGGCTCAACAACAACACTCAGGCCCACTCATAGCACTCTAAACCACGCACCGTTTCGAAATCCATGATATGAGCCGTAATCACAATACAGCGTTTTTCGCTGCGGGCAACGAAGCGTTCCACAGGGGGAGGCGTGAAAGCCGCAGTTGAATTTGGTGAATCACAATGCACAATGCGGCGAAAACGTCGCTGTCAATGACTGACGAATGACAGTTGAAGTGACGGTTTGCCATCAATTTTGAAGTATATAACATAGAATTGTGCAAATGTAAGTCCATTTATGCAAAATAATGCATTAAGTATATTAATTGCATATTTGAATTTGCATAGTTTCTGCTCCTAGTTTGGAAATAAACGCGGTATCTACATAGGTATGTAAAGTGGGAATTAATTTTCAATTACATCCCTATTTAACTATTTCAGATGGAATTGTCGGAATAAGTGCATTGATGTCAAATAATGAAAGAAGTTTACCAATTGCACGTTCGAATTTGCATGGCTTATGCTGCTCTTGCGGAAATAAACGCGATATCTACATTGGTATGTTACGTGGGAATGAATGTTCAGTTCCAATACCCATATTTAAGTATTTGAATGAACGCGGTATGTACAGATATATGTAACGTGGTAGTTAGTTTTCAGTAGCAATATCTATAGCTTTCAGTGTGTTGTGTGAAAAACCTATTTAAATTTATGTTACTGCACGTTTCTGCCAACCAGCTGCAGTATGATGACTTTAAATTTGTTGTAAATAATCTGGCGATTTTTTGGTAATAGGTCAGTTTTTGGTGTTCATTTTCTTCGCATGGTTGTGATTGTACAAAAGGACTTAGTTCATGCGAGATCCCGATTTAACCCCGATTCGGGATAATCCTAAATATCGCGTCGTATAAACGGGCTAAATTGTAATGTGATTTTGCGAAATTCTCATTGCGTACATCCATAGAACTTTGTTTTGAGGAATAGCTTATAAACAAATAGAAACTGTATTGTGTAAATTTCGCAACATAGAAAGTTTAGGATACGTTGAACAGTTCAGTTGGGATCTCGCATAAAGTAGGTCAGTGTTCAGTGTATAGAACTGAGCTGTACTGTATTTCGGAAAACTTAAATACTACTTTGTGATTTAATTAGTGAATTAAATGTAATTTAGAGTTTAAATTAAATGTAATTTAAATTAAATAAATATTTTATATATATTGTCACCGTTACAATTATAGGCCGCGTCACAACCCTTTTATCCCCGACCGGGATGCAAGGGCGGCAGTTCCGGGCGGCTTTCGCTCTCGTAGAGAAAAAGGTCGTGGGTGGGCGCCACTCGCTTCGAATCCGAAAACTGCCTCACGGCCATCGCCCTGAAGTGAGAAAGGAGCGACGGGTTTCGTTTCGATGTTCAAAAAAAGCCGACAAAATGGGACCACCGGAATTGTCACCTGATAGAAGCTATACCACCGAAATAAACTTCCACATCCGACACTGTTTCGTTCTTTTCTTCTCTTCACCAATCTTAACTTGAGTAAACGCGATAATTTTGATCACAATTTGTATATTCCACTTTATTGCGCTTAGCTATGATGTTAATCTGTCTCCTTACTTAAATCTAAATTTACAACTAAATATTTTAGTGTGCACACTACCTGGTATAATTCGTCGCTCGATGGCTCGTTATCGATCTCGTTGGGGGCCCCGTTCGAAGTCTCCTCCGCGTAAAGAAAGAGACCCTTTTCCACTCATCCAGCGCGCAGGAAAGTTTTGTTGGCGGCAGCGGGATTTTTCAACCGCCGTTGGGTGCGCTCACCCGATTCAAATTTTATTCAACTGAGTGTTGGATCCCATTCCCACCACACGATCCACATTTGGGAGACTTTGATTTCACCTCTTGATTTTCCACCATCTCATCTGTCGATCAATTGTCATCTGTCACGACGTCCAAAACAACATCGGAAAGATCAGTATGTTTATAGTGCGGTCTTGAAATTGGTGAGGATGAACGGCGACGGCTCGTCGAGCACTATATTATTCCACACACTGCATCATTGTAGAGGTAAGTCTGCTACGAAGTTCGCAATGCCTTCCTTTCGTTTGCCATGAAAAATATATGCGTCATCTCTGCTCCGGGCATCTCATACCTTGGTGACAACTATGTGTCTTGCGTGGCTATTCAAATGTAGTTTCGAGATCTGCTTACAGTTCCACTCAGTTCAAAGCCGTCAGCCACAATCGTTAGGGCAACGGCCGAGACGGCGTTCGAGTGTTGATATCGCCCTTTTATCGGTTGTATCTCCGGCACGTATATGATGTCCGTTCAATCGTATCTCGGTCAAATATTGACCCAGGTCGGGAGATGCCGTCATCCGTGAACTGATTGGTACGCTGCCCTGCCGTGCATTCCATGCGTCACACTGCGACGTATTCCCACGTCTCCACTATTCGTGTCGCGCGATTGATGTCCAGGTGCTTCATATAGATTGCGACGTCGATTCTTAGTGGCTATGTTAAATTAACTTACTAACCTAATGCTATTACTAATCTATCCTAATGCTTTATATTGTTTGTGACGTTTATTCTTATTTGCTATAATGAGCTAACTTACTAATCTATTGAGACAATGTTTATGTTTTTCTTATATATTCCTTTCTTTTTCCGTTTCGGATGTGAAAGTCAGTTTAATGTAAGTAACACGAACGGTACTGGCGAAATATAAGACGCGGACCGTGAAAATATATTTACACATTTTGAAAATTCTGTTAGGGATACAGGCGAAACAGCCTGATTGGGAATGTGCCGCATGTGTTCAATTGGTTTTATACATTTAATTGGACCAGTTGACATCACTGCGGGTATTTCCTGGTCATAATCAACGACATCAAAGCAAAAAATTAAATTTTTTTTTTACAAACTATATAAAACAGTATTCCCATTTGAGATTCGCAACATCACAGTAACCAGAAAAGCATAATTGATAATGCCTATTCTAAATGTTTATGTACTATAATTTGTAGTTATTTCCTATCCTCACTTATGTACGCCGGACTGCTGTGAAAAGCTACTAATATAGGACGGCCAGTTGCGCTCTGTTTGGTAGATTGGTATACCCGTAAGTATTTTCGCTGAACTTTAGAAAAACTAGACATACTTCAAACTATATTTTTACAGATATTTCTGCAGATATATAAAGTTAGCATTGAAGTATACGAAGATAAGTATGCAAACGATAAAGTTCATTGAAGCATTTGGTCTTGTGTTTTTCCTCATTTGCGGCCATACAAATCTATCAACCCGGTTCCTCGCGGTCTTACTATGTATTGGTGCCTTTTGCTAGTAGTGGTGAGTCATGAGCAACGGTACAACTAGCGTGCTTCAGTGGTAGTGGACAGCAATATGGCGGGAGTGTGGGAAGTCACTCACAATGGCGTTAAATTTAGAATTATTACATAGCAGGATGGTACGAAAAACGATAAGGCATTGAAATAAGAAATGATTCCACTCCAATCATAAGCTTTTTGTATTGTCTGATTAACTGTTTATTTATAGATTAAATTGCCCTTGTTTAAAATTAATTCGTTCTTCTCGTCAGTTATAAATGATGCTAGTAAGATGAGAAATAAATTTATGTTGTGAAATTTATATTTATTACTTGTAAACTTGTGCACCTTCCGCCTTTTTTTTTTAATTATTATAAGTTGGATAATGTGAAATAAATATTCACAAAATATCACAGTTCTGCATATATTTTCGAATTCATTTAACAATTTCATTCTTCAATTTGTTCAACTAACTTCTTTCTACCAAAGTTTTGTAGCTTTCACGTTAAAAAACTGCAAGGATATCATATTGTAAAAACAAAAACCCAAAAACAATTTCTGAATAATCAAAGATTGGCCTCCATTTTTTTTTTGTGAAACCAGATCAAAAAGGATAGGCTCTTATGTAGAGACCAAAAGTTCCTCTCCTGGATAAAATCTTTTCTATTGTCAGTGTTTGAGCGACACGAGATTTGTATAGAGTGATTTGAATAGTGAGGACATTTATAGGAAGCATGAGGCAAATAAAACAAGTGATGACAATAATAAACATTGTTCATTTAGTGTATTTAGTATACAGTTTTCATCAAAAAGTTATAAATAGAAGAAGGTGGTGGGTGCGATCCGTGAATCGCTCTCGCGATACGGACGGTTTTTATACAACTTCGTTTACTCAAGTAAAAGCAAACGACCCCGACCACTTCCAGGAGATGACGAGGATGTCTGCTACGAAGTTCGATTTGCTGTTAACTCTAATCAAACGACGCCTGGAGAGGAACTCTTTGAGGAAACCGATCGCACCAGAAGTTGGACTGGCAATAACATTGATGTAAGTATAATCTATACACCATATCATCACATGTAAATAAATAAATTCATACTTTCAGTTATTTAGCCCATGGGTGTAGTCCACAAATTTTAGCGTGGAGTTTTAAGATGGGTGCGACAACGGTACGGCAAATTATCTATTCGACATGCGACGCGATTTGGGAGGAGTTAAATGGTATATATGTTGCTCCCCCAAATCGCAGTGAGTGGACAGAAATTGGTGAAAATTTCTGGGCCATGACAAGAATGCCAAATTGCATCGGGGCAATTGATGGTAAGCATATTACCGTCAAATGCCCAAGACGTAGCGGAGCACTGTATTACAGTTCTAAAAAAAGATATAGTATTGTGTTACTGGCGACGTGTGACACAAACTATTGTTTCACCCTCGTCGATGTGAGTGCGGTAGGGAGCCAAAGCGATGGAGGGGTTTTCGCGCGAAGCTCCTTTGAACGGGACATTTTAAATGGATCCTTCGATGTACCGCACCCACAAAATCTGCCATTCGAAAACGCAGCCTTTCCGTACTATTTCGTAGGTGATGCGGCGTTCCCATTAAAAAAAAATGTAATGTGCCCCTACCCGGGTCGGAACTTGCCCCAATTAAAAGATAATTTCAATCGAAGGCTGTCTAAAGCACGAGTGCATATCGAAAATTCTTTCGGCATTTTGGCCAATAGATGGAGAGTTCTGCTCAACGCTTTGCACTGTGCGCCAAAAAATGCTGACAAAATTGTGTTGGCGACTAGAGTGCTGCACAATTTTTTAATGTTAGATCGGGCAAGCGGCTATTTTGAAGAGCAATTAGTAGACCGGGAGGAAGATGGAGAATGGATGCCTGGCCGCTGGCGAAAAGATGGCACAGAACTTAATTCTACAAGGATATTTCGCGCTAACTGGGCTACGTCGCAGGCATTTACTCTGAGAGATGAGTTAGCGGAGTATGTTCGAAGACACAATTAAAATAAATAAATTGCAATGTAAATATATGTTTTTTTGTTGTTGGAAATAAAATTATGATAAAGGAATTGCTTAAACTTTTTCACTTAAAAAGAAAAGTATTAAATTCAAACAATTATTACTAATAAATAGTAATGACTTGCAATAAACAAATGCAGTTGTAAACTGCTGCCTTGTGCACCACTGATTCGTCAATTTTAAATTGCATGCCATTTGCAGCTCCAGTGGATTTATTGTACAGTGAACTTTATTATTTTATTAGCAGTTACGTCCTACGTGTTTGCTTAAAAGATCACACAATTACACATTGATTTTCGGCGGAATGAAAAACATTGAAGTCGATAATAAAATTATTCTTAAACACATTAGTACTATTGTTATTTTAATTCAAGATGCAAGTGGTAAATGCAGGGCAAATTAAATCACCGACGATATGCATGTAGTTAAATTGTTGTATTTCTGTTTTTGTTCGCAGTAAACTAGACTTTTGCCCAGTCGTTTGGAATACTGGCTATAAGAGTCATTCGCATATGATTGTGCAAGTTTAGCACTCACTTTTACGATTTATAACTTACAAGCTTCTCATCACTTGTGAAAACTAGTGATGGGCGTTTCTGTTGTTTTCAGAAAACGAAAACTATTCGAAAAAAAACAGTTTGAAAAAAAATGTTTTTTTCAAACTAATTTTCCAAACTGTTTTTTCCAAATAGTTTTCGTTTTGTGAAAACAACAGAAACGCCCATCACTAATGGTAACACCCAGTGTCAATCTGCTGCTGGTCGAGGGAAAAAAGTTTTCAAAAAGTTTCAAAAAACACTTGTTTTTGGGAAAAAAACAGTTCGTTTTCGTTTTCTGAAAACAGCAGAAACGCCCATCCTTTTATGACTTAATTCATACAATATGGGCGCTTTGCGGACAAGTGCTATCAAGCGTTCTTCGAACGACATATTGAAAATAACCGAAAACGGAAAAAATTAAACAACCGACATATAACCAACTAGAATAATAAAAATCACGGAACCGAACAAACGAATTTTAAAATGCAAATTACAAAAAATTATTCACTAATAAACGCCACATTTGCAAATTTCATTTGGAATTGACCACCAACCGACTCAAGCAACAAACCAAATCAAAATGGCAGCCTACATGCATTGGCATTGCGCCAATCAAGGCGCCAACCTAATTCAGCTAAACTGCCCTAACTCGGTTGGTATCACTGCTGCGATGCGGCAAAATTAGAAATTTGGCAAATTTCGCCGCTGCCGCAAATTTCGCCGCAGCCATTGTGCGCCTTACCATACAAAACAGTGTATTCTAATTTTTTGACAGCACTTCCCGCAGCCCACTGCGTTGGCCGCAGCGAAAAACGCTGTATTGTGATTACGGCTATGCACAGTTAAAAACTCACCCGTCGCATCTCAGCGCGTGTTCTTCGAGCATCGAACCACAAGGAGGCGATATTTAATTGACACTGGGTGTTAACAACCGACCGCTGTAAACGCAGTTTTCAAACGACCAGTGTTAACGTAGCCAACATTAAGCCGCCCGACTACTACCAACGTGAAGACGAATCTGGACGTGAACGCCACTAGTCGGACAAAAATATCAATTTAAACGCGCGACTTAGTATTTTGAATTGTCAGTTACGGCTACAATAAAGTGAATTAACATTACGCCATTTCGACTTAATTTCTGATAGTTCTTTACCACAACAATGGGGCCGAATTGCATGTGCTTCCACGTACTATGCTGCATGGTTCACATCGAAAATCTGATTATATCCTCTCTGCAGCAAACGGATCCACAATCGTTACATACGGCCTTGTGACGTAACCCTTGATTTGGGGCTTCAACGAGCTTTCACCTGGAACTTCGTAATAGCAGATGCTGAAAAGCCAATAATCGGTATCGATTTGCTAGCTCATTACGACCTACTAACTGATACTCGCAAGAAAAGACTATTCGATGGAACGACAAGCTTATGTGTCGTTGGTTTGCCGGCTGAAACTAAGTCACCGTCAATAAAAACCATTTCTAGAAATACGAAGTTTCATAAAATTTTAGCGAATTCGCCGGGAGTCACTCGCCCATATGGTGTTTTATTGGATATACAACATAATACAAAACACCACATTCGCACGACACCAGAACCAGCAGACCTCGACGCTTGGCATCCGACAGGCTCAACCAAGCTCGAAAGGAGTTCGACGCCATGCTGAAATTAGGCATAAAGCGTCCTTCAGAGAGTTGCTGTTGTTATGAACATTCTCAAAGCACTTGAGTTTATAACACTCGCAAGACGACTCCAACGTAAGCAATCTTATGTAGGAAATACATATTGGCCCAAGCCAGACCAACAAAGCCTATGGCCAATATGTGTACACCATGTTTGTTTGAGATGGCTAGGATTGATCGATATTGGCCCGCATTCCGATCTGAGTGGAATTTGGGCAGCAACATGCACCAACCAAACGGATTTGACAGGCTGAATAGACAACTGAAGCTCACCAGCTCTGGCCATGGTGTGGACAGCAGCATCTGTTCTCGAATTGGCCTGTGGTGGCCCAACCCGAGATGCCCTAGCTTGGGCCAATATGTATTTGAAGCATTAGACGTTCACATGACGGTTACATTTATGCACACTAGATGTGTGGCATATCGAATTTCGATATTTCTCGGTCCAAGAAGATGACCATTAAAACTCAAGTGAATGTTTATGTTTGGTTCGTCTTTCGGAGTGATTTGCATGCATATGCATGGCAATATAAATTTTTTGATTCCGTTGCACATGTGTACACAAACGATGAAACCAAAATATTTCCATATAGAAATAGAAATTCTTAGTTAAGATAAATTTATAAGTTCAGTTGTAATCCAGACTTTGACTTGAACAGTCTAATCCAGAGAGAAATAAAAAGTCATTTTAAACGTCCACAAAGTGTTCAGTATTTTGAAAGTGTTAAGTATTTTGAAGGAATTTGCAGTTGCTGAAGGGCCATAACACTGTTGATCACCGTTGTATATGGTGCCCAAAAAAAGAAATCACGTGGCGCACATGTGGTGATTACCGTGCACTCAACGCGAGAAATATTCGCGATTGTTACCCGGTACGCCATATTCAGCATTTTTCACAACTGTTGAGAAATAAAAACATCTTCTCGGTGATCGACCTCGTGTGGGCATACAATCAGATACCAAAAACGGCAATCACCACACCGTTTGAATTGTATGAATTACCGTTTAAGACTTTCGGCTTAAGAAATGCTGCGCAAACCTTTCGAAGGTTCATGGACGAGGTTCTGCGTGGCCTCTCTTTCTCCTACACCTACAAAGATATTCTTGTAGCATCCGCAACAGAAAACCACAGCGAGTATCTCCGAATATTATTCGACCGTTTACGAAAATATGGCAACGTAATCAACACCACATAATGAATTTTTGGAGAAAAAAAAATCAAATTTTTGGGATATTTCGTCTCAAACGAAGGTAAGCGTCATCAATCATTTTCCGAAACAAACAAATGGGAAACCGTTAAGAAAATTCTTAGGTATGATAAATTTCTCTCGAATATTACACCGGGAGCAGCAAAAGTGCAAACAACACTCAATGCCTTAATTTCCAGGAAACATCAAAGGCAAAGCATCTTTGGCTTGGAGTGCTGAAGCAGACAATGCATTCAAGTCGTATAAGAAAAGCTTAGCGACAGCGACGCTGCTGGCTTATCCCTAACTGGGCGCACCATTGGCGATTGTAACAGACGCTTCAGAGTCGCGATTGGAGCTGTACTCCAACAACAAACAAAGTCAAGATGGGAGTTCTTAATATTTTTTTCGAAGAAGCTCAGGATTGAAGCAAAAAAGTTCTTCGTTCGTGCGGACCACAAACCCCTCGTATATGTCTTTCAACAAAAGCAAGAGAAATGTTCTCCACGGTAACATCGGCACCTGGAATTTACTGGTCAATTCACCACTGATATTCGAAATATCGCGGGCAGTCAAAATATCGTAGCTGACACCCTTTCACGAATTGAAGAAGTCAATGATCAGGTGGATTTCGCAGCAATTGCAACGGCACAGGAAACAGATCCGGGAATCAAGTCATTCTTAAGACCCGATTTTTCACTACAACTGGAAAAAACACAAATGCTACGATATACTGTGACACATCTACGCAGAAAGATCACCCATTGGTGCCCAAACCGTTTCGTTTTGCGGTTTTTAACAGCGTGCAACGACTTTCACACCCTGGTGCTAACGCCACAGTGAAACTCGTCACGCAACGTTACGTTTGGCTGTCTGTCAAAGCAGACAGTCGTCGATGGACTGGCGCCTGCACCCAATACCAGAGAGCAAAGACAACTCGTCATGTGACAACTTCCTGGGGGAAATTCACTGCGCCGTCCCAGCGATTCGAGCATGTGCATATCGACATTGTATATATGCCATACTTGGAAGGATTATCGATATTGCCTGACGTGCGTGGACGGTTTCACTCGCTGACGAGAAGTAATCCCGCTTCAAGATCAAAATGCCGATACCGTAGCACGCACTTTCTATAGTACCTGGATTGCACGATTCGGTGTACCGCTACGAGTAACTACAGACAGGGACGCAGTTTGAAGGGTATCTGTTTAAGCAATTAAATCGTTTGACTGTAGGGTAGAGCGGGGCTTAAATGTCCACGGGTATAAAGGTCCAGACACAGTTTCTAAAAAACTAATGACGCATCGTTCTTTCGAACTATGTGAGCAGTGAGAAGGGGACGTGTGAGGTATTACAAGCGAACACTGGCAGTTGAGCGATGTCACTAGTAGAAGTTGCATGACTGTGTCTGAAAATATTGACGTAAGTGAAATTTCTCATTATTATTCTTTTCAGTTTCTAGAATTTATATTTTGTTTACAAAGCTTAAACAAAGTTTATAAGTGCTTGTGATTCAGAAGTTTTTCATAAGTAATTGATAGTTTTCTGCTGATTTGAACAGTAAAATTTTTATTACCTAGAAAAATACTTAAACGTGTCTGAGGCAAAAAGGGCCATGTGGCCCTTTTTACCTTTTTACTGCATGGCCCTTTTTACCCCAGCTAATTAGGTGGTGTTTAGAAACAGTTTTGTTTATTTATTTCAGCATGCGCAACTATAAAAGAAAATCGGATCGTGGAACTAAATCTGTTGAGTTGATGAAACGTGCTGCAGATTTAGTTATCCAAGATAATAAGTCAATGAGACAGGTATGTCGTGATTTTGAAATAAGCAAAACTTCGTTGCCAAGATTTATCAAACGAATGATGGATGACCCTGAACACTTGAGATTTGGCTATGGTACTCCAAGGCAGATTTTTAATAAAGAACAAGAAGCTAGCATCGCAAAGTACTTACTTAAACTTGCACAAACTTTCCACGGCATAGGCCCTAAAGAAGTTCGTCGGATGGCTTATGACTGTGCTATTAAATATACATTAAGTGTGCCGGAGACATGGCATACAAATAAAATGGCTGGTAGAGACTGGATGTCTGCTTTTCTTAAACGAAACACAAGTCTCTCTATTAGAAAACCTGAAGCAACAAGTCTAAGTAGAGCAACATCATTCAACAAATCGAATGTGCAAAAATTTTATACGAAATTAGGAGAAGTTATGGACCGATTTAAATTTAAAGCTTCATCGATATGGAATGCAGATGAAACTGGCGTATCAACCGTCACCAAACCATCAAAAATAGTTGCTGCTATAGGAAAGCGAAATGTTGGTTCAGTAACATCAGGTGAACGTGGGACTAATGTAACCCTTTTAGTAGCGGTTTCAGCTACAGGTTCAGCGATTCCTTCAATGTTTATTTTTCCACGCAAAAAGTTTCAAGACCATTTCATTCGAGATGGTCCGACTGATTGCATTGGCGTTGGAAATTCAAGCGGTTGGATTACTAATGACGAGTTTCTCATATTTATGCAGCATTTCATCAAGCATGTTAGGCCCAGTAAACAAGATCCTATTCTGTTGGTTTTAGACAACCATTCTTCACACTTATCTGTACCAACACTAGATTTAGCTAAAGAAAATGGAGTTGTGATGCTCTCCTTTCCTCCACATTGCTCTCACAAATGACAGCCACTTGACGTGTCTGTATATGGACCTTTTAAAAGATATCTGTCTTCAGCTCAAGATGCATGGATGCGGAATAATGCCGGGAAAACAATGACTATTTACGATATCCCTGGAATCGTCCGCACTTCTTTGCCTTTAGCTTTGACACCAAGTAACATAATGAGTGGATTCGAAAAAACTGGAGTATTTCCCTTCAATCAAGAGATATTTAACGACGCTGACTTCGCGCCTAGTTATGTTACAGATCGGCCAATGGCATCTGACAATAATGAGTCGCAGCCATCGACGTCATCTACATTATTGCAACCAGTAACATCTAATCTACAGCCTTCGACGTCGTGTACCTCGATGGATCCGCAGGAAGTTTTTTCGCCTGAAATTGTACGACCACTACCTAAAGCTAGACCAAGAAGGACAGCCATTAATCGAAAACGCCGTAAAACTGCTATTTTGACGGACACACCCGAAAAAGAAAATCTACGAAAAGAACAAGAAATCGCGAATAAAAGTAAAGCTAAAATTATAAACAAGAAAAGGAAAGTAAATAAGCGAGCAAGAAAAGCCATTTTACAAGATGATGAATATTTCTGTTTGATTTGCTGTGAGAAGTATATTGACAGTGTTCCAGGGGAAGGTTGGATTCAATGCAATCTTTGCAAGCAATGGGCCCATGAAAAATGTATTCCCAACAACCGTAGCATTTACTTCGTTTGCAATAATTGCAATTCAGAGAACGCTGAGTCGGATTAAGAAAAAGAAAGGAGAAAAACGACATAGAAAAAAATAACTTTTGTTGTTATTGGAAAAAAATTGTTTAATTTTTTCAAAATATAGTGTTTTTTAAAATTATGAAAAATATTTGTTTGCTTATAATTACCAAATAAAGCGTTTTGTTTTTGGAATCATCGTGAACTTTTGTTTTTGGAACAAACATAAACAATTACATTAAAGCATATATTGTTATTGTTTCATAAAGCCTGTTAAAATTGAAAAAAAAAATGCTGGACCTTTTTGCCTCCTGGCTGTCTCTTTTTGCCGATATAATTGAGCATAAACAATGCGATGGTGAAACAACTGACAGTTTCATCTGCAAAAAGCGTGCTCTTTTCGCACAGTTACCCAGCTCAAAACTACCTGAGTCGGTAATAATCGATATGGTTTATGCGGTATTGGATATTAGCATTCGAGAAGGTGTTCCGCGAGAGTCGGTCAACACATTCAACGATCTGCTACGCCAAGCAAGAGGGGTGGAAAGCATGCTTGCTGAAAAAATTGTTAACCGATGAAAACAAGGCAATTGACTTAAAAGGAAAAGTTCGATGCAATTTCTGCAAAAGATTTGGACACAATACCAGCGACTGTAGAAAGAAGCTGAAGGCAGAAAGTGAGAAGCCCGTGACTCACGTACATCCCACAACAGAACAGGAAATACACAGTGTTTCATGCCACAGCTTTAAGATGCCTGGCTATTATCGCTCGAATTGTCCAAACTGCAGCCAAAAAAAACGACCGGATGGTCCGGCCTCTATTTCATTTAATTGCTTTAAGAGCTCGATTGGTGGTGGTCTTCCCACAATCTCGATCACAGCTCATGGCGAGACAGGACTGGCTTATCTTGATACAGCTGCGAGAACTAGTGTTGCAGGTCGGCAGCTATTCCTTCATTTGCTAAGGAATGGGACAGTGTTCACACAAGTCTCGGCAGATGTTAAATTGGCTGATGGCATTTCACATCACCAACATATTTGTATGGCCAACGTGGAAATTATCATTGGCAATCGCCTTAAAGTCATTAAAATGGTGGCACTTCCAACAGCAACAGACAGTCGGACTTTGATTGGGATCGATTTTTTGGAAGAACATGGCATTGTAATGAACCTCGCTCAGCGGTGTTGGTATTTTGAAGATCAACCTTACAAAAAGTTTGACTTTTACGATTCAAGCCGTTCTAAACTGAAAACATTCAACCAATCACGCCAATAAAGAAAACTCCGCGAGTTAAGCGTAAAAGCCTTGTAGACGAGTATCTGGGTCCAAAGCAGCCATGGGAAGATAAAAGTAGTTCAAATGACTACTCTCCAAGAGCTATACAAAGTATTTTTCGAGACGCGATACCTATCAACAAAGTTACTCCCGAGCGTTCTCAAACTGACTTCCGTTTACTGGAAAGAATGGAAGAAGGAGAACCTCAGCCTTTAGAAGCGTATATTCTAGAGCTCAATTCAATTGAGATAATGCAACGGAATGATGAAGCGGTTGATATCAATCAACGAGAAAAGAAAGCTCTCAATAGCTTACTAATGTCAGCGAGTGACTCGTTTTCTCCGATAGGAGAGCCAACACACATGATTGGACATAAAATAAATACAGAGAATCATGAGCCTATTGCTAATACACCATATAGATTATCACCAACCAGAAGACCACAGCTACATGAAGAGCTAAAGAAAATGATTGAAATGAATATTATTGAAGAATGCCAGTCACCTTGGGTCGCACCAGTTGTTCTAGTTCCCAAACAAACTGGAGGTATGCGCGTTTGCATTGATTATAAACGACTAAATGCCATCACAATTCCAGACTGGTATCCATTACCACGAATTGATGATTTGTTACATTCTACAAAGAGCACTGCTTTCAAATCAACACTGGATTTGCAATCCGGTTATTGGCAAATAAAAGTTGCTGATGACGATCAAGATAAAACAGCTTTTATTTCACCATTTGGAGTTTATCGTTTTACGAGAATACCATTTGGATTACGAAATGCACCAGCAACATTCCAGAGATTAATGGATAAATTCAGAACCACACTCAGTAAATTTCCATACTTGTGTATTTATATGACATTATAATGTGCTCGGAATCTTTGAAAAAGCATTTAAGCGATCTTCAGTGTGTCTTTGATCAACTTTGTGCATACATCCTGAAAATAAATCGTGGAAAGTCGACATTTTGTTGTGCCCAAGTCAAATTCTTAGGACATATCATAACAAAGGAAGGAATCAAAATCAATCCAGATAAAACCTCCACTATTTTTAATCGACCAGAACCAAAGAATTCAAAACAAGTCTTGTCGTTTTTACAAGCATGTTCTTGGTACAGGCGCTTTATACCAGGTTTTGCCAACATTGCTAAGCCATTAAGTGACTTAACGAAAAAAAACCGTGTGTTTACATGGGATGCTAAGGAACGTAACTCCTTCAACACCTTGAAGCAACTTCTAACGACTGCACCTGTCTTGCAACAAGCACAGGACTCGAATCCATTTTTTCTGAAGACAGATGCCAGCAATCATGCACTTGGTGCAGTTTTGGTCCAGGGGGCGGGGGCTGAAGAACATCCCGTTGAATATGCAAGTCGCTTGCTCTCTAGTGCGGAACGAAATTAATCTACAACGGAGCGTGAGGCTCTGGCAATTGTTTGGGCCATAAAAAAGTTTCGAGGTTACATCGAAGGCTCTGAAGTTACTCTTCTAACAGACCATCAGCCACTTAAATGGTTGATGACTCTTAAGTCACCAACAGGAAGACTGGCAAGATGGGCACTTCCATTGCAACCTTATAATGTAACAGTTCTATATACTCAAGGAAGGACGAATGTCGTAGCAGATTGTGTTTCTCGACCTGCGGATACAGCAAATGATAACACAGACGTCAACACATTTCACGTCGATTTGCCTCGACGGAGAGCAGGTGAAATGCGTGCGGAACAGCTTAAAGACTCCGAAATAAGTTCAATAATCTCCTCGTTTGAATGAACGACGAAAATGTTGTACGCTGGACACGCCGAGGATACCTCCTTAACGGCGGGGTATTGTACAGATACACACCTGAAAGTGAAGCTGAAAACCCTCAATTAGTAGTTCCATCCCACGAGCGTACAGCAATTCTCCAGGACTACCATGACAAAACTACTGCTGGACATTACGGTGTTGAAAATACAATTTCACGTATTCTCCCACACTACTTTTGGCTTGGAATCCGACAGGATGTCAAGAAATACGTAAAGTCTTGTATTCAGTGCCAACGATACAAGCCAACAAATATGAAACCTGCAGGATTGTTACAAACAGTGGCTTCGAATCAGCGTTTCGAAATATTAGCCATCGATTTATTTGGACCATTGCCAACTAGCCCAAAAGGTTACCAGTGGATTTTCATCGTAGAAGGCGTAGCCAGTAGATGGGTGGAAATATTTCCTCTTCAAGAGGCAACGGCTGAAAACTGTGCTCAGCTCCTACTCAATGAAATCTTTCTACGATTTGGCTTCCCTCGTCGCCTTATTAGTGACAACGGGACACAATTTATTTCAGCCGTTATGCAGCAACTGACATATTGCCTTGGTATCAAGCAAGTGTTTACGCCAGTCTATCACCCGGAAGCAAATCCTGTAGAACGAAAGAACCGTGACCTTAAAACGCAACTTGCTATATTCGTAGGTAATGATCATACCAAATGGGCTGAAAGTTTACCTGCCATTCGTTTTGCGTTAAATACGGCAAAATGTAGTAGTACAGGATATTCTGCCGCATATTTTACTTTCGCCCGCGACTTAAGAACGTTAGATGAAGGAAACAATGACTTAACACAAGTCATACAAGCTGAAAACTTCGTTCCCCAAATCACACCACACTTCCAAAAATTTGCAACGACCCTAGCTGCTGTCAAGGAGACGATGGAAATAATGCAGGATCGAAATAAAACTAACGTCGACAAAAAACGGCGACCGCAACCAGAGCTAAAACTCGGCGATCAAGTACTCATTACTACGCACGTATTGAGCAAATCCTTCAAAAACATTACATCTAAGTCCACTTCACGACGCGATGGACCATATTCCTTAGTGAAGAAAATTGGTTCCTCAAGTTTTCAGGTAGCAAACGCAGACAATCTGGAAAACATCTTGGGAACATATCATGTTTCCTCTCTCCAACCATTCAAACCTTCTACTTCGACTCGCCAAATACCAGTTCAGCCTTTACGAAGACGAGGACGACCATCGAAGCAAGAGAAGCATCTCACATCATCAAGACCATTTAAAATACGAAATACGAAGCGTATCATAATATGCAATTTCAACATGCATAGATACCCTAATTCGCATATGCATCTCATCATGCATATGCCTCTTTAACCGCCCATATTCCATTTCCCCATAATTATTATCGAAACGCCGTCGGCTCGGAAAATCTACCGAATCCAATAACAACAAGACTTTGGTATTTCCGGAGTTCATTCCCAGCTAATATTAATTACTAGCAATGGGCTCGGAACCTCGAAATTGTTGTTGCTGGATTCGGATGAAAATTCGAACCGCCGCGACTCATGATACTCACAACGACGTTTTTTGTTGCCGACATGAAAAACCCACTAACAACATAGATTCCATGCTCGGACCCAATCTTCGGATTGTCGCTAATACTGAACGTGGGAAAACGTTCAGGCAACCAAGCACACGCAATAAGTTTCCGAGAAATTCTTGGAACCTGGACGATGTACACATAGAATCGCCACAAAATTGCGTGGCTGAGAAAAATCGGGAGTTGCAATGTGAGAGTCGATCGGGTTGGATCATGGGATATGTGCGTCGGAAGAAGTTGAAACAAAGAAAGGATTTTTAATGAAAAAATGATTGTAGAAGTCGCGCTCGAGAGAGTTTCGGTGTTTCTTTCCTCTTGTTATTGTCAATTTTCGAAACGGAGGATTTTTCCAAAACGCTTGGAAGACGGCGGACGGTGCGAAGTATTATCTGAGGTTTAAAAGACCTACCAAATCTGCCGCATTATCGGGACAATCTCTGCGCCAGAGGGGGAGACTGTAACACGCTGTAGCAACATAAAATACACTCACTCATTAATTAAATAGTATACTCACAGGCTAAGTCAATATATGTGTATTGTTTGAAATTTGGACAAGCTTTAGTAAACTTTTAAAATGTAATGCTTCTGTAAACTCTTGAAATGTAAACTTTTGAAATGTAAACTTTTGAAATGTAAATCTTATGTTAAAACAGCCTTAAGCTTTTAGAATTTTGCGATATAAGCGTAAGCACTACTGCATTAAAGATACTGTTCTGAATCAACTGCGTTGGGAGCGATATCCTTCGGCCGTCCTCCAGACCTTTTGAGTTCAAATAGTTAGTATTTCTTATTTTCTGAAATAAAATACGTGGCAATAAAAAACTTAGTTTTGTTAAAAGTAGAGAGAGAGAGAGTGAACATTATAAACTTCAATTTCTGGTGTGTCTTACTTAATATATTGCATATTTATTAATTTCATGCGTATGACCAAATACGATATATATTTAAGTAACGGTTCGCAAGTTTACCTTAATCGCATTTGGTCTCAAAATCTTAAATGTCTTTTAATTTAGTACGAAGATTTTATTCGGTGATGCCAATTATAAAATAATTGGTAGTGTTATTCTTTTAGCTTTTTTAATTCTACAGCAAATGTCATTTTAGTACTATATCGGCAACTAAATATGACTTAGATAAAATTTCTTGTTTTGCTAAAAACAATATCTATTAAGACGCAATAGCATTTGCCAATTTGAATTTTATTCAAAAATTCACGGCAAATAACTTCTGATACGTAATGTATCAAAAGTCCTCTGCTACGATCTGATAGCGGTACCTTGTTTTTCGAGAAATCGAAATGCAAGCGATGTCGCATTGCACGATGAATTTCAAAACTAATCTACCGTACCAACGGTAAAATGTTTTTGCGAATTTCGAGACTGGAGACGGGCTGTGGGTCTGCGAGTGACAGCTCGGGATAGTCTCTATGAGATCGTGGCGGAGGCCGGATGGTCAGTCGGGAGAGTGGTGGAAGTTCGCGAGTTGGGTGGAAGTGAATTATTTCCATCCTAATTGTTGTTAATATTTCGGTTGCTAAGGGGAATTCTAGCCCAATTTAAAAACTAAGTGACGGTCAAACGGAATATCCACGGGTGAACCTGAGTTCGTTTTCTAACGACTCGCGGAGAGTGTAACGCCAGACGACCATGATGGCATCAGGTGACTCCAAGACGAAGATTTTTCATTGAATCCACGCAACTCGACTGTTCTCAGGTCAGTCCGAACCAGTTTTTTTTTGTTTATCCAAAACCATTATACCCTGGATCAGCAGAGGCGAAACCAGTTGATAACGTGCTGCATGTTGCACGAGCAAATGTTAAGAAGAAGCTCTTAGGAAATATTTAATGAAGTCGAAAGAATTTTTTTTGCTACATAAAATAATTGCATGTGGAGTTAGTGACTAGACGATGATTGACTCTTCGCCTAAGCTCGCTTCGGATGATGTAAACAATTAAGCAGGAAGTAAACGTCCATATGGATACACTTATTATTTCGAGAGCATATAGTACCGGTATAAACCAATGAGTCACTGTTTAGCAAACAGTTTAAAATAAACCTATTTTTAACCGCATAGGTTATAGCCTATGAGTGCTAGGTTCACCTAGCATATAATAGTTACATTAAGGTACCTCCTTAGAATAGCTCCTGGTGGCGGCGTAGACCTGATCGAGGAAAAATCATCCACGGGCGCCCTGAAACAGAAAAGACACCACCAAGAATCAGGTCCAACAATGGTACAAGTCACTTACCTGACTCTGGTTTGCCCGTCGTCAATAAATGGCCGCGATGATTCCCGCTAACGACACGCCCGGGCGATTCCTCCAGAAACCGAATTGGCCACCGGAGCTGCGGAATCACAGGTATTCATCAATTCGCCACGACGTTTTGGTTGATGGTTGTTCTCGAGGTAAATACACCGCTAACAGTGACGTTCAAAATGTCACCGTGGAAATCGTCCCACAATGTCATACCTGAGTCCCACACTGCCCGAAAGCTGTGGTGGAACAGTCACCATGGTGAATCACGCAACCCACCATAGGTTGGTGCCTCGGGTGCCACGAGCGAAGCGAACATTGCACCTGAACAACGGGAGCTTACGGAAAACCGTTCAGGAGTAGCGAACGTTGAGGAGAAAGATCGCGCCAAAGTTCTTTTCAACTCGAGACAGCGAAGCGTTCAGAAGTGTGGAAGAAATATTGGGTAAAAAAGTCTACGTTTTTTAAATATTCAGGTGCGTGGCCATAAGATGCGTGGAGACGATACAAAGCCAAGCTTTTCTTCTACCAGTGGCAGCGAAGTTCCCAGGTGTACGCTGAGACGATTACAAGGAATATTCAGGCGCTTTTCGAGATGTGGCAGTTAATCATACATCGGTGCGAAGAGGACTTTTGATAAAAAGAGGATCCACGCGAGACTAACGACGACGGAGCTGATCGAGTTGGGGTGAGTCAACACTCTGGAACTTTCGGCGGATTTTCAAAAGGGTCAGTCATTTACATAACATATAAAATTCTTGGTGATCAATTTTAAAACGAAAAGATAGACAGCAAACATGCAAATAGTTATAAGATTAGTGTAGAGAGAAGTATTTCTGGTATTAGTTTCTTTGTACATCGACATTTTGTTAAAAATTGAGTGGTGGCCGCGTAGCGTAAATGGCATCTAGAAACTCGATACCATAGCTTGCTAAGCAGTTTAATTTGTTTTCGGCAATAAAAGTAATTTGATATTGAAGTGAATTAATGTTGTTGCGGGAATAAAAGCCGAATTATAACAAAGTGGAATTTCAGACTCGGCAGATCCTAACATCGGGGTAATGATAGAACGTGAATCCCGAATCAACTTTTCGCGAACTCAGAAATAGAGAAGACATAGCGCTACGGGTTTTCTTTCAGATTCGAGTTAGATAGACGGTAGTACAGTATAGGTGGCGATTCGAGCTCGCACTCCGATTTGCGTGTGAAAGTTTAATAGATAACATTGTTAGCGATTCGAGCTCGCATAGTGATTTGCGTGTGTTAGTAACTCAGATAATATTTGTGACGATTCGAACTCGCACTCCGATTTGCGTGTGAAAGTTCATCAGATAATATTGTCATGGCCACCCTGACGGTACGTCAGAGAAAAACGAGTAGTCTACGACCAGTAACCGAACGAGACGGTCAACCTATAAAATGTGTATTAATAGTGACGGGTTGATAAAGGAATAAATATAGATAAACATATCCAACCGGTTTTCTTCATTCTGACAGAATCAGAAGTGTACGAATTCCAAATTATGCCGCAAACGAAAGCGATCGCAGAATTGTCGTGTGACAGGCTTCGAACGCTGTTGACGGCACGTGGTCTACGGATTGGTGGACGAAAAGCCGAATTAGTCGAACGATTGAGCAGTCATCTAGGTGCTGAAACTGTCGACGTGGCCGACGATGAGGACGACGTGGATGAATGGAGTGCGATGCGAGGAGACCTAGCATTGTTAACCGAGCAAGTATCTAATTTGGCAGACATTGTTCTCGAGCTGAAACGGAATCAAAGCATACCAGTTCGAACTGTTCCATCTGACGCAAATCCATGTGGTCCATTAGAGACAGCTACGGCATCAACACCCAGGAAAGTCGCCAAAAACATCCCAATCCGAGCACAAACACACCGATAACGATGACTTTAGAGAGAGAAAACACAGCTGGCTGTTCTTCTCTGATCAACGGAATCGAAACGAATCAACGAGAAAGTGACAGAAACAACACGGGAATAGGTTTTGCCACTTGGAACGAAATACCACGAGAACGACATACATTTCAAGTGCGAGATGTCATAAATGTACTATCGACATTCGACCCACTTGACGATACATCACCGTCCGCAGGTCAATTTCTCGACCGAATCGAGCGACTATCTCGAATATACAGATGGGATGAAGATCTTGTTCTATTTTCGGCACAGGCGAAACTCCAAGGTGTTGCAAAACAATGGATAGACGATTTGCAAGACACCTTTGAGACATGGAGTGCATTCGCTGCAGCATTGCGGCCAGATTTTCCGGCTCGGCAGTCGGAGACAGATATTCATCACCGGCTTCTAGAAGAATATCGTCGATTTGACGAAACAGTCGAGCAATACTTCTACCGGGCGTGTGCATTGGCACGAGAAGGCGAGTTGAATGATCGAACGATAGTCTACTATATTCGTCGCGGGTTGAATATGCAGACTTTGCAAACTGCTATTGCGGGAACAGATTTTGAAACGCCGAATATGCTATTAAGTGCAATTCGACGATTTACGGCAAATGACTAGAGTGACAGACGAACGATTACGATCACTTTCGCAGCCCAGTCCGGGCCCGAAAGCAAACAAATTGATTTCAGACGATAGGAAGTGCGTTTGTTACAACTGTTATGGAAGAGGGCATATTTCGTTCAATTGCCCTAAACAACAACGGCGTATGAGGTGTACGGCATGTAATCGAACTGGACACACAAGTGAAAGATGCACATTTAAGAGTACGGATAAACGCGAACCGGTAAATCGAATTGTGCAACCGAAATCCCCAACACCGAAAATCCTCACTAAGCGAATTCATGTGAACCAGCATGAAATGGTGTGCGTGATCGATTCAGCAAGTAGCTGCACTTTAATGCAAAGATCGACAGCGCAACAAATTGGACATTTGGAGCCATGTTATCCACCGAAACGGCTGAAGGGTTTCGGAGGTAGCGAGTACGACTGTGTTTGGCAGATGGATGCAGCAATCGAAATTGACGATGTGTGTGTAAGGACGCGGCTATTTGTCGTCGATGACGGACTGTTGGACGAGACCGTGCTCTTCGGAGCTGATTTTATATTGGACCAACAGCGATCTAGTATGATTAGGAATGGAGAATTCATCATGCTCAACCAGCATCGGGATTGGAATACTGGGAAGATTGACCCAAATAGTGTGAATAAACTCTATCAATTGCTGGATGAATGGAAGGGTTGTTTTTCAAGTGATCTATCGTCAATCGGGCGCTGTAAATCTCCCGAAATGGCCATAAATTTAACGACTACTGCACCAATATGCCTTCCAGTATACAAAATACCCTTTCCTAAACGTGAAAAGGTTTAAAGAATTGTTCAACAGCTGCTGGAAAGGGATATAATCCGGACTAGTTATTCAGAGTATTCTTCGCCAATTATTTTAGTAGCAAAGTCAGACGGATCCGATAGACTATGCGTCGACTACCGCGCATTAAACGCAATCACTGTAAAGGAACCGTATCCGATACCAAACGTGGATGAACAGATCGCTCAATTAGCAAGCGGTTCATACTTTACGACAGTGGATTTCATATCGGGATACCATCAAATTCCGATTGCCGAGGACTCGAAAAAGTATACAGCATTTGCTACACATCAAGGGAAATTCGAATATAACGTTATGCCATTCGGGCTAACCAACGCACCTTTCGTTTTCCCGAAGAAGTTGAGAGAAATCGTGTGAAAAATGACACACCCAGTGGTAGCATTTGTCGACGAAATAGTGATTCCCAGTAAAGCCATTGATGATAACTTGATAGAATTACGCGAGTTTTTAACAATCCTATCGGAAACAGGATTGACACTCAATGCATCGAAGTGTACATTTTTAGCAACGGAAACAACATTCCTGGGCCATCGCATTAAAGAGGGTAGAATTTCACCTGGCGATATAAAGACCGAAGCGATACGAAATTTTCCAACACCTATCGGATCAGCAGATGTTAGGAGATTCCTTGGACTAACCGGTTTCTTCCGGAAATTCGTATCAGACTACGCAATGATCGCACTTCCTTTAACTCGATTGCTGCGAACAAAGGATCCTCAACCATTTAAATGGACTTCAGCGGAGCAAGGAGCCTTTGAAAAATTGCGAACAGCCCTACAGCAATCGCCAGTCTTGGAAATATACGATATCACGCAAGACCATGAAGTGCATACCGATGCAAGTTCCAGAGGTATAGCCGGAGTTTTAATGCAGGACACAAATCGAGGATGGAAGCCAGTATCTTACTTTAGCCGCAAATTTTCTGATGCCGAGAAAAACTATCACAGTCATGAGCTTGAAGTTCTTGCCGTGGTGGAAACATTGGAGAGATTTCGAATGTTTCTGTTAGGGAAACCGTTTGGAGTAATAACCGACTGTGCAGCGATAACCACAACAAAGACGAAGACACCACTTCGACCTAGAATTGCCCGTTGGTGGCTTCGACTGCAAGAGTTTGATTGCGAGTTCCAACATCGGAGTGCCGAGAAAATGCGTCATGTGGATGCACTCAGCCGTGCTCCCAATGAAAGCCCAAAGGAAACTCAATCATGTGTTGATCGAATCTTTAAAATTGAAATAGACGAACAAGACTTTCTTGCAACGATACAGAGGCAGGACCCAAATTTAACGTAGCTGATTAAGGTTCTTCGGGGAGAAATGAACTGCGAACAATCCCCACAGATACGGAAGGAATACACTTGCGATAAGAACAGGTTGTATCGACGAGTCGACGGTCAGCTGAAGTTTGTTGTGCCGAAAGCTGTACGATGGAGAATTGTCCGAACATATCACGACGATATGGGACATTTTGCACTTGACAAAACATTAACCAAACTGAAAAGAAATTTCTGATTCCCGCAAATGAGGAAATATACAAAGGCATACATCTCATCGTGCATCGAATGCATTTACAATCGAACTACGACAGGCAAGAAGGAAGGAGAACTTCATACCGAACCACTAGATCCAACTCCATTTAAGCGATTACACCTGGATCACGCTGGACCGTACCCAAAGAGTCGACGTGGAAATCAATATATCCTTGGAATTACAGACCCGTTCACAAAATTTACTGTGTTAAAGGCGGTTCGCTCAGTTACTGCGCAACCAGTACTACAAAGTCTAAACGAATTGACGTCTTATTTTGGGGTTCCGACAACAATCGTGACCGATAGAGGGACTGCATTTACTTCACGAGCCTTCTCTGAGTATTGTAATACGCAACGAATTAATCACGTTAAAACAGCTGTTCGTACACCACGGGCCAATGGGGCAATAGAGAGGATAAATCAAACAGTAGCTGGATGCCTCAGAGCTTGCTCAGCCGAAGATAATGATTGGGATCGACACATTCGAAACATTCAATGGTCAAACGTTCATGCAACAACTGGTTTTAGTCCAAATGAGCTGGTCTTCGATTTCAGTTTGCGGGATATCGTACAAAACCGTATAGTACAAGCTATTCACGACGATCAGACGGAGGAGCCAGTTTCAGACTTGGCTGACGACCAGATGGACAGCAACAACGAGGCCACATCCATACACGCTCGTCGGGAAAAAGCATTTCAGTCTATTGAGAAGGAACGACGAAAGTGGAAGGCCCGCTTTGATAGAACGCATAAACCACCTCACCAATATCAAGAAGGTGACCTCGTACTCATCTCTAACGTTGCTCCAGCGACAGGGCATTCGCGAAAACTGGAGTCAAGGTATAGAGGGCCATATGTTATTACGAGGGTGCTTCGATACGATCGATACGTTGTTGAAGATATTGAGGATATGCAAAGACGACAACGACATTTCAAATCCGTGCATCAAGCTGAGCACCTTAAACCATGGTGTAACGCCGATCTTATCCTGGATGATTATTCCGACAACGAAACCGAGGACTGCGAGACGAGTCCGGTCGGGAGCCCGGAGAGTCAGGATGAGTCGAACTGTCTTGGCAACCCTGACGGTACATCAGAGAAAAACGAGTAGTCTACGACCAGCAACCGAACGAGACGGTCAACCTATAAAATGTGTATTAATAGTGACGGGTTGATAAAGGAATAAATATAGATAAACTATCCAACCGGTTTTCTTCATTCTGACAACATTGGTAGTGATTCGAGCTCGCACAGTGATTTGCGAATGTTAGTGATTCAGATACTATTTGGCCGATTCGAGCTTGCACGGGTTTAGGCGCCCAACCGAGCTAAACAGAGATTCTGGGGGAGCCCAAGCCTCACTCAACGGCTCCAGGTCCATTCTAGGGGTGAGTGAGTGGCGCCCACGCGCATTTCCATTGGGCTAGACCGGAACCTACATGGCCCCACCCGGAGCTCGTCCTCCCGAAGGCAGGGGAGGTAACAATGAGATCTGGCCGAAAGGCTTTACAGCTGTACAGAAAGGAGATGATTATTTCCCTAACGTATTACCGTCAATCTGTCCTAGATTACAATTTCCACCTTGAGTCGCTTAGATTGTCAGCATAGTAAATTTTAACACCTTAAAACAGTAGCGATGAATTTGATGAAAGCTACGACCGTATATTCGCAAATAGAGTGTTAAAAATAGCTGATATGTTTTGCAAAGTAATTTCAGTATTTAACGGTCAAGAGCAATCGAACGGGCAGAGTAAGGAAACTTTATTAAACAGATTCTTCCGTAGCAGTTAATTAGACTGCATTAAAATTTACCGCGAGCTAATTTAGATTAGATAAATAATCTAAAGTAATGATTTAATATACTGAATGGTTAAAGGTGAAAAAAGGGGTTTGTATTGCAAATGAATGTAAACTACGGTTTTTGTAAATGATTATCTCAGAATAATAATGCGGTGGTAAAACTTAAACTTTCGGCCTTCTTATTGGGCGAAAGCCCGGGAAGTTATTTTCCGTTTCAGGGTCCGCGTAAGGCCTGGCTGGCCGATAAAATGCTAGTGTTTTTTGTGAATTTTCAGCTTACTAAAAGGGAGGGATGTTCACTACGTATACATGGAGGATTCAATCCGGCTTGAATCCGGATTCAATCCGAAAAAAAAAAACACATATAGACTCAGATCGGATCGAAATGAGATTCGTTCGATCCGATCCAAACAACGACACCGGATCGAATCGAACTTCGCCATGTAGACGCGGATCGAATGATCGAAAGTTCGAGTAAAACGTCATGTCATGTGTATGGTTGAACATCACGTTTCGGTGACAGGGAGCTGAAAAGCAGTTTTTGTGTCTCATAGTGCTAACTTTTTAACACCTCATTTAACACATTTTACATCCCTCACATTATACACCCCTACCACCGTGTAAAGGCCACCATTGCTGTGTAAAATGCGTACCAAGTAAAATGTGATGGATGTAAAATGTGTTAAATGATGTGTAAAAAAGCTAACACTACGAGTTCTGCATGATCGCTATGTGAAAAAAAGATAATGCACATTTACCGAATGTTTTTTCAATCAATTTATTATGAATATTAATTTAAAATACATCAAATACTAATTATTTGCGTTGTTTTTAACACATTAACAAATACAAAAGGTCATTTTTAAACAAAACAATCAATACTTTTTAAAAATTTGTTTCATACGATTCTGAAACTTTGATAAAAGTTTAAAAACAATTGTTCGTCTTATTTTGGCCTGTTTTACATAAATCCATTGTCAGATCGCGGTGCCACGCATATAAATTACTTATGAAAGTTTGTATTTAGGTGTTGTCAAATAGTGACGCAAAACTGTTTTGCGTTAGAACGATGTAACTCAAACTTTCGTATTGAAAAAAATGCAACTCGGAATTTGCAGTTCCTACGACTTATTAATTTCCATTATAGATGGCGAAACGTAATATTTGGACGCATGAGGAAACTGTTGCTCTTTTGAGCATTATGGAAGAGCAACGATCTTTGGAGCTCTTTGATGGAAAACTTTATCGGAATTCGGAAGTTTATTGAAAAATTGAAAGGGAAATGCTTAAAAGGGGTTATATTTCTAAAAGCGCAAATCAGATTGAAGTAAGGTGGAAAAATTTGAAGAGGAATTTCATGAGTACGAGAAAACAAAATCAAATCAGCGGCAACGATCGACAATCATGTCCTTATTTTGAATTCTTAGAACGACTGTTAGGCCACAGACCATCAGTTGATGCTATTATTTCAGGCGTAGACACCTGCAGAAGTAAGTATAGCTATGAAATATGAAAATATTTTACTAAAAACACACTATGAATAATTTACAGATGAGAGTGCATACATGTAAAATTATATAATTTGTTTGTCTGACGCTTCAAATAATGCAGATAGAGAAGAAAGCACATCTGATCTGTTTTCATCAGACCAAGAAAGTACGATATTTTACATATTATCTCAAACAAAAGTTGATTTTAATTTTTTTCTAGGAATAACACCCAGGAAAAAGAAAACTGAAAAAAACTGTACTTACTCGAAATCAATCGAAAAATTAGGAGTTATATTTAAAAAAAAACCAAGAGGATTTAACGGAAAAGTTTTTCAAGGAGCAGAAAAATCTGATTAATTTTGATTTTCGAAGTACGAAGAGAAGGAGGAAGAAGCGGAAAAAAAAATTCAAGGCAACTGCGAAAGAACTACTACAAGACAACGAATTTATTCCTGAAAGTATTACGTGAAATATTTGGAAAGGAAAAGTCTTCAACTAATAATGAAACACAAAATATGGATGTTAGCAGTTTTTTTTCGCAATTTCAATGCTGTCGACTAGCACAAAAGAAGTATTAAAATGAATAAAAATTTTGTTATGTGTTAAAACCAGGGCTGTGGAGTCGGAGTCGTGCCCCTGTACATTTAAAGCGGAGTCGGAGTCGAACGCGACTCCGCTTTAAATGTACAGAGCCACGACTCCGACTCCACAGCCCTGGTTAAAACCAGAAAGGATCTGTGATATGTATATGTTGTATGGAATATTTTTCTTTTTTATTTAATAAAAATAATGTTCATATTCTTTAAAAGGTACTCGAATGTTTTTATTATTCCTTCATAAATAAAAGGAAGTTTGTATTTAACTTAAAACATGATCGAAATGCGTATATTAGCCTAATTTTCGTAAATTAGCCTAATAAGGTGTTGCTATTCTTATCAATGGAAATTTAATAGCCATATAGTTTTTAATGTCGTTCCTTATTTCTTCGCCCTGTAGAGTAAATAGTTCGCTATGATCAGATGGGAGAATGAAGACGTTGTTGGCTGATGTAACATCTTCTGTCCATGTATCCTTGCAAGGGATTTTCCTTCTTTCTAAGATGTTATGAAGAATGCAGCAAGTCGCTACAACTTTGGGTACGAAACAAACGTTGACGTCTATTCGCTCGCTTCTGCAGCATTCTCCACCTGCCTTTCAATCGGCCAAAAGCGTTTTCGACGACAATCCGTCCTTTGCTCAGATAGGCATTAAAAGAATCTTCCTCGGGTGTTAAAACTCCTGAATATCCTTTTAGTAGCCACTTTTGCAGAGGATATGCGTCGTCTCCAATAAAAAAAGCAGGAATATGTTTTCCTCCAATAATCTTTGAAGGCTGTACAGGAAATGTAAAATATTTTTCAATAAGAATAATTTAACTTACGTATGTCCTATCATCCATAGTAAGGGAAAGAAATGAATCTTTAAGAACAGTGGCATCATGTGCACTCCCTGGATGTTTGCAGGTGATATCCATAAACCTAACATTTGGGTTGGAATATGTCAATGTGAAATTGATTGGAAAATAGTTTATCTGTAGTTGGAATCTACCAATCCTTTCAGCACTAGCGATGTCCATCACTTTCGATTGATGTAGTCCGAGGTCCCTATTGAGGGTGCCATTATTGGAATGTGGGTCCCATCAATAGCTCCAAGAACTAGCGGAATACCACATTTATGTTCGAAATCATTTATGAAATTTCCGCTTCTATTCCAGAAAGTATTTGTATTTCTTCCTTAAGAATTACTTTTACCATGGCATTACAGAACTTATAAATGCACTTCTGAGCTGTGCTCTTGCGGACACCAAACTGATTTCCGACAACTCTGTACTCGGCACATGAAGCCAGTTTGTAAATTCCAATTGCCACAATTAATTCAACTGATAGGGGTTCACGCACTGTAACAGACTTGTGCGCTAGTTCTGCATATAACTTCCCGCAAATATATTTGAATGTATTTCGATCCATCCGAAAGTTTTCCACCATTTCTTCTTTAAATTCCATGTTGTTTACAACCGAATACCACCAGTGTGTGCTGTGATTTTTCATCCATATTCTTCTAATTCTGTTCTTTGGTAAATTACTCAATATGGTGTTACTTAAATCCATGCGTTTAACGCAGATATAGCCTAATAATTTAACACGCCGCGATAATCTTTTTAAAAACAAACTCCTCCGTTTTCTTTTCATATTCCGATATAAATTAATGATTAATGAAAACTGATTTTGAATTAAGTTCATAAAAGTAACGCACAAAAATTCCATACTTGAAATCGCCCCTACATTTCGCGTTCGTATTAACTTGAACAGATATCCAAGGCAAGTGTCATTTCAATCTCATTTCGATCTTTCGATGCTTCGATCCGGTGCAGCCATATACGCGATTCGAATTTCGATCTTTCGATTCTTGAATCTTTGAATCCTAGTACATATACTAGGTTTCACTTTTGTCTAGATTTTTTATATTCGAACATATGGCCATTATCAGTAGGTGGAGGACCCCACACCATCGGGGTCAGGGCTCCGCCACCATCGGGGAGCCCGGGGCTGTCTGCCTCACCCGGGTTCTTTTGAAAAGAGAGGCAGGGTTTTTCCCTTTTCCTCTTTTTCAGATTTTCAATTTCCTGGCTCCGTGCGTCGTCACGAGCACTGGGTCTGCTTAGTCAGCCCATGTTGCAGAGCCACGGGTGGTTTCCTTAACGGAACTATGCCCCCTTTTGTCCCTTTCGTATTTTTATATACCAGGTTGCGGCTACGACATTATGACGGATGAATAATACGTAGCATCCCGTTTCTAGAGAGCAAACCAACTCGCATTTTCAAGAACCCACCCCAGCCGCAGCGTGCTAGCAAAGCGGCACCCCAGCATCCGTCGGGGTTGGTTAAATGGTGCTCCGCTAGTGCGGACGAGGGGCCTTCAAGGCCATTTCTAGGGCATCCTGCTCTCGGGATAATTCTTTTTGTTTTTTTTTGTTTTTTTGAATTTGTCTCTTGGATGGCATTAGCCATCCCACTTTTTTTGGACCTTAGCCATCTCGGTTCTGGACTTCGGTCTGGTTCTGAGTTGTGCTAAGGACACAGTCCCCAATTCATTATTTTCGCTACAACGCTCTAATTTTTCCTGGCAATGAATTGGTCATCCATGTTGTTTTTCCTTCACTTAGAGCTAACGTTTTGTATATCTTTGATCAAAAGCTACTTTTTATGACTACAGAAATGGACTTAAATGCGCAAGTATTTGTTATAAAGGTCTTTATAGCCTGGTATGCAGTTCGAGTAAAATGCGAATTTTCATATAAATTTGACTAAAGATATAAAAATAGCTAAAACTTAGCTAATAATTTCACTAAATCAATACGGAATTAAACCAAAACCAATAATTAATGATAGATTATATTAGATATTAAAGATTATTTTGAATCGTGAAAATATTTTGAATAAATTATACTTTTGTGAAAAAAAACACACTTAACAGGACATTCATTAACGGCCGTTGAATAAATTATACTTTTGTGGAAAAAAACACACTTAACAGGACATTCATTAACCGCCGTTACATTAATTTTAGCAGATGTAAGCAGCATCGTGGAAAATTATATTATATGTGTTTAATTTCTCTGTGCCCATAATTTATTGTTATCATTGGGAGTATTTGATTCAATTTTTCTTCAGCAAATTCCCGTACTAGGCTTCAAATGAAAACCATAAAGCTCAGTATAATAAAAAGATTGGGTTAAAAATTTACCCGTACAGTTTGTAAACTAAACTCATGTACACAAGCAAAACTTCTTTTGTTCTTTAGTTATTCATAAATTCTTCAATAAAGACACCATTGAAAACAAAGTTTAATTTTCCTCTTTCATCTTTTACGTTTAGAACATTGAAATAAAAAACATACGCACAAATTCATGCGGAATACAAACAATCGTTTTTGATCATACATTCAAATTACATTTTGCAATTAAGCCTTCATTAAATATAGAAGTTTTACACCACTCATTCGAAATCACCTTCTTTAGATGCGATCTGTTTATGTGAAAAATGGGCGGGAAAAATTCCAGCCAGACGGCAGCCTTACTTATCATAAAAATATGTAATCTTCTTCCTACCCGCTACGACAATAACTTATCGCCTGATCCTTCTCCTTTTTTTGATGCTAGACCATATACCAAATTTTAAGATCTAACCTGTTCGGCAAGGCTGATCAAGTTAAATGGACAAACTGTTTAGGGTGGTGAGTCGACGAAAAAAGGAAAAACTCTCAAAGGGATATAAAAGTTAAAATGACAGATAGATTTAAACTCCCAGATACATTTAAACTCAGATACATTTAAACTCCCGCATTATTTTTTTGAAAGGTTCACTAGTTCGTGGTAAACAGGCACAAGACAAGTTGAAGATCGTGATTTAGTAGTGAAATCATAACAGCACGGAATACAGAGTAGTGAAATCAGAATAGTGCAGAGTATTTAGTGAAATCAGAATAGACAGAATACTGAGGAGTGAAATCAAAATAGTGTAGAGTAGTAAAATCAAAACAGTAAACATCATAATTTAAAGCAAATCTAAGTAGTTCCTTTTTTGTCCTAGTAATTATCCGCATAAAATCATCGTATATAGCTAATAAATAGATAATTGTTTTAGCGAGAAATACGCAATGTCTGCAAGAAAAAGCGAAGTGCATTATGGAATCATTTCAATGAAGTTGATTCCAAGCAGGCGAAATGTGTCTACTGCTCAGTAGTTTTAAGTACAGCTTCTGGCAGTTTTGGGAACTTGAGTCGTCATCTAAGAAGCAAGCATCCTACAGTTCGAATTGATGTGGAACGACAGACTGAACAGCTTTCTGAAGCCTCATTCATGAATACCGGCAGTGATTCTAATGAGGGTCATGTGGAAATTATTTCTACCGGAGCTTCAGCGCGAGAGAGCACAGTTCAACCGTCAACATCACGAGCAGGACAACCAGCGCAAACATTGATTATAAGTTATATTCGACCCAACAGAACATCTCTTCGGCGGTCTTCGCAACTGGACAAGCAACTAGTGAAGTTAATTGCGACGGGAAGAAAATTTTAAAATATTTGTTAGCCACATTGATAAGCCACAGTCCGGGATACATCTTGCCATCAAGAAAGACTCTTTCTGAAAATCTGCTTCCGAAGCTTTATAATGAAACAGTCGATGTAGTGAAAGAAAAATAGATGCATCAAAATATGTAGGCATAACTACTGATTGCTGGACCTCAAGAAACAGTGAGAGCTATATTGGCGTGACTGCCCATTATATAGATGAAACTATGGTTTTGTGCTCCAATTTAAAGTAAACATACAAGCAACAACCTGTGCACCTTATTGAAGGAAGTATTTGCTACGATACTCTAAGTGATAAAACAACACAACCCCTTTATCCGCAGCTCTAACAAAGGGGGGTAGTTTCGGGTGCCCGTACTCAGAGGAGAAGGGAGAGTCCGGTATTAGGCGCCACTCGCTTCACAAAATATCCCGAAAATTACCTCGCGACCACCGCCTCGAAGTGAGAAGCTGGCGATGGTTGACAAATTCCAATATTTCACCACAATAGGAAAATGAACGAACGTAGATTATTATTTTCGTTTTTTTTAGCAAATATATTCTTATTCACTATCTCTACACAATCGCACTAAGTGTGTTAAGTTGAATTCCTCACTAAATTTCTTATCTTATGTACCGAAAATATAAATTCATATTGCTCTGCTTAAAAGATAATTAAATATATGAAACTTAAAACTTACAGTGTGCACACTGATCGACGATCCGCCTTCCAATCCTTGAATTCTTCTCCGGTGATTTCGCTGCTTTCGTCCCGAAATTATCGACTCCCACGACGTTCGATCTTCCTTCGTTTTCAACTCGACCCTCTGTCTGAATATTTTCGTAAATGCCCACTAGCGATGGCTCCTTCGACGTTATCAATCCGAAAAAAGAAAAGAAATCCAATTTTATTCTCCTACAGCTTCCGCGGTGCTATTCGAACGTCCGTTCACTCACCAGGCCAATTCCAAAAAGTACCTCCTCTGCATTGTTCGCTTCACTGAAAATTTTTCATCTTATCGGGACTTTCCCGATTCCGTTGGATCCACTCCAACTGGTTTGGTTCCACTCGTTTAGGCATTTCACTAAATTCCCTACTTTGGGACAGTTGACTTTCCCCTCGGCCGCAATCATCCGGCTGCCGTCAGTTGACATTTTGCTCTGTCAGTTTGGTTGGAGCTGAAAGTGTCAGACGGAGGACAACATCGAGTAATGTTTCTGGTTTTGTGGTGCTATTTTGTGGAGCTGGCGGCACGGTCATTTGGCGTGGACATTTACGCCCTGAGGGCAGTCGACGGTCACGCTCGAGGCGGATAATCAGGTCCAAGGTATGTAGCTATCTGTCCAGTGTTATCAATCCGAATTCCATCGGGTGGCAAATTACCCGCGGCCCGTGGCCTCATCCGTTCGCGCAAGTGTCGACAACGAAATATCGATATGCTAATATCGCACCCCCGTTACCCCTTTGAGGGCTCCCGCGTTCATCCGACTTCCATATATGACTCGCGATGATCTCCTATGTGACCCCGTACCATATCAGTCATTCGAGTACTCGCTTGACAGCTGAATGTGGGTCAAACGTTGACCTAGGGCAGTTATTGACTATAGGAATATCTTGAACAATGCGCTGCCCTGAAGTACGTAGACGTGCGTCGGAATCTGAACATTCCGATCCTCCCTCCTCGGTCGTCCTTAGCATTGGCGATAATTTCGGTGTTTTCGGTCAGGTATTTGCAGATCGTTTTTGTTTTTCTTTCCTATAATTGCTGAACATTGTGCGTCAAGAATGTTGTGGTTTGTAAGCGATAGCGTTCGATCGTCGTTTGGCTCAGTATGTCGCCGTGAATTGGTGTAATGCCTATTTCGGCGATCTTAAGTCTATTTGCTTACAGGCTAAGACAACGTTTCCATTACTTATGCCTAACTCATATATGCAATTCCTTATGCCTAACTTATATATGCAATTTCTTATGCCTAACTCACGTAAGCTACGCGACAATCTCCCTATTGGAGAAAGGTGGAGATCTTTTTTTTTTTTTACTATTAGTGCTCCCGGAACTTAAATTGCCGTGACAATCGTTGGAGGCTAAATAGTAAAGTTGAAGCCGTAGTTAGTGATAATGCCGCTAATATTACAGGGGCCATTAGGCTACTACGTGGCTGAGCTTTCTTAGGATGCTTCGCACATTCAATGAACCTAGTAGTTCAAAACGACATCAGTGAAATTTGTCAGTGAATCAGTGAAAACTGTCCGAAAAGTTAAATCGGTTATAGAATATATTAAAAGAAGTAGCAAAGGACAAAACAAGTTGAAAGAAATTCAGCAGCAAATGGGTTTACTTATTTTAAGATTAAAGCAGGATGTTTCAACAAGATGGAATTCCACTTTCGAAATGCTAAATCGTTGTTACGCCAGTGCGTAGGGCAAATCAAATTATTATAATGGAAATAATGAACTCGACAAAAAAAAATGTTTTTCAAAGTGGATAAATAATAATTTAAATTACTTACGGGGAAATATGCCCATGAAAATTACATCAATGATGCGTAAAGGAAAACCTGATTTGTCGCCGAATCGTTTAGAACATCTGCAGCCAGATCAAGCAGCCAAGACGGTCGTAACTTCGCTTCTATGATGATCCTTTAGGAACTGAAGGCGGTCGATATGATGTCACTAACGAAAACCAATAAACATTAGTCGCAAGTTTCGATGAGGATCTTTTAGGGAATGAAGGCGGTCGATATGAAGACACTAACGAAAACAAATAAACATTAGTCGCAAGTTGAAAGATAAACTTGCGAAATGTCAAAGGGCGATCGAACCGCCACCAAGCGGCGAACGAAAAGTACTAAAAGTACTAAGGGCGCGTTCCGATCGCTGCCACTGCGAGAAAATGCACTCGTGAATGCGCGTGCAGCAAGTACATGGGCCAATGCACCCGCCAGCATATTCCCAATCGCACTTTGCCGGCAACGGAATTTGCAGATACCGGAAAAGCGGTAACGAGAATAGCGAAGCGAGGCCCTGTGGGAGTTGGTCTGGTGTTGATTCTTGCTATTCGACTAGCGACGACGGTAAGGTGAAGATCGTAGCAACATCAGAGCAGGAAACTCATTCGAAATTATATTGCATATTGTGTACGACCACGACAAGAATCTCACACTGGATTGAGCTGGGAGGCGATCTTTGGTCGGGAAACTAGATAACTACGTTACGATGGATTTTGGCAAAGTTTTACCTGGGCTTTTGGATGCTACATCGAGTACGAGTGTCTTGCAGTTTATTGACGGCGACAACTACTAGCAGCGAGCGCTAGGACGAACCAACAGTAGAGGCGACATACACGGGGAGTCCCCATTTTGGAAAGCAGTGACCACGGAGTAGATTCGACAAGATAAATCCGATCGGAGGTTAGTTCAGGTAGATAAATTGTAATATAGATGTAAGAAAGTTAGTACTTTTGATAGCATTGTGAAAATTGTGGATAGTGATTCGCGGCGCCGGCGATAGGGATTTTTAATTGTTGAAACGTTTGAATTGGGTCAATATAATTATGTCACTATAGTGTAACGTTGGTGTATTTTTTTCCCCTTTCGCTGGTTGAAGTGGCAACCGTCGCAAACTTCTCGCTTCGAAGCGACGGTCCGTGTAGGCAGGTTCGGTAACGAAGCGAGTGGCGCCCACCCGCGACCTTTTTCCCGCGAGCATTAGCCGCCCGAAACCTGCCGCCATTGTCTCCCAGTTGGGGAAGAGAAGGGTTTTGACCGAGTCTGAAAAGATACTCGTAACATCGTGTGATAAAAATTAAAGAAGCAGTTGTATCAGCCATAGCTCTCTTACGTAATGATTTAACTATACCACTTTCTGATTGGGATGTAATAGAAAGATCAGTGCCAATACTGAAAATCTTTTTCGAAATCACTAATGAGGTGTCAACTGAAAAATCAGTCAGTCTCTCTAAGATAATAATTTACTGTAGCCATATGACTAAACATGTAGCCAAACATTTACAAACTAACTCAGATGATGATTCTGTCAAAAAGATGCAAAAAAAATATAAAATGAAATATTTTCACGTTTTTTTTAAGTGGAGTCAAATATGCTTTACGCGAAGGCCACTCTGTTAGACCCGCGTTTCAAACATAGTGGATTCACCACTGATAGCTTTAAGAAAGTGGTGGCTGAATTGAAAAAAAAATTGCTTGGATTCATTCAGAAGCATCCGAAGCGCAACCAACTTTTCCATTTCAATTAGAAGAGAGAAATGTTTCTATTTCTTCTGCGGACGAAAACAGTAGCTTGTGGGCTGAATTTGATTCAGAGCTTCCAATCACAGCAAAATCCAGTGTAAATGAAGCTGTAGAACTGGAAGTTGATAGGTATATGGGTGATGATTTTTTGAACAGAATGCAAGATCCTTTAAAATGGTGGACTGAGAGAAAACATTTATACTCATACATATACCCTTACGTATTTAAAAGCTTGTGCATTGTTGCGACATCAGTTTCATGCGAACGGGTTTTCTCAAAACCTCAAAACTTTTCTAAATGAAAAAAGAGCTTTATTAAAATCTGAAAAAATGACAAAACTCTTATTTTTAAGCACCAATATGAAATAGATTTGCTGCCAAAATGAGGCATCTGGTTCACGTCGTGTGAATGTAATTGCCTCGATTTATTCTCGGGTGCTGATGTAGGTGACGAAGTTTGTTTTTGTAAATAGGTTGAAAAATTACTTGAATTACTTGTAAATAGAGTAATTGTTTCGTTTTTATTTTAGTTCTTTCTTGACGCGTAATTAACCAGCCAAGCTTTTGGAATCTTGAAAAAAAGTTAATACATTCATTTATCTTTAATTACAAGACAAAAATATATTCATAACGCAGAAATACAGTTCACCATATCGATAACCAGATTCCTGTGAAATAGATTTACATTGAGAAGCACAGAACTAGGGAACTAAATGGTATGTTTCATTGAGAAGTTTCTCAAAAGTGAACGAGATATAGTAATTGAACTGAATCTAATGAACTGTTTTGCGCAAGTCCAATGAATGATTTGGCATTGAACTAGTGAGCTGTTTTAGTGAAACGTTTCACTTTACTGAACAGTTTTGCGCAAGCCTACTTATCACCCAGCACCCAACGGTATGGTTGAAAGAACAAACCGCCAGCTTAAGGCAGCTCTCAAATGCCACCAGAACGACAGCTGGGGATACACTCCTCCAACTTTACTGCTAAGTATTCGTTCAGCTTGGCAAAATGATTTACAAGCATCAGCAGCAGAGTTAGTTTATGGAGAGCCACTACGTTTACCTGGGAAGTTTTTCGCATCCAACCCAAAAAATGCAGCCAGTACGAAGAGTACAGAATAGCTCACAAAATCGCGCCAAACTTTTAATCAACTTGGACCAGTAAGTGGTTCTCGTCACGGCGAAAAACCAACCTTGGTATTCAAGGATTTGCCTTCAAGCAGCCATGTGTTTATCCGACAAGATGGTCAACGAGGACTACTGCAGTCACCATATCAAGATCCTTATAAAGTGATCCACCGTACAGACAAAACAATTAGTATTCATAAAAACGGAAAAGACATCGTAATCTGTATCGACCGTGTAAAGCCAACTTACACATTAAATAGTGGCATCGAAAGTGAATATCATAACTTGCCACACACACCTACCGAACAAACATCGAAGTTGGAGAGACAATCTGCGGATAGACTATTGCAAAACCAACTATTAAATCGGAATCATTAACTGCGAGCATTAGATCCATTTGTCGACGACCAGGAACTATTGCGTTTAACCGGAAGAATTAATCACAGCAATTTCTCATATGAAGAGCGACATCCAATTATAATACATCGGAGCCATCACTTGACGAAGTTGATAGATGAATACGAACATCGAATACAGTTACACGCCAACTTTCAACTTCTGCAAACGACATTCATCGGCGCAGGATCATCATCAAATAAGTCATCAGAAGCTGTAAAAGATGCATTCGGAATAAGGTAAATACCATGTTGCCGAAAATGGTACAACGACCAGCGGTACGCGTGACAAAATCGCGAGCATTCTCCAACTGCGGTGTAGATTATGCGAGTCCCATCATCATCATATCTTGGCGGGGACGTGACGGAAAACATTACAAGGCCTACATTGCATTGTTCATTTGTCTTTGCACCAAAGCGGTACATTTGGAAGCAGTTACAGAGCTTTCAACTGATTGTTTCCTGGCGGTATTGAAGCGTTTCATATCTCGACGCGGAGTGCCTACAAACAGGGCCGGATCTTCTTCTGGAGCCAATGGAGCAGCTGCGCCGGGCGCAGATGAGAAGGGGCGCATATTGTTTGATCATTTTTAGTTCATAATAACAAAAATTCTATTCAATTCGCAGTTTATATTCTTATTTGTTTTATTTTTTTTTCAATGCGAACTTTGTTCTCACAGATTGTTACATGCATTTTAGGCTTCAAAGCAGCCCTATTCGCATATAAAATTCACTTGCTGAGCAACAGCAAAATTTACAAACGCGATCGCTGTTTGGGGCGCAAAAATTGCATTAAGCACTCACAACAATAGTGTTTATGAATGAATTTAGATAACTTCATTCTACTCATTATTTTACTTCGTTGTATGCTGCATTCCTCTTCATTTGGGTTTTTCCACACCTTCAAAAAATTCAACACAAAAATCCACAAGAGCAATTGCCCTGGCGCGAAAATCTATAATGCTCCATTCACCACTTCATTTCGTATGAAGAAAGCATAAGCATCATTACTCGCATTATGCATTTTTGTGTATGATTTTGGTGCGAGATGAATTCTTGCGCCAGCGGTATCAATGTTTTTCAAGCATTCTACTTCCAGGTTTACTTCGTATTCTCTCATTCTCTGTTGATTTCACATTCTAATGTATATTGAGCTGCTGCTACTGTGTGTGCAGGTTGATAAAGCAACTTGATATCGGCAATAAGCAGGTTGATTTCGGCAATATCGGTGCGGAAAATTTTTTTGCGCCAGTGAAAAAATACATATCGAAGTATGATTTTTCCGCGGCCTTGGCTTTTGGTAGGGGAAAGGGGGGTATTGACGGCCATAGGGTAATGACGGCCATCACCATTGTCGGTACTTAAAATTAACGTAGGTCGAAACCGTTTACCGTGACAGAAAGCTTGTTCCATAAGCTTGTTTTTAAGTATATGCTGAAGTGTGTGGATTTATTATAACTTGTAGTTCTAGACCAATGCCGATACGTAACTATCCGAAAGTTTTAAAAGGTGTTCAAAATATCGATTATTTCGTCAACACTACGATCTACACAATAAAGGTAAATATGGTAAAATGTTGCTATTGATATTAGCTTTCTAAATCAAGTAAAATTTTTCATGTGTCTTGCATAGTTTATGTGTACTGCATGCTTGCGCAAAATTAGGCTAGTGGGGGAATGACGGCCACTTGAGGTGGGGTAACGACGGCCATTTCATTTGAAATCCGCAAGATAATATTCTCCACCATTAAAGCCTATAACAGTTAGCGAGTCCATCAGTCATCTGTCAGCAGCCAAGGCAACTTGAAGGTATGCAGTGTAATTTGTGTCATAATTTGTAAAAAGTGTGATGTTAAGTGAAAAAATTTATTTGTGTTTGTCAAGTTGCTAATCAAGCATTTCTTTGTCACAGTCAACATGCCACGTAATTACGTGAAGAAATCGAACGATGGGCCCAAACAATATTATTTGCAGACCATCATAAATGCCGTGAAAGCCGTTCTCATTGATCATGAAAGCCAACGCAGCACAGCAACCGTTTACAGCATGGCCAGATCTTCTTTACAGCGTTATTTGTCAATTTGTGTTACTGAATTCGGAGAAGATTTATCATCTGTGACCGATGAGCAGTTGAAAAAAGTGCTTTCTCCGATGTCAGCACTTGGCAAGAAACCGGTGATTATTTTTTTTATTATAATACCTATTTATTAACGATAATCCTTGTTCATAATGCTTAAAGTCATTAGGACATGTTTCACGAGTACCTCCCTTGACCAAATGTCTGAATTTAAAATCGAAAGAGAAAAAAATGTAATTTTTTCATTTCATGGTGACATAATACAATTTTGAAACAACAATTCAAAAATAGTAATTTACGTGTTATTTTACGAAATTGTTCTGTTTTTTGAGATCTTGGTTGATGACAGTTAAATCGATTGATGAATGAGATTCTTTTGCTGGTACATTCGAAGGGATAATGATGTCCAAAAAATGGAAGCCTTTGTTTCTTCGAAGGTGCTGACAAATGAATCTCAGTCATTAATCAATTTAACTGTGACCAACAGGGATCCTAAAAAGTAGAAAATTATCGGAAACTGGCGCAAACATTATTTTTTCTGTAATCTCCGAGAACGTTAATCATCAGTCCTTTGTTTTTAGTTTCGGAAAACCTTTTTCTTTTCTTGAAATTTTCGAATCATTTATATCACTGGGAAAAATGACATTTTATCTTAGCTTAACGTATTTATGTTAAGGTTCTGGAATTTTTCCGAATTTCTTAGGTACTTATATTTTTTTCGATTTTTATGTCGTCAGATTTTCAACAGCAACCAAGAAGATACTTTGGTAAAGTACATCATTGCGTGTTCCAAACTTCATTATGGGCTCACCAGAAACAATGTTCGTGTTCTGGCTTTGGAGTTCGCCAAAAAAATATCAGTGCCATATCCAGAAGGGTGGAGCGTGGCAGGAATGGCTTCAAAGGACTGGTATTACGGTTTTGTGGCTCGTTCAAAGCGCCTGGCATTGCGGACCCCGGAGAAAACTTCCTTGGCACGAGGTAATAATTTTTGTGAAGAAAATGTTACTGGATTTTTCTCCAATTTGAAAACTATTCATGAGGCCCACCATTTTACGCCGACAAAAATTTGGAATATCGATGAAACTTCCCTCTTGACCGTGCCGAATAAAGTCCCGAAAGTTGTTGCTGAGAAAGGCACAAGGAATGTTGGTCAGGCCACGTCTGCCGAGCGCGGCACGTTAACTAGCATGTGTGTTGGTATCAATGCAGCAGGCCATTACTGCCCACCATTTTTCCTGTTCCCCCGGACAAACATGAAAACCATATTCATGGATAACTGTCCCACCGGCGCAGTTGGCTATGCCAATAAATCTGGATGGATGGATAAAGAACATTTCGTCCTTTTCCTTGAGCATTTTATCCACCACACTTCGCCTTCTGAAGCGGATCCGTTGCTGCTCATCATGGACAATCACACATCGCATGTTTCTGTTGAAGCAATGGATTTGTGCACCGAAAACCACATCTCTGTTTTAACGATTCCGCCTCATTGCTCTCACAGAATGCAGCCGTTGGATGTATCAGTTTTTGGTCCGTTTCGGAAAATGCTCACGATGAAGCAGATAGAATGGAAGCAGAACCACGGTGGTCGCGAAATCGAAATCCATCATATCGCTCAACTTACGGACCAGGCTATGTTGTATTCTTTCACCGCCTCAAATATTCGTTCTGGTTTCCGGGCTACTGGCATACATCCATTGAATTCAAACATTTTCGGTGAATGCGATTTTGTCGCGGCTCGTCTCAGCCAGGAAAATTTAACTGCCCAAATGGCTGAAACTAACGATGATCTAAACAACCAGCCGAATTTAAGGATTCTGCCACATGAAGGTGATGCTATTGCTAGCCGAGAAGAGGTAGAAACTTCTGTTTCTGACGTTCCTAGCACGAATATTTCTGACATTGCCAGCACCTCTGCATCATTTCTTCAATCATCTGTGGTTCAAGTAGGCCCGCTCCAATTTGTACAACCAAGAAAAAAAGGCAATCAAGGCCGGAAAGCAATGAAGAGCACAATTTTGACTACCCCTGAAAATATCGCTGAACTGAAGCAGAAGGCTGAGAAACAGAAGAGCAAAGAAACGTCATCGCCTGCCAAACAGCCAGCTAAGCGCCAGAAAAAGGGAGTGCCATCGCCAGCCAAGCAAGTACGGAAAGTCCAGCGTCGTCGTCAATCCCCTTCATCAGAAGAAGAAGAATTAGATCGAGACTTCTGTTTGTTGTGTTTGGAGTTGATGCCACAAAAATTGCATCGCTTCAATTCGATCCAGTGCAATACATGCAAGCGGCCATTCCATATGAGATGCGTGGAAAAAAAAGTTGTTCAATTGCGCTCTTATTACACATGTCGTAACTGCGACTCAGATCTCGACAGTGAAGATGAAAATTAATGTTGTCGCATTTTAAGTTTAAGGCGTTTTTTTCAATTCGTTTCTGTTAAGCTGTTTGTGAGCTATCAATAAAATTACAATAATGAAAATGTTGAGTTTTCATTTGTTTTCCTTTACAGAGCCTTCATTAAGCATTCACAGCGATTTGTGTTGATATTTGTGCGATTTTTTTCGGTTTTTGAGAGTGGCCATCATTACCCCACCATTTTTCTAAGTGACGAAAACCAACTTTTTTTTCAATTCTAATTTTTTTTAGTTTCAATCAAAATTTTTCAAATCTGCCGATATACTTTGTTAGCATTTGAGTTAAACTGTTGGTTTTAACTTTTGTTTGTTCAAAAATGTCAATTTTTGGATGTGCTTTGATGCTGAATGAAAACTATGCCGTCATTACCCCCCTTTCCCCTACACTTGTCCGTTAGCATGAATAAACTCATGGAAGCATTTAGGCCGTATTCATAATATATGCTAGTAGTAGAAGTTATAATCGGTCTTCCGGTTTACAGTTTCATTTTATTAGGGAAATAATTTTCTAATGATACGTTTTCAGTTTAAGGAGCAGAATAAATTGTGGAACTTTCAGTTTCAAAACTTAACTGAAGTACGTTTCATATGGGTAGTTTGAATAGTAGCGAATTTAAATGTTAAAGTTCTTTGATTCGAAACTCAAGTTCAGCTTAAATTATTTTGTAAAAATAAAGGTTATTGATTTGTGATCACGGTTCCCTTCTTGTCTATAATCGCATAGACAACGTATATCGTCTCTAAAGAAAGATAAGCTTTAGAGATCGATTACGCTCTAGTGGAAAGCAGTATAGATAGCCGTCCGCACTTAAGAGTGAATGTAGAGGCTGTTAAGATGGAGGGACTACTAGACTCGGGGGCGAGCCGCACCATTTTAGGGAGGAAAGGGTGGACTCGTCTGGCGAATAAGGGGCTCCAACTAGATCGTGCAGGGATCGAGGAGTTCACGTTGAATGGCCGAACACATGAACTGGACACCTTGGTGATTCTGTCTGTTAGATTGAGATGATTGAGGAGCTGATTTTAGGAGTCGATTTCTGGCAGCGGTTCGGAGTCGTCCTAGATATAAAAGGACGGCAGTGGACTTCTCTTGCCGCAACGGAGGTGGTGAAAGCCAGGGCATTACAGGGTCGGGCCCGCTTGTCGAATGAGGAGGCTCGAGGTTTGACGAACCTCCTGGAGGAGCAGTTCAGGTTGATGGAGTATGGACTGGGCTGCGCGAAGTCGGTGAGTCATGTCATCAACACGAAGTCATCCCCAATCAAACAAAGATATTATCCCGTGTCGCCTGCAGTGCAGGAAAATGTCCGTAGCAACGGAGAAAATGCCAAAGACATTGGGCCAATGCACCCGCCTGCATGCGTAAATGGTATGGTGGCGGCGACGGCACTCTAGATACCGCATAAGCGATGATTGGAAACCTCAGGCGAGGCGCGATGGGAATCAGACAGGCGCTGAATCGTCCTATTTGGCTAGGGAACTTGGATTCTGGGCGAGTGCTGGACAAGAATCGAGGAGGCTTGGCACAGTTTGATAGCGAAATATTAGACATTGGAGCTAGAGGCGAGACGTTTTTTCGTTTGGAATATCGACAAGATCAAGCACGAGTGATCGGAAGTAAAGTGGCTCGATTAGATCGACAAGTGTGACAAAATTGGTGGCGAGCTGAGCGCACGGTGTTAGCTACTAGAACACGAAACAGAAGGTGCAACAAAAAGAATAGAACGAGCGGCGACTTCGCGGGGAATTCCCCGAATGCGCGAAGAACACATCTGGGGAGACTCGACGGGACGAATCGATTCAGATATCTTCAGGTGATTGATCGTTATCTTAGATATAAGTACTTTTGTAATAATTAGTTTCATTCGAATTGGTTAACGAAATAAGATTGTGTAGTGCGGCACCGACAGTAAATGATAAAAATATTAGCTCAGAATAGAATGTTTGTATGAAATTGTGAAACTGGTGTTATCATTGTGAATCGCGTGGTTTAGTTATTTCAAATCGCGGGCCGTGCACAGTATTCGCCGCCGTCTTTTCGCTTCGAAGCGGCGATTTGAAGGCAGTTTTCTGAAGTTGAAGCGAGTGGCGCCCACTTACGTCCCTTCTCGTGAGCTAGAACCGCCCGGAAACTGCCGCCCTTGCATCCCAGTTGGGGAGTGAAGGGTTTTAGACCGTGTCGGGAGTAGAGCGGTAACAAACAAAAACGCTCAACTCATACTCGGTTAAATTAGAAAATTACCATCAGGTCCAGTAATACAACTTACAAAATACATCCAGTAATACAACTTGCAAAAGACATCGTCGAAAACCTTGGCGGCTGTACATTTTGTGTTATACGGAGAATGCGCAAAACCAAACTTCGTAAAACGAAACATACGAAAATATTCGCAGTTGAACTTTGAAAATGACGATCGCGAGTGTCGCATAGCCAAAATAAGTACGTCGTTAAGTATCAACGAAATGAGGTCGGTAGCCATTTTTATGATTGCGATGTTGCTACTGCTCTAGATGCGTCGGAAATAACACGCAAAATAATCGGCTGTATCGAAAACGAATCGCAGAAAAATATGGTGGCCACCTCCGAACGATCATCAAATCCATCAAATTGAACAATAGCTGCCAGATTTAAAGTGCAAACAGAAATATGCGAATTAAAAGACAGCGTTCTGAGTAAAGAATTAGAGATTCTCGAAATTGAAACGGTCCTAATAAATTTGAGAGCTTCCGACAACAACGAGAAAGATATATCTCTCAAAGAAAAATAACTAAAGACGAAGAAAAAAATTATCGAAATTCTTGAGAAACGAATTTCAAATAAAGAATTGCTACTTGAAGTGCATGAAATGGAACAAACAAGGCAAAAGGTCAATGATTGTGTGTATAGTGCAAGTAATGAAGATGGCGTGGACAATGAAGATAGAGTTGCAAGCTGGGCAAGTAATGCTGGTACGCGAACGTTCGAATCTGAAACTCAAGTGCAAGACCTAGCGAAAACAATGAACAATTTTAATCGCGTCAAACGTTTGGGAGCAATCTAATGCCCTTCGAAGGGTCGTCGTATTTAAAGTGGCCGGTATTCCTTGCGCAGTATGAAGTAGCTGGCAAAATATGTGGTTTTTCGGATACAGAAAATGTGATGCGCCTGGATCAGGCCTTGCGTGGCGAAGCAAGACAATGCGTTGAACTATTGCTATGTACGGCACGCGAGTCGAATGTAATTCTAAACATTTTAGAAACGAAATATGGCCATCCTGAGTCATTGCTTGCGGAAATTGCGAAAATGATACGAGGACTCAAGCGCGTTATTGATTCAGATACGCTTATGGAATTGTGCTGTATGATGCAAAATATTTCAGCAGTGATTAAAGGTAAAACTTTCAATTTCGTGGATCAGAGGAACATCATTTCCCAATTTCTAAGTAAACTGGCAAGCCACATAGTGACGTCATGGGGAGCACACTTAGTTTCACAAAAAATAAAGCCCAGAGAAGAAACGATGGACGACTTCGCGAAATGGGCACAGAGCATGTCCGAAATAAGTTCCCGAACTACCTTTATGAGTACGGAATTGACAGAAATGAGTTCGAGCTCAACGAATGCCCGAGTGCCCTCATGCTCATCACAATCCAGAAGTTGCAAAGCATGTAACACAACGGAGCACACTTTAGATCGTTGTCCAGTATTTAAAGTCGCAGACATAAAAAAACGCTGGAAATCAGCTGAAAGCTGTCATGCATGCTACTGCTGTCTGAGATACCATCGTGCTGGCTGTAACAACAAGAAACCGTGTGGCATTGGAGGCTGTGGGTAATTTCATCACCAGCTTTTGCACAAAACCCCAACTTCACCCAACACTGTACATGTGACAGCTTGTACAACTGAAGTCAACTGCGACGTCTTGTTAAAAATAATTGCTGTACGGCTACGTAGTCCATCTGGATGTATAACTGTTAAAGCGATACTGGACGAAGGAAGCACAACTACTTTGATTGATTCAGCGATAGCGTCTTCGCTCGGGTTAAAAAGAGCTACATCTCCTTTTTGTTGCAAATGGACCGGAGATATTTACCGTTTCGATGATACATCGCAGATCGTCCAGGCAGAAATATATGGAGCCGCAGAAGATGTATCAAGGTATTTTCGCTTAAAAGATGTACGAACCGTAAACGATCTGAATCTTCCCAATCAAAAATGCGACATCGACACGTTGGTAGACAAATTCCCTTTTATCAAGCAGGCAAATATCACCTGCAATTATTCCAAAAATAATCATGATATGAAACCAGCGCTTCTAATTGGTCAAAACAACGCGAAACTCATCGTCACGCGACAGATGATTCAACTTAATGTCGGGACACCAATTCTTTTTTCTTTTTTTCCTTCCTTCCTTCCAATCTCTCCATCACTCTATCAGCGTGCACAGTCCATGTGCACCATCTTTACCCTCCAGTAACTTTTTCATAGTGCTTTTCAGGCAACTAGTTTGTTGGTATAAGGGGCAGCACAATTCTTATTAATATGGTAAAAAGTGATGTAAGCCAGTCTGGTCCAGGTAGTAGATGGTCATTTAGTGAGTAACCATTTACCTTTGCCGCAGCGTCAAACACTATTCGTGCTTTCCCAGGTTTGTTCGGATTTTGTACTGTAACATCAGCAATGTCACATGATCCAAAACAAAAGGATCATGATGGCAATTATTCAGAAAATAAAATATTACAAAGTTGAACATTGTCGCCAGCCATTCAGTCCATGCTGAGAAACATGGACTGTAAACATTAAAATAAACATTCATCGGTCGTATGAGTCGTTCGTATGAGACATAGGGACTGAATGTATTTGTGAATTGTACTTGTATTTGTAATAATAAACGTAGGTTTCTATAAACAATAAACTCATAAATAATACTCGCGTTACATAGCCGCTGTGAAGAGTAATAAAACTTCGTCATTGCGAAAGTACACGGTGCATGCACGTGATATCTATCAAACCAAAAAAAAAAAAGGCACAAAACGCTGGAATAGCTTTAAAATTTTTACTCAGGGAAGACAATCAAATCGTTTTAAATAAGCTACAGAGAAAAAATAACGCCGATGACCCTGCCCGCAGTTAATTACATCACATTAAACGGATGCATCAATCAGGCCAATCTACTCAATAAATCCAGTTCCAGCGAAAGAAGTTTCTTCAGTAGTTTTATATACATTGGCACTAACGATTTCTTTCTTTTTAGTAAATAAGCAGGCCAATTAACATCTTTTTAGGAACAGTGCATATTTCAAACAAATCTTTGTACAATAATTTTCAATTTTAAAACATATGCAAGGTTTCTACGAGCACATTACCAAATACCCGATTTCGGAAATAATCTTTCACAGTGAGTACCTAAACTACAACTATAACTAAATCAAACTTACTATTTCAATCACTTCATTTCATTATACACTAATTTAGAAACATATGCAAAGTGCATAATTTATCCCACATATGTTCACTTATTGCAATATATCAGAATATTTGTTTGCTGTATCAAAGTATTTACGAGGGTAAATCAAATATAAACGAGACTTTCGGCCGTTCGGGCACAATAGTGGTGGGAGAACGTTCCCGCTTCGTTTGGCGATAGGTAGGTTTGTCAGGAGTGGAGGAAGCACGTTAGCCCGGCCCCTCAACTCTCTTAGTGCCAACCGTGACGATGTCGGAGCAAGAGGTACATTCGTCGATTGCGCAACGTGTTGTAATCAAGTTTCTCGCTGCAGAAGGCGTAAAACCGGCCGAAATCTTGAGGAGATTGACTGCCCAGTTCGGGGAAGAGACACTGTCGCGAGCCAGAGTGTTTGCATGGCATAAACAGTTTGTGGGTGGTCGTGATCATGTTGAAAATGAGAGCCATAATCGCAGACCCCGCACCAGCATTACAGCGAACAACATCAGCTGTGTTGGACGGCTTATTGAAGATGACAGGCGTCTTACCACTTCTGAAATTGCAAGTGAGGTCGGGATAAGTTATGGGAGCACTTACTCCATACTCACAGAGGGGCTTGGGTACCGTAAGGTGTGCGCCAAGTGGGTTCCTCGCCTTCTCACAGCAGAACAGAAATTGAATCGACTTCAGGTGTGTGAGCGTCTTCTGGCACGATTTCGGGAAGAAGGGGACCCATTTCTGACTCACATCATCACCTGTGATGAAACTTGGGTGCACCACTACACCCCTGAGTCCAAACAAGCGAGTATGGAGTGGAGACAAAAAGGAGAACGAGGACCAGTGAAAGCCAAGTCACGACTGTCAGCTGGCAAGGTTTTGGCTACGGTTTTTTTTGACCAGCGTGGTTTGCTGCACCTCGATTTTTTGCATGAGCGCAGGACAATCAATGCGGCCTACTACTGCGACATTTTGACTGAGGTCCGACTTGCATATCGCCGCAAAAGACGAGACCTACCGATGAGGAAAGTGGTTCTTCTCCATGACAATGCTCGCCCCCACACAGCAGCCTTGACCAGAGAAAAATTGGAGCAACTGGGGTGGGAGACCCTGGACCACCCTCCTTACAGTCCAGACCTGTCACCCTGTGACTTTCATGTGTTTGGTCCTCTCAAGGAAGCATTGGGAGGCCAAAGATTCGACAGTGATGCTGAGGTGGAAACCTACGTGCGCAATTGGCTGCAGACACGACCTGCATCTTTCTATGTGCAAGGAATTGGGAAGCTGCCTATCCGCTGGGAAAAATGTGTTTCTAAAGCAGGAGATTACGTAGAAAAATAAGATATGTACTTTTTTGCATTTAAAATAAAAATAAATTTTCTAAAAATAAAGTCTCGTTTATATTTGATTTACCCTCGTATTAGCTCGGGATTTATACATATTTTTATATATTAACAATCAAAATGTCGGTAGCAAGGAAAGTTCTGAAAATATGTCGGACCAAGACAGACCAGGTACTTCTCAGAATACTCCAAATTCACTAACAAATGCAATATCTAACCTTTATGACGGCAATCTTAAAATTCCTCCATTTTGGGGTAATCGACCTGACCTTTGGTTTCATCAGGTTCAAACACAGTTTCGCCTTAAAGGAATCACATCCTTTAATACCAAGTATGATCATTTGGTAGCTGCCTTGCCAGCCGAAACAATGGAAATACGGATGCAATCTTTAGCCCACCAACAACAAGCAGATATGAAAATGTAAAAGCTTTACTCTTGAATCGTAGCAGAGATTCGGAAGAGCGCAGACTAGACGCCCTCTTGCATAAGGTCAAATTAGGAAATTATAAACCATCAGAGCTTTTTCGGCACATGGAGGCATTGGCTGGAGATAATAGTCTCATCAATAATTCTTTATTGAAAAACCTTTGGCTGAATGAACTCCCAGCACCCCTTCAGGCGTGCATGATTGCAATAGAGGATTCGCACACCCAGGAAGATTTTTTAACATCGCGGATAAAATATTTGACTCTTCTCCAACTCCAAAAGTATCAACTATTAGTGAAAGCAGCTTCTCTGAAAATAAAAAAAGTTTCATTAATTTAGCGGAAATAGTCCAAGATATGTCCGAAAAACTAAAAGTACTCGAAATCAAAAATTCTCGGACAAGGAGCACAGGGCCATACAACAAACGATTTTATTCGCGATCTCGATCAAAGTCCTGTTCGAAAAACAATATTGGCTGGTTCCATAATACCCAGGTCACTAAAAAACGAAGTACAAAAATAATTGGCAAAATTATTGGAGGATGGTATCATTCGACCTTCTAGATCTCTTGTCTGGATAGTACCAAAAAAATTGGGAGCTGCCAAAGAAAAAAAAAATATCGAATGATGACCGACTACCGAAAACTCAACTCGGTGACCATCTCCGACCGATACCCAAATACCCGAAATTAATGAGGTCTTAGCCTTCACCCAAGTCGGCTAAGACCCGATAGCCAACTTGAAAAGTGGATTCCATCAGATCCCTTTAAAGGAAACCGGTATAGAGAAGACAGTCTTCTCAGTAAATAACGACAAATTTGAATTTACTAGACTCCAGTTCGGACTCAAGAATGCTCCATCTATATTTCAAATTATCCGCAAGTAATAACATATTTTGCTATTAAATGCTGGTCTATCAGATGAATATTGGGCAGAAGCAATTAATACTGCTGTATATAAGAAATCGTTGTTTTCATCGAGCAGTTGAATTAACTCCGTACGAAGCATATTTTAATTGTAAACCAACCATATCACATCTACGAGAATTTGGCAGCATAGCTATAGCGTCAAGGGCAAAAAAGGGATCAAAATTTCAACCAAAATCTGAAGGATACATCCAAGCAGGATATGGCGAAAATCAAAAAGCATGTCGTTTGTTAACAAACACAAAATATTTACTACAGTCGTGACGTTTATTTTGACGAAAGTAATTGTGAACATGAAGAAAATATTGTTTTGTATGATGTCACGGTTTACGGTTTTTTTTTCTTCAAACAAACAAAATTGCCACCGTCCTCCAGGAGAGAGAACTATGGAGATTGAGTTACAATCACATTCGACAAGAGCACAGGATGCTACGTTTTGATAGTATATTAGTAAGTTAGTTTATGTTTAGAATATTGGATGATTTAAACAGCAGAACTCGCCGAATCATCGACGGAAGAAAATTCAAGTTAGCTAGGTTTAAGATTTTGTGCATAGATTTGGATAGAAGTTTCATTTAATATACCATATATTTCTTTGAGGATTTATTACAGAGGATATAGATTGTACTTCGAGATTAAATGAATCTACCATTAATAGTAGCGCGGTAATAGCAAATTAGTGTTTGGATAAATTTGAAAAATAAAGTGTAGCATCGTGTGATTGGCATCCGAATCAAATTTTTTTTTGTGATCCGAATCAAACTTTTCTTCTCGCTTCGGGGCGACGATTCTGTGGTAGATTCCAATAGTGAGTGAATGGCGCCCGACCCACATCATTTTTCGTGAGCGAAGGCCACACAGAACTACCCCCTCTTGTCCATGTCGAGGACAAAGGGCCTTAGATCGTGCATTTCGCAGATAACGGTAACATTGTTCAAACTATGGTAAAGAAACTAAAGAATGTAGAATAAATACCAAAGTTAATTTTCCAAAAAAGGATATAGACTCCGAAGGAACTGAGTTCGAAGATGCATAGGACGACACGCTAGTGGTTAATGTTGAAGAAGATATAAACACAGAAAAATCCAAGATAGCCAGGAATCCAATTACAAATTTGAGGCTTTAAATGAATCCGAACGGAAAAAGACAATTCTGCAAACACCACACCACCCGCCACAAAACGAAGTCGTGAAAGATCTAAGAAATAGGTCGCAGGGCTGAATGTATTGATAGTTAGCAAACCGACCACATACGAAGATGCCATGTCGAGTCCAAATGCACAAATATGTGAACATGCAATGCAGGACGAGTTCGATGCCTTGGTTCGACATGAAACGTGGGAACTTGTTCAATGTAACAAGGAAATGAACGTAATCGGATCAAAGTGGGTGTACAAAATTAAAAAAGACGAAAATGGCTGCGTCGAAAATTATAAGGTACGATTGGTAGCGAAAGGATGCGCACAAAAATATGATATCGATTATAACTAAACCTTTTCTCCAGTCATCAACTATCAGACTGATTCTAGCACTAGCTGTACAGTATGGGGTGGAAGTCCATCAGTTTGACGTAAAAAATGCTTATCTTAATGATCGACTAAAGCAAACAATATGCATGGAGCAACCAAAAGGTTTCAACGCAAATAAATTTTGTATGATTATTGAAACGATCATTATATGAACTAAAACAATCCGGTCGCGAGTGGAATGCAAAAGTAAATATTTTGAAAAAAGAACTTAAATTCAAAAGATTAGAAAAAGACAGGTGTGTCTATTTAAAGCGAATTCACGGTCGATTAATATAATCGTGTTATATGTCGACGACATACTCTTAGCATGAGGTCATACCAAGGACTTGAAGGACATTAAAAGCAAATTGGCAACAGTAATTGACATTGAGGATAAAGCCAACGCAAACCAAACTCTTGATCTTGAAATCGAGGGTAGTAAAGACAAACAAAATGTGAACAATATTTTAAGTGAATACTGTTTAGATGAGTGTAATGACGTTAGTACAAAATAGGACTCAGGTGAAAAATTAGAAAGGTGCGCGGAATCTAACCAAGCAAGCTGTACGATGCACGAACCGAAAAAATATCAAGAGCTCATGGGGAGCTGATGTATCTAGCAGGGTCAACACGTCCAAACATCATGTTTACAATTAGTAAGTTGTCACAATAAATACAATACCCAATCTCAAATCTTGAATTTTGTCAAATGCAAACTTCATTTCTCAGAAAACGACACCTGCCACTCGTCACCAGTTAATTAATATAACGCATACATTTGATTGGAGATCCAGTCCTCGACCGATGTCCAATATTATAATCATTAAAAACTAAACCTAGAACCAATCCAGGGCTCATAACAGCTCTACTGCTCTACTCTTTCAGTCAAACGCAAGGCTTTTAACTAACTACAACCGCCATACCTACGAAAGAACGAATCGGAATCAGGATGACTCACAATCCAAGGCAACATCAGCGGGCGGATCATAGCAGGTTGTAGCATCCTACACGTTTCCCAACTGGGAAACACGCTTGCTACTTTTGCCTCAGAAATTTCACGTTTCCAGGACAAAAGTACAAGCGAGCGAAACGAAATTCAAAACATGTTACTGCGATGTAACTGTTTCTTGTTTCTCGGAATTCAGGCTGCGGCAATGCGAGCAATAGGTTGCAGGTCGTGGTGGAGATCGGCTGAACCGAAAAAGTAAGATGAAATGAGGGTTTCAAGTATCTACATCAACGCCACGTGACAGCATTGACGATTTTCCAAGAAGATATATGGTTGTTCCTAGTCGAATTTGTAATATCTATGATGATCGGAAGTGTGATGATCGGAAGAACCCCGAAAATTGCAATTGACTAGGGCAAAAGTGGTCAAATAGGGTTAAATATGTGTTCAAAGGACTAATTTACTTGGGACTGGGCGGCTGAAGGCTCTTGGGTATGATTTGCCCGTTGTTTAATTGAAACGATGATGATCAATAACTGTAATTGCGCACTTGAGTTTATATATAGTAATCATGAATTGAATCTGACAACTGTGCAGTGAAGTGTTGAATTTATTTGCTGCGCATGATACTGGCTGAATTTTTTTTGAAAGTGTGTGAACCCTGAAGATATCTTATGTGGCAGCCAGATCATAAAGGGTTAGAGTCATCGACAAATGCATGGAATCTTATGTCAGCCAGAGTATCCCAGCAACGTAGCTGGCGTGGAATGAGGACGTGTTCATTTCAACAACCCAAAATCAATTCGTACTCGGCCAGAACAACTACAAGGTTAGTAATTTAGATGCTTTTGAGTCATGCAGGGCAGGCCTGGTTCTAGTCAACAAGGACCGGGCGGGCCGAGGTATGATGCCCCATACCGATGGGCCACTGTTCCATTGTATAAGCAGCACCTTTCCTGCGGACCGCATAGCGTCCTTGAGGCCTATACACCACCACTTCCGCGGCTATCTAGAACATTTTCCCATGCCTTCCAAGGCTAGGCTTTACTTAACTTCAAAAATTGATAAGATTCTTGCTAACGATTTAAATGCGTATCTCAATTTCTATGCAGAATACTGGACACCTCTAACTATGACATATCATAAGTTTATATATGTAGTGTTTAGATCTACGAGTGCCTGGACTGATTCATGGAAAGAGAGAACATACGACAAAAAACATATGTCAAGCGAATAAGTGAAAAAAGTCAGTCGTCGTTTAGACCAGACGTGATCACCCATAGATAATTTTATTCCTAAGCATTGTTTAGTTTGTATTTCGAATTTTTAATAAACTTGTTGTTACGGTGTAACGAATTGAGTCACCGGATCTCAATTAAAGAGAAATAGAAAATTAAACTATAACTCGTCCCCAGACAAATCGTATCGAATTGTACACATTCTTACTTACCCACCACTCACTTTGTCAGATTTCAGAATGTAACACATCTCGTAGGGCATTAGGCGTTGTAGTACGTGCCTTGTGTCTTTTACCTGGCGGATATTGCAAGGTAGAGTTTAAGCTATTAACGTAGGTTAGATGTCAAGACATCAGAGTCGGCAGGCTGAAGCGAACAAATACATTCGTGTATAAAATTTTGGCGACCGTCGGCTATCGGAATGTTAATAAGTTGGCATAACAGATGATATAATCGTGCTAATAAGCAGAAAGCAGCAAATATTTTCTAATGAGTTACGTGGAGCAGATGATTGAGGACGTGGCTATCACCAGGTTTCCGTCTGTAATCCAGGTTTCCCTCTGTACTTCGCTGCCTGCTCTCTAGACTAACCTAATACTGTTCTAGTAATTCATGTTTTCCTATTTTAATTCATTGCCTGCTATCTAAACTAACCTAATACTATACTACTAATGCATGTTTTCCTCTTTTAATTTCATTGTCTGTACGCTAGCCTAACCTATCCCATTCTACTAATTCATGTTTCCCTTTCTAATTCATTGCCTGTACTCTAGACTAACCTATCCCATTCTACTAATTCAGGTTTTCCTTTCTAATTAATTGCCTGTACTCTTAATTAACGATCCTCTAAGAGCCTAGACAGACAGCGCAGCCTAAATGATCATGTTACCGTTATACTTCTACGGTGGTATTTATCAAGCGTTTAACTTTCTTGAACCCCAAGTCGATAATTTCAGGGGCCTATGCTCACCGGAGATGGGGGTGGGTCGGGCGCCACTCGCTTCACAATCCCGAAATTACGCTTGCCGACGCTCGGAAGCGAGAAAATGCGACGGTTTCGCGCTTAATGTAGAGTGCAAAAAAAAGATACACGCTGGCGGTTTCCAAAGATTTTACACAACCATTTAATAACGAAGGCTTTCTGATTCACAATATCGACACTTACGCACTATCCTATTACGGCGCCGCGAAAGCTAGACTTGAACAACTCTACTGATTCTCCATGTGTAACATTTACAAATTTCCTTCTTTTTTTTTTCAAATTGCGATATTAAGAAAAGATAATAACAACTTAACCTACTTACAATTTAAAACCTTCCCTCGGTGGACTCGTCGCGGTTCGCCTGATTCAACGTCACTTCGCCCGTACCTCCACACTAACCCGTTCGGGAAACTCGACCTTCTCCTCAATCCTTTTCGTTCTACAGCCTCGTCACGCTGCACCACTCGTTTCCGTCCGATCCTCGTCTTCTTTTACTCAACCCTTTTTCCGCAGTTGCCGCCCTCGATGTATATTCTCTGTCGCCCGCCAACTGACCAAACTTGTTCCTCGCCAAGTACATGTAATAAAGAAAAATTCGACTCTTCGTATTTCGATTCTACCGCTCTGCACACTCGTCTGTTCCTTACCGAGGTAGATTTGAAAAGCAAGCATCCATCGCCTGTCCAGCTCGCAGGCCACCTTCGGTCCCACTTGTTGCACTAGCTTGCGGAATTTCGGGGAAAACCGTATTTTCTCCCACAGTTCAATCGCACTAACGTTCTTAATGTGCATTGCCGTGATGTGCATGTGCAGCCCAAGTGCATTCGGTCATTGCACCTGGCATTGCGCTCGATTTTCCCAGACACATGCATGGCAACGCCTTGATACGTTCCGGAACGCGGTCCGTTCCTCTGGCGTTCCGCCGAACTGCCCTGGACACTTGAACTGTCAAATCCGTGTTTTTTCCTGTCGCCATGGCCGTTGTCGTTGTCGTATTTTGTATCATTTTCTGGGTCGGTAATCGCCTTGTGCCGTTTCTGTTGAGTGTGCTGATGCTGGACTTGATACAATTGATGGTGTTGCTGGCGGGTCATCTGAATATGCTGGCCTCATGCCTGTAGCACCTCGAAATATGGGGATAAATTGTCAACTGCGCTGTGGAAATGCAGATATCTTGTGACAGGAGCTCCCACTCGCCGGAACAGGTAAGTAAACATTTTCCCTTCCACCACAATTGATCGTTTTTATTTGCTTGGAGATTGCGGAACCCGCATCACTATCTAATACATCGTTCTGTATGATGTCATTTGTTGCGCTCGCGTTGGAATACGTTGTAGCAGCAATAACACTCGTGTCTTCGCGGCAGGTGAAAAACCGATGCATCTTCTGCATGAACGGTGACCGTATCTAAACGTTTCGAACTCCATTCTTTCGGGAAAGTCCTGAACCTCACCACCAAAATATACAACTGCTGTTGTTTCTTCATCTTTGGTCCGTATAATAGGAGGACAATACGCAATATCGTTTGCCCGATCCTGAAATCCAGATACTGCACACAAACGAAACGGACCGGCTGCACTGCTTGCCGTACCAAATCGTCGAGAAGAATATTTCTCTTTTACTTCAGTCAGGTGAGTTCTTTGATTATATTGTTTATTCAAGACTGTGATGGAGGCGACTCGGCCCCACCATCAGCTTCGAGGAATACCGGGTCCTGGCAAATGCGCGCCTTGGTTCTGATATTGGCCGTTTTTGACAGGGTTCGCTGAGACTCGAAGCTTAATCTACGATTCGATACAATCTGTAATCTACATTATTACTTACGATACACTATAACCTACATTATTACTTAGCCTACGATTCCCTCCACTGAACTCATTGCTTACAACATCCCTCCTTCGTCTCTTTACCGTCAGCGTGTCCGCGTCTATAAATTAACAAGAACTTTCATCCTCCACCGATACGACTCGCGAGCATGATCGACCGTGACAATCATTTGCCGTAAATTATCATTTAAGTGCCGTGTGTCATATGGTAATTTGGACTAATCACCACTAAATGACCAAATTATCAATCATTTAGCATATCGCTAATGATCATCAGACTTTCGTCATTTAATCTTTAATGAAGTAGAGTTGCCCGATATAATACAAATTTTCCTTTTCCCATTGAAAAATAATAAGACAACTTTTTTGAAACGTCAGATCAAATACGGCCATACCACATTGGAACGACCGGTTCTCGTCAGATCACCGTAGTTAAGCAGTTTTTTGCGCGGTCAGTACTTAGATGGGGGACCGCTTGTCAGATACCAACAAACTAGTTGTCTAGGAAACACTATACAAAAAATTTCAAAACATTTACACAATTTTAATGTAGTTTTTGCCCGGTTTCTATTTCAACTTTATTAATTAGTACATAAGAGAGGCAACATACATTTAAAACTCCTTCAATTTCTCCATTTTACAAAAACTTGTTTCTATGAGTGACAGATAGTCAGTGACAGTATTCATCATTAACGCAAGGGCTGTGTGCCAGGTACTTTTAAATTACTAATTTAGGTTTAAGTGATCATTAGTAAATTAGTAATTTAAGTGCCTGTGTGTCTAGGCTCTAACTGTCTACTAACACTAATTAAATTCCGATACTGATAGCGCTCTCACCTTTTCTTTTAGGCCCAACTGATAAAACTCGACCAGAGGGGATACATGAATGCCCAGAGGAGATACACGAATAATCTGGCGCAGCTCCCCGAGGACGGGTAGAAGGAAGAAGAAAATGAAAAAAAGGAAGAAAAAAAATAAGGAAACCAATACCGAAATCCGAAACACTGCTAAAGGATTAGCTAGTATACGGCCGGGACGAAGTGTAGCTCCCAGGTTACTATCGCAAGGAGGATGATGCGTTTGTATTTTATTTTGGTTTGTGTGTCTTTGAAATTTTGACCCGTGTATAATTAACCTTGCATATAAGTGTCCCGCTCCATACTAATTCTTGTAAACGGTATGATAGTATTTTACGGCATAATTTCTCCGGTTCGTCCTTCTACTCGCGTACCTCAACGCGGTTTCGTCGCGCTTTACTGGTCGACATAAGGCTTTATATCCTTGACGTGCCATATTCCCGCGTTCTTTCCATTTTTATCACATAAGGCATAAGTCCAGCCTGACATTCGCTTGACCACCCGATACGGTCCTACATACTCTGGTGCCAATTTCGTGGAATAGTATATTGTCGCGTCGGAGAGTGTGTAGTTTTTCCTCCATACCGTGTCTCCCTCTTCATAGCTCACGTCCCGCTTCCGTAGATTATACTGTAGGAGCTCGCGTTCGCAGCGACGTGGAATCGTATTGCGGCAGGATTTTTAAATTTGTATTTTTTAATCAAAGCTAGCCACATGAGGCATAATGTATATGAAAAAAGGAATGTTTTAGTTTGAGTTGTCAGAGAGATAATAAAATATTGTTTGATGTTCGAATTCAGAATAATTGAGAATTAAGTTATTTTTTTATATAAGTTGAAGTCTCTGATTCAATCAGAGATAGTATCAGTAGTCAGAGACTCAACAATACCTTTGGCCACTGTTTCGAGCCGCTTGTCGCATATGCTCCAATACGTCCGCGCGCACCCTAGCGAGCTCTTCAGCCCTGTCTACAGGCTCCAAGGTGGCCGGTCCACCCTCTGGACGTTCACTACCCTCGTGGAATGTCACCATCTCCCGACCGAAGTTAGAAAAATATGGAGTGATTTGCGTCACTTCATGTTTGTAGGTACGGAGCGCGCATGCGATCTTTGCCAGGTTTTGGTCCCATGCCCGATGGTTCTCCGCAACGTAAGATCGCAACATCCGCTTTATGTCTTGATTCCTTCGTTCGGCTGGATTGGCTTGTGGATGATAAAGTGCGGTATACTTAATTTGGGTCGCATAGATGGCGACCATTTGTTGCAATTGTTTACCCCGAAACTGAACGCCATTATCGCATACCAACCACTTAGGTGCCCCAAATAGTAAAAATACCTGATCCTCCAAGACTTTAGTTACCGCAGCCGCCGTCGCCTGCCGTAAAGGAAACAACAAGGTAAATTTGGAGACATAATCTAGGACGGTCAGAATGAACGTGTGCCCGTGACTAGAACGTGGGAATGGCCCCACCAAATACACGCAAACCATCTCAACGTGCAAAGAAAATAAGTGAAAAATTATCAAAACATCAGTAGCTAAATATGTAAAAAGTGAGCGGTGGTAAAAAGTTAGAGAGAACCCGAAATTTACCGGGTTCGCATAGAAGAAACCGGGAATTCGTATAGCCAAATAAATTACGGTTTTGGTGCAGTTTGATCTAGCTAGTGAAAGTAGGAGAATTTACCGTTTTTGTACCGTGTGGGCTAGCGTGCGGAAGTAGATGAAATCACGGTTTCATAAAGCTCGAATTAGCGTAGGAAAGATTGTCAAAGGGCCAGTTGATCTGGAATCGAATGTATTTTGTAAATAAAAGTGTGAAAAACGAACTGCAGTTGGCCTTGTAAATGCCCAAAGGGTAAAATCTCGACAGGCGTGAGTAGACTGATTTTCTTATTATTTAGTAGGATTATCGTATGACGATTGGAAGTATAAGAAGTGTGAGATCTCTGGCTTAAAGCAGGTTTGGCAAAGTGACGGGAGTTATCTCATCTAAGGTCAAATTGTCGTTGGTAGCGTCTCGGTTGTTGAAACGGATCGGGTCTTATCCTATCTAGCAACTTGTTGGTGCCGCTACCTGTATTGCGTGTGTATATCTGGTGAGCCGAAACTCGCTCAGCGGCTCGAGGCTCAAATAATTGGAGAGCGAGTGGCGCCCACCCTCGACCCGTCTCCGACGAGTTAGCAACCCTATCCAACAGGAGCCTAACCAGATATTGTTCACCCTAGACCGGGCTTGTATCATTGTTTTCATCAACCTTTTCTTTAAATCAATCCTACATTTGAAGGCTCAGCCGGGATTGGGACTATTCGTTGATTTAATCGGTGTTTAGAAAAAACTGTGATTTTATCTTGAAACATTTACGTTGTGCAGGACGCGTGTGAGATATAGACTTGGCGTGACCCTTACAAATACTCAGACGCGGTATAAGTGTGCGCTGAAATTTGTGTGTTGAACATACGAATACTCAGACGGAGTATAAGTGTGCACTGAAAACTGTGTGTGTTGAGTCAGTGTCGATCGTGAGGCATACAAATGATCAGACGGGGTACGCGGGTGTGTTGACTTGGGAACCATTTAAAGCTGTTGTGTACGGACACGTAAATTTTCCTATTGTGCGGTAACTGTCAGTGTTTTGTTAGTGGATGGGTCGATCTTAAAAAAATAGAAAAAACATGTCGGAGCCAAGCGAATCCTAAGACGGCTGAATTATAATACATTGCAAATGCTCGCGGTCTGCTAATGTCGGGATCAAAAGCGGAACTTTTGGCTCGAATAATGGAAAGTGATCCATCTGGCGATTTGATGAAGCGGCCATATAAAGATCAGGAAAGTGCGCGACGTGAAAATGAGCTGCGTGATCGAGAAATCAAATTTTGTAGGCGCGAAAAAGAACTTGTTGAGCATGAACTTCATGAGCGTGAACTTATGCTCGCTTGACGAGAGGTCAAACTTTTACGTGGTACAAACCAGAACCAAAGTCAACACGCGCAGATAGGAAGTGACGACCATGCTGATGCGGCTCTATCAACACAAGGCCACGTGCGAATGAATGTTACGGCCATCGCTGATTTGGTGAGCGAATTCGACGGCACTTCTAGTGATTTTAACACGTGGGAAAAGCATCTGAAATTGGTGAAAGCTGTGTATCGAGTCGAAGATGATTCTGCGAAAATTTTGATAGGGATGAAACTCAAGAGGAAGGCACTCGAATGGTTTCACTCACGGCCCGAATATATCGGCATGACATTCGATGAAATCATCGAAGGCATGAAAGCAATGTTTCATCACCGCCAACATGAAGTGAAAATGCGAAGAAAGTTTGAAGGGCGTAAGTGGAAAAGAGGAGAAACGTTCCATGAGTGTACGCATGACAAACTGATTTTGGGATATCGAGTGCCAATCGATGCCGACGAAATAATTGATTGTATCATAGACGGAATACCAGATAATACGTTGCGCGACCAAGCCCGTATTCATCGGTTTACAGCGACGAATGATCTTCTGGAGGCATTCGAAAAGATAACCTTACGAGATCAATGTGTCATGAGTTCACACAGGCACGAAAAACGTGTCGGGGCATCGCCGAAAGCAGAACAGGATGAAATACTTGGCCATAGTGGAAAGAGTCAGAGGTACGGTGCAAGTGGCAGTGGAACGAGAAGAGCAAGAAACACATAGCGGTGCTATAACAGTGGCATGCCTGATCACGTCAGCACAGCGTGCCCGACGAAAAATCTCGGTGCTAGGTGTTTCAAGTGCGGCAAGTATGGACATATGGCATCAAGATGCACGGAAAATTATAACGAATCGAGAAATACTCGCACTGTGGCTTGCAGTACACGTAAAAAATTCGTAAAAAATGTCATGATACATGGTAAGCATGTAGAAGCACTTCTAGATAGTAGCGATATTACTTTAGTAGCGATATTACTTTGATGCGGGAAAACGATTATGCGAAAATGAAAGTGTCCCAGCTCGAGCCGACAATTCAAATTTCAAGAATAGGTTCTAGGAATATTCCGGCATTGGGAGAATTTTGCGCGAAACTCACTGTAGATGGGCATTCTTATCCGATTCTCGTGCGAGTAATTGCCAACGAGGTATCAGGACAGAAGCTATTGATTGGATCTGATTTTCTAGAAACAGTAGAGCTGCATGCATTCCGAGGGAAAATCGCGATCAGGCCGATTTTTGAGGGTATTGATGATGACAGTTCACCGGAGATATTTCAAATTGACTTACAAGACGAACAAAAGACAAATCGAGTTGATGCGAAAGATCTTAAATGTAGAAAGTTAATCGGAAATTATAAGCCGAATAAGATAATCGAGACGGACATTATGATGAAACTCGTACTTAAAGATGATGAACCGGTTTATCAGAAGGCGAGGCGGCTATCGACATCGGAGAAGGATATTGTAAACGCACTAATCGATGAATGGGAGAAACAGGTTATAGTTCGGCCTTCTTGCTCTGATTACGCGAGCCCAGTAGTGCTTGTCAAGAAAAAAGACGGTTCTCACAGATTGTGTATCGACTATCAACTCTTGAATAAAAAAGTGGTAAAAGATGGTTACCCATTACCGTTGATAGAAGATACTTTAGACCGGTTGCAGGCAGCTAAGATTTTTACCACACTTGATTTGAAGAACGGTGTCTTCTACGTGAAAGTAGATGCTTCGAGCCTAAATTTTTTATCAGTTTTGACTTTTGTCCACCAAATCAAATAAAAATTTTCAAAATCCCGCGGTAAACAAGAACGGCAACCCCTGATCAAATTACCTCTATTTTCAGCACTCAAAACTTCTGTTTACGAGAACTGACGATCGTATAATGCGATCAATATGAAATTAACAGGACACGTTGGAATTAGCTAGGACCAGGTCTGATATATGGGCAAATATGGGCAACACTGTGGCAGTGGTGCCATTTGGAAAAATCGCTGAGAAAAAACTGGTTTTTGGCCTGTAGCTTCCGATTTAGCCACCAGATTTTAACAAAATTCACGCAATAAGTGAATCTTATTCTAAGACAGATTTCATGGAAATTTGATTGAAAAATTAGTATAGAGACGCCAGCTATGGCAATTTTTGTCTCCTAAGTATTGTAAATTTGCTCAGGAAAATAAAGGTTTTTTCCCTATAACTTCCGATGCAGTTACGAAATCAAAACGAAATTCATGTGATAATTGGATCTTGTTGCATTTCTTATTCTGTAGGAATTTCGTTGAAAAATCTCGAAAGGGTTGCCAGATATAATGAATTTTGTAATTTATTTACATTTCTTTATCGAGCAATGTTGTCATAAAATTTCCAAATGGGAATGATCCTGCAATGACAATTAACCAAAAATATTTACGTTTCGAAAATTTAAAAAGTTTGGACGGTGGTAACCCTAAAATTATATTCACTCCTATAACTTACAGCGCAGCCAGCCATTCAATCGAAACGAAATTCATAGGGTGGGTTTAACACAACGTGAAGCAACTATGGTGCTAGCACATGATTGCCAGCACCAGACAGTTTCGTGAATATTGCACCAACAGATGCTTCCATTTTGTATTCATAAGCAAAGCATTTACAATAAAATAAGCAACCGATATTTAAGTTTTCCGAGTTTTGGAAATTTTTCGGATGGCAACCCCAGACATAGTTTAATCACTGTAACTTTCGATGATATTTTTGGATGAAAACGAAATTCAAAGGATAGGTTGATTAAGCACGAGCATGTGATGGTAGATTTATTGCTGCTGTGTTGGACAAATGCTGCCAACACTGAACATTTCCATCATTTGTGTTATAGGAAATGCTGTCAGAAAATGATATTTGTGCCTTTCAGTAAGAAATGGTTGATATGATACTACAAAGAAGTGTATAACGTCTTCACACATTTTTTTTTTCCAAAATTAGTTTTCTAGCGGTTCTGATGCGCTAGACTTTTTATATAGATATATTCCATGTTCAAATAGTTGTTAAAGTAGAAATAGTTTGGCGGTTTTCGAAAGCACAATAGTAATCGGAAGTAACAGTGCGGACCATATCTGAAGATTGATGTGGATTTTTTTGAATGCAGGATTGAGAGCTCGCCGGAATATTTTTGAAGCTTCAAAACTGTCTCAGCGGACCCTTATCATTTTTAAAGCAAAAATTGGTGATTGGTTTGAAAACAATAAACTCAAAACATGGTAAAGGAATAAGAAAAAATAGCACTAGATTTAACTTTACCTGTCGACTGTTTTTTGTTGCAACAAGTTTTGTCTGTTTTTGCCGCAGTAAAAACATAGAAAGGCCTTAATATAGCGTTATGCATGCGAAGTTATGAGCACAGACCGCTTCAACAGCTCAAACATAAGATGAAATTTCATGCAAGCAAAACAAAAGGTGTGTATCCTTGTAGCTGTCGTTTCTCTTGTGTCCTTTGTCTTATATCTTCTGAGTGTGTGTGTATGAGTCAATCCGCATAAACATAAAGCATTGAGCTCGATGCGCGACCCTCGGAATGTTGCGGCTGGTAAAAGCCTTAGCATTCTGTGTGGTGCCGCGATTGAAAACGGGTGAACTATAAGAATTTTTGAAAGTGTGTTTAGTGAAGAACAGAAGGAATTTTTGGGTGAGTTGTTCACTGAGTGTAGCCTTTATTTTCTAAAATTAAAGAAACGTAGAGAAGCATATAAATATTGATATGATTTGCTATGATTATGTTGAGTGAGTCAGACAAATAACAAAAACCCTTTTGATCGTGGCGTGGCGTTCGTAAGTTTTTTTTTCGTGTTAATGTGTCCGCCCGGTATTAGGGACCGTTCTCCTCCCTAGGCGCGGTAATTTTGTTTTATTTGGGATGGATCTCCTCCTTGTAGTGCATCGATCGTGCGAGTGCATGTCCGGTGGTTCTCCCCTTTCATGTGTGGGGATGGTGCTCCTTTCCACTCGTCACGTTAATCATCTTGCGTGCTCTCCCTTGATGATGTCGATGTGCTACATATGTACATTAGTTTAAAACTATCAAAGTAATGTTCTCGTCGGTTATCATGGACGGTTCTCCTCCATAAGCGCGATAATTGTAATTTGGTTGGGTGGTTCTCCTCCCTTTCTAATGCATCGATCGAGTGAATACATAACTGGTGGTGCTCCTCTTTCATGTGTGTGGAGACGGTGCTCCTCTCTCCTCGTTACACGTCCATCATCTTGTGTGTTCTCCCTTGATAATGACGATGTGATATGTGTGTGCATTAGTTTTACCGGGTGCGTTTGTATGGAGATGGCACTCCTCTCCTTGCAGGCCATGTGCATCGTCTTGTGCGCTCTCCCTTGACGATGAGTGTGACGCTGCGCTACACGTAAATGTACACGCGGTCGTTTTTCCTCGCGCATTATATTCCAGTTTTCGTGTGCTCTCTCTTAAACAGGAATATAATAGTTCGTTTCTCGTGAACGCGTCGCGTTTATTGCCAAGCAAGCGAAAAAGAATACCGGCCACGCAAGTAGACTGCTTATCCTTTTTGTGTAGATCGGTGTGAATGCAATTAGGAGCTGGAAAATGTATGCCATACTCACACATATCTCTCTTTTAGTTTCAGGCTGGGGGGTCCACCACGCCACGCTGAGTGAAAGGCACATTACCGGCAAAATAGAAAAAAATATATATATACATAAATAAATACTTTAAGCGATATGCGAGTTTGTTTCTCGTCTAGTTTTGTTTTTTTTTTTTTGTATGCTCTTACATATCAGAAGTGGGATTTAAATACAGAGCTAACGAATGTAAAGGGAAAATCTAAGCGACGTGGTTGGACATCCGAGCATTTTTTTGTGTATAATTGAAAATACATTGTTATGTCGTTGTTTTTTTTTGTCGCATATGCATCGTGTGCATTGAAATTTACATATTGGAAATGTCACTAAATTATTGTTTATGGGTTAGATTTATTATCATTATGGGACGCGCAAAGACTAAATCTCGACATCAAAACCGCAGTCCCACTCCATCGACCTCTCGCCGCGACGATCATGATCATAGAAGGAGGTCTCGCCGTGACTCGCGATCTACTACGGCGTCATTGGATAGACTTACTGAAGCATTGACTTCAATTTTGGAAAAAAATAATTCAAGACCATCTGGTATTGAGCTTAAAGGTGACGCAGTGCCAGTATTCAATCCGGAAGATCGCCACCAGTCCTCTGAAGCGTGGTGTAAAAAAAATCGACGAGCTCAGGGAAATTTTCATGTGGCCTGAGGAAGCAGCAATTTATTTTTTGGTATCGAAATTGCGTGGATTGGCAGAGGTATGGTACAAAAGCCTAGGATCGATTAAATATTCCTGGTCTGAGTTGAAAACTAAATTGTTGCAAGCCTTTCCGCCCACAGGAGATTTTTATGAAAATCTGGTGGAAGTGATAAGCGTCGTAAAAAGCACGAAGAGTTGTATTTAAAATATTATTACGAAAAACTCGCCTTGTTGAATACTTGTGGTATAAGTGGAGAAAAGGCGGTATCATGCATTGTTGGGGGAATGGATGATCGAGTTGCAAAAACGGGTGCAAAAGCGAGTTGTTTCAAATTCCCGGAGCAACTCCTGAATTACTTGAGCCGTCTTAATGAACCAGTGTCGGCGGCATTCAAGCCCCACAGCCTTAGGGGGTCCCTCAAAGGGAAGCCGTACGAACGCTTCGAAAAGCGAAGTCAAGTGACAAGTGCCAATTATCTTACAAGTGCGGTAAACCAGGGCATTTTGCTAATAAGTGCAGTTCAACGGAGATTTTTGATGTTCGATGTGGGGTATGTAGAAGTCGTCACCACAAAGAACCAAATTGCCCAAAGAAACCTAGAGCTGATTCGAACAAAATGGTAGCGCTGTTCGAAACACCAGTGCCAGATAAAGTAAATGAAAAATATTATCAGAAAATTAAAATTAACGGTCACACTACGCAAGCGTACATCGACTTTGGAAGCTCCTGTACTATAATTACATGGAGTGAGGCTCAACGTTTGGAGCTAGCGATTTGTACTCAAGAACGGGTAACTTTGCGTGGTTATGGGAATGGTTCTTCTTGTAGCAGAGGATCCACGAAAATCGAAATGGAGGTTGATCAGGTCACTGCTGTGATAGAGGCAGTTGTAGTTTCCGATAGTAAGCAGAACATCCCAGTCATCGTAGGAAGAACTTTTACGGAGTTACTACATGTCATAGTTATCAAAAGCGGGGAGTCGTTACGATTTCTTGAATGAGATGGCGAACAGGACCTACTATCAGCGTGCAATTTAGAAACCCCTATCAGAAAAATCATTCTGCGGGCAGCGGATACGTATATAATACCACCTAAACATCAGAGTACCATTACACTCAAACCTGATGAATATTCCGGAATAGCATACCTGGAGGCTAGTTTACGTCCCCAAGAAGGGAGGGAATCTTGCTTGCCCCGGGAAATTTTCTCAATCGACGAGAACAAGGAAATTTCGGTTCCAATAACAAATCTGTCAGATGCAGACATTGATTTTAAAACCAACAAAATTGTGACACGAGCTTGGCCTTGTGATGAAAGTGTTATGAGCAATGAAAATATTTTTCGGATTGAAACCAAAAACACGCCTGACTTGAAGGCACAAGATATAAATGTAGGACAAATCGACGACGAGACACGACGATAATTATTAGACCTTCTTCAAGAGTACCGTGATTGTATTTCCCTAAACATAGACGAAATCGATTGTGCAGAATCAGTGCAAATGAAAATAAGATACAAGAAGACAAGCCGTTTTCTTTTTGCCCTTATCGAATGGCAAGACACGAGCAAGATGTTGTGAATGATATTGTCAATGATCTTTTGACGAATAACATCATCCGAGAGTCTAATTAGTCTGATTACGGGTCTCCAAGAGTATTGGTGAAGAAGAAAAATGGAGAATCTCGACTTTGTGTCGATTTTAGGAAATTAAACTCAGTAACTATCAAAGACAATCATCCTCTTCCTCGAATCGATGACCAGATTGATAGATTACATGGGGGTATCTTCTTCACTAGTCTAGATTTACGTTCAAGCTACCACCAAATACCTATGGAGGAGGAATGAAAACGATATACTGCGTTTGTAACACCGGCTGGTCAGTATGAATTTGAACGAATGTCTCTCAGGCTGACTAATGCACCCAGACTCTTCCAAAGATTGATGAATAGGATACTCAGACCGGTGGGAGACATTGCTTTCGTCTATCTAGATTATGTGCTACTGCATGCCGAGACCATTCCTAGAGCTTTGGAAGCCCTTCGAAACGTCTTGGAGATTTTTCGCAAAGAAGGACTAACACTAAATTGAAAGAAATGTTCCTTTCTTATGACGTCAGTTACCTTTTTGGAATTCACTATAAGCAATGGCAAGGTACAACCCGGGTCTGAAAAAACCAAGGTAGTGGCTGATTTTGAAACATCGAAAACAGTGCAGAACATCCGACAATTTTTGGGGCTAACAGGCTACTTTCGGCATTTCGTGAGGGACAATGGGATCATAGCCCGCCCATTAACTTCTTTGATTAGAAAAAAAGGAGCCTGGAAATGGACAGAAGTAGAGGACGATGCATTTCGAAAATTAAAGAGTATCCTGATGGACAGACCCGTATTAGCCCCATTCAACCCTAATGCTATTACCGAGGTTCACACCGACGCTAGTTCGTTGGGCGTAGCTGGTATCTTATTGCAATATCAACAAGACAGTCGGCTGCACCCTGTAGCGTATTTCAGCAGGCAAACCACTGATCTCGAGAGCAAATTTCATTCATATGAACTTGAAAAATTTCAAAGCTACTTATTTGGATCAGAGTTCACCGTTGTCACCGATTGTAATGCTTTGAAAGGTACGAAGAATAAGAAAGAACTGTTGCGTACGCATGAGACGGTGTATTTTCGTCCTTTAGGACTCACCTCAGGATAATCCATTCTCTACCTAACTGGCAATATCAACCTTCTTGGCACGAAGGATTTATTGGTGTCCTGCCGTCAAATAAGCCTTGGGTGCACAATGTTTATTTCACTTTTACTTTTCGTCACAGTGTGACTACGCCCTTAGGAAAAATTGCATTTCATTTGCTCCTAGAGATATGCAATTATCGATTTCTCATACAATCGATTTTCCCCATGCATCGATTTGAGTTATCCGGTTTCGCCTTATAAGGCAACGTTTTCCGCACATTCCATTGCGATGATGAATGTGTGTTGGGTTGGGAGAAGGTGACGACGGTGAGTTTGGGGGAGTCTTGGGTAGATCGGCGAGAATGTCGGCTCGGTGGTTGATTTCCGACAGTGAAGTTGAGTGAATTTCTTTAAGAAAAGAAAACATTGATATGTGATGTCCCGTAGAATTAGATAAATTCATGATAATTCGTTTTCATGCCGATCGTGAATGAGACTGTACACGCATCCAGATATGAACTGAGGGAGTGCATCAGATGTGATGACATGGCTACCTGAAGTATGAAAGTGTCTTTGATGTATACTTATATATTCATGCTGGAGTTATCTTGACGTGGGCTGTGAGATGAAAACGAAGATAAAGTGCAGTTATTTTTTTTTTTCAAATAATTAGTCTTATTATTTTATTTTTTCTAAGAGAATGTACATAGAGAAAAAAATGTACTTTTGAATTGTAATTTTTGTTAGTCCAAACGAAGTAAGTTATCTTTTAAATTTGTATTTTCTATGTTTATTATTGTATGATTAAATATTGTGTGTGTGCGCGATCGGAGCTTTGTCGCATACAGAACCGGACATGTTAGCTGCATCTCAAAACCAAGAAGGCGAAAACAACCAACCTGTACGGCACCGCAACAACCACGTGGTCAAAACCCCAAAGGCGACACCGTGGTGTTTGCACGCGACAAAACTCACGCGAACTGATTCTAACGGAAGGAAGCACAGCGGAAGAGAGACGACCAGCAAGAAACCGGTGGGCGCCAGCTGCGATGACGAGCCCTCGACACTATGAAAATTTACTAACAAAACTGTTATCCACCCGACCTTTCGGGGGGTTTTTACTATGGGACAGGTCCACTTGGGTCCCGGTTAAGCTCAATCAGAGATTGGGCGTGGGCGCCACTCACTCACCCAGTGGAGGGACCTCGAGCCGTGGAGTGAGTTTCGGCTCTCCGAAGTCGAAGGGGCCTCTGTTTACACTGAAAGTTCACACGACCAATTGTCAATATCCAAATTACCACCCAACTACCCCAGTTAGTAATTTGGATTTGTCCCTGCAGGCCACAAATAGCTTCTCTGCGTGCTTAGGAATCTCACTAAAAATCTCACTAAACCACCTAGTCTATTAGAAACAAATCCAATTCTCCTAATTTGCCACTCACCTACCCACGTAAAAAGCTAGACCCGTTCAGTCACGCCACGAATATCTTCCCTGCGCGTTTAAGTTTGTCACTCGCCCACTTTAGCTAATAGAGTCAGGTCTACTATCCCGTGTTACCATTCAACTAACCAATTAGGACGGTAGATATATATATTCTTAACGCCGACTATCAATTTCCATTACTCTATTAATTTCAATTTGAACTACTAATTTCAATTGACTATTAATTTCAATTTGGAGTGTCTTACTCCGATGCCACTCCCTCATAGTATTCACCAAACGAAAACAACAACGACGCGCGCGTGCCCTGGATTGTTTCTACTGAATTAAAGCTTTCACTTATCTACAATTGATTTCATTTTCTTTATTCACACGATCAATCTGGATTCTTATTCACACGTTTTCCATTCGACTACTCGTACGTACGGACGTAGTCTAACACCACCACTCAGTCTGAACAAATGATCTTATAATCGAGCTAAATTTCGAACTTATACACTAAATTCTAAATAACGATAATTGAAATCATGAAAGAAAAACAATCGATTTCCAATCTTCATCGTGCCAAGATAAACAAACGCAAAAAAAATTACACTAACCTTCCAAAACGTTGGCTCCGCACACCCGGACTCAGTTCGCTTGATTCGCTTCAGATTCTTGTCTTACACTGCACGCTCCGCTGTGATTTCAAGTATTCAAATACAATCAACTCGCTCTCCGCCGGCGTCTCGTCTATGCTATCAGTACGTCGTTATAATGAAATTCGATTCGGGCCGTCGGATTGCCCCGCTGATATGATCAAAATTCAAATCGAATTCACAGCACGCTCCGCTTCCAGATTCAGAAAAAGAAATCGTTTTCGCACTTTTTGATGAACGCACCTGCGATTTTTAAATATTCAAATACAATCAACTGCACGCTCCGCTTCCAGATTCAAAAAGAAGAAAAATCGTTCTTGCACTTTGTGATGTACGCACCTGCGATTTTTAAATATTCAAATACAATCAACTGCACGCTCCGCTTCCAGATTCAAAAAGAAGAAAAATCGTTCTTGCACTTTGTGATGTACGCACCTGCGATTTTTAAATATTCAAATACAATCAACTGCACGCTCCGCTTCCAGATTCCAAAAGAAGAAAAATCGTTCTTGCACTTTGTGATGTACGCACCTGCGATTTTTAAATATTCAAATACAATCAACTGCACGCTCCGCTTCCAGATTCAAAAAGAAGAAAAATCGTTCTTGCACTTTGTGATGTACGCACCTGCGATTTTTAAATATTCAAATACAATCAACTGCACGCTCCGCTTCCAGATTCAAAAAGAAGAAAAATCGTTCTTGCACTTTGTGATGTACGCACCTGCGATTTTTAAATATTCAAATACAATCAACTGCACGGTCCGCTTCCAGATTCAAAAAGAACTCACTAGCGGAGGCTGCGCCAGCATCAAACCTCTGGCCACCGGTTTTTCCTCAGCCTCCGTTGCTCGAGTTCAAAGAACGCTTTGCGCGTATGACCCATGTTCCGAACATTTCCACCACATACTCTACGTGTTAACCACCGGGATTCTCGTGTAGTGGAGACTTTGTGGGGCGTTGTGGATTGTTCCCCAATTTGACGTTTAGAACATGACGGCCGCCTGTTTGTTTATTCCGCGGATAAACAACGCGGAACTTTAAGTGGTGCGTGTGTTAATTTGTTTATTTTCCGCGTTTTTAGGTCGGGCCTGGGTAGCAGAGGCACCCACTTGTGACGTATAAAGGGCGCATGGCCCTGTACTACCCGGCGGGAGAGCGGCAATGACTTCGAAACGTACAGCCGTGTGGCATCAGGTAGGTGCTGATTTCAATTCCACAACTTAGTCCCGGTTCTCGGTGGTCCCCTTCTATCTTTTCAGGTTGCTGCCAGGCGCGCATCCTTCGGCGCCGAATGGACATCTCGATTCGCAGAGCCTGGGACCTCTTCGCGGATCACTCGTAACTCATGGGCTAGGTGCACCCCATTCCGGTGAGTTTTCATGGTCTATGTTGTTGCAGTTTAGTTGTCGGGCGTCATTGAGATCGCGCATCGGCGTTTTCGGGTGATCCCTCTTGGCGGGTAGAAAAGTGTTCCTCGGTCGGGTGCATATATCGTTCGGCATCGTGCGGCTTGACGCTGTTAACTCGGTTCTTGCTTAGTCTAGACTTACATCTACGTCGTCAGTCGCCAACCAGTACATGACAATGGTCGGTCTCTGCGACGGCTATTAGCCCTACTTGATGGTGGTGGTTACATTCTGTTACCTGATAGATTGAGTGGTGGTTTTCGCGAACTAAACAAGAGCTATATGGGAGCAGCCTTTTTCACGGGAAAAGGGTTGCTCCTTTTTTTTTCTTTTTTTTAAACGATTTGGGCTATGTCTTACGTCGCATCTACTCTCGCGTGATCCCTGCCGGGCGTTGTTAGAAGATTGACGCGTATTTGTTTCCAATTTGTTACCACGTAACAAAACTCGAAACTTTACGGAAACTACGTTAATGAAAGCAGCGATACAGCGAAAAAAAATATGGACATTCGCGTTGCGATCAGTGATGAAGATGGATTTGATCTATGAAAGAGAAATCCATCCTCAACTCCAAACACAACACGTACTCCCGAACGAATTAAGTTTTTGCTCATCTGTATGAGACAATGAAGATATCGATACGCGAAACTACACCAAAGAAATTAAAGATAAATTGAGCGCGATTTGTTATGGAGATTGCGCGTGACTCCTGCCGAGAGTTCGTCATCGCAGCAATATAACTATGATCGCATAGTGGCGATCGAAAGAATAAAAAATTTTTTTTTTTAAACCCCGGACTAGGTCACCGGAGGTAACCACATTTACCAAGCGGATATAAAAACAGGAAAGCGAAAGAAACACTCGCGACACCGAACATAGTTAAGGCGTGATACCGCACGCCGACAGCCCGAGGAAAAACTCTCGCACACACAAAATAATACGCTTTATTTTTTTACTTCACACATTTTATTGTTTGAACTAATCATTTCCTTTAAAAACAAAAATATCAAGCTTATTAGCAAAGTCCACTGTGAAACGTGGGTGTTACAATTTCTAAACAAACTTCATACACTATATCACTGTTGTATTATCCAAAATATATCTTATTGATAAAAGGTTTTATATAAAACTAGATCGTACCTATATATTGGAACATACCACACATTGTCTTGGTACGTTCGCCAAATTTTAACCACTTGCTTAGTCAGAAGTCGGCGAGTTTGATGTGATAATCGTAAGTCAATAAAATATTTTCCGGTTTGACATCACAATCAATTATTCCGGCGTTGTGAAGAAAATCTATTACCAGAGAAATTTTAGCAACGTACAGGCAAACTAAATCGGTCGGCAAATCATGGATTTGACTGAAAAGTCCTCCACACGGTATGTATTCAAGCAGTATATGTAAATGACGTCTGTTCTGACAAGAATCTAGTTGTTTATCGATGAACGGATGACAGCTGCACAATTTTTGAACGCCGACTTCATCTTTCAATCGGTGCACGCTGTTATTTTGAATGACCGTCGATTTTCCTATTCCAAAAGCTCCTTTCGCAATTACTTGATCAACGACGAATTCGTCTTTACGGCTTCTACGTTTGAATTGCGACTCGAATATTGAATCAGCTAACGAGTTTTTGATTGTTGTCTTGTCGGGGAAAACTTGAGCATTGTGTTGAAGCTTAAATTTAGACGTTCACTGAGACTAGCTAGACTTCACACTGATATCGGACGATAATTTATTGGTCTCGATAATTTATTGGTCTCGTTAATTTTTTTCTCTTTCTAGTCTCCGTCCCAGGCCAAACATGAATTCATAAGAATCCGAACGAACGCCCTCGTACCGTCATGGAACACGCATTCATGAGAATGCGAACGAACGGCCGTTTTAAATCTTCATAAATTTTTATGGAAAAGCGGCGTAACAGAACTCATACCGCGAATAGCTAGGTGGTGGCTACAAATTCAAGAATTTTCTTCCAAAGTTATTTACAGACCTGGAACGCGAATGAAACATGTTGACGCCTTAAGTCGGAATCCAGTAGCAGAGCACATAGTAATGCAAATATACCAAGCTGATTGAGTTCTGGAAGGACAGTTGACAGATGATAAAATTCAAGAAATCCATAAGGTGCTAATGAAACCACCTAAATCTGATTACGAGAGGAGTGTATACAAGAACTATGCATTACGAGAAGGAAGAATATACAGAATTACAGCAAGAGGAATTCAATGGGTAGTCCCACGTGGCATGCGGAATCAAGTTGTTAAAGCTGCTCATGATCATTTAAGTCATTTTTCGGTCGAGAAAACACTCTATCGCTTGTGTGGGAACTATTGGTTTCCTCGGATGCGCCAATACGTTGGAAAGTATATTGCATGCTATATTAAATGTCTGTTTAATAAACGAAAGGCAGGAAAAAAGGAAGGATATTTGCATCCGATCCAAAAAGTAACTGAACCTATAACCCAAAAAGTAAGCGGGGAAATGTTTATATAATCGCGTTAGTCGATCCGTTCACCAAATATCTGTGCATAAGAGTTATTGATTTCTGCAGGGATTTATTCTCAGTTTATGAAATACCGAAGGAGATAATTTCAGATCAGTGAATCTTATTCACCTCAAAAGCTTTCACATACTTTTGCGATCAAAATGCGGTCAAACAAATCAGAAATGCTGTGGCTACGCCCCGTGCAAATGGGCACATTGAAAGACTAAATAAATCTATTTTGTCTGCTTTGATGACCACTACCCTTGAAGAAGAATTATGGGATGAAAATGTCAAGCAGATGCAATTTGCCATAAACAATGTGGTGAATAAAAGTACAGGCAAAAAATCCAGCGAACTTATGCTTGGATTTAAGCCTAGAGGAGGTACAGATGTGTTATTAAGTGATGAAGTAAGTCAGACGTCCCGAATCCTTGATGACCTGGTGGCAGAAAGAAACTTGGCTGAATATTCGGCTGATAATTTCAACTAAATAAATTATACATTATATACTTTGTAATATCAACCAAATAATTCACTGGCCAGACTGACTTTTCGACAATATGAATTTCGCATTTAGTTTTCCTTTTTATGTGCACACAGTTGGTTCAGTTTGACTTTTAGTGCGTTTCGTGCGTGTTTTTAAACGTAATGGCGCCTAGAAAGTTTCATAAGTTTTTATCGATAAAAGATAAAGTTGTCATACTTAATCAACTTGGAAAGTGCGTAAGTGGGAAAAACACTAGCGTTTCAATATGGAGTCGACAAATCTACTATCAGCCAAATAAAACGAAATTAGCAAAAAATTAGGCAATTCGCAGCTAAGGCTGAAAGCGGTCCCGGTAAGAGGAAAACACTAAAAACAACAGAATTACCAAAGATGGAACGTGCATTATACCGTTGGTTTCTAAAGCAGAGAAAACGCCATGCTCCTATCACTGCTTTTGTTTTATCAGAAAAGCCAGACAATTGAATCGCAAATTTAAAGAGCTCCCCAATTTTACTGCTAGTTCAGGTTGGATTGATAATTCCAAGAAACATCATGGAATACGCTTTTTAAAAATTTGTGGTGAAAAATTATCTAATAAGCTTGAGCCAGTAGGGGATTTTGTTGACCGTTTTAATAAAAAAATTGTCGAAATGAGTTTAACTTTTGACAAATACTACAATGCCGACGAATCGGGATTGTTCTGGAAACTACTCCCTGAAAAAATGCTCGTTCACTTTAAGGAAACAAGCGCTCCCGGCCGAAAAACCAGTAAACAGCGTATAACATTTATGGTATGCACTAATGCTTCTGGTCCACAAGCTCAAACTTTTAGTTATCGGAAAAGCAGAGAATCCACGTGCTTTCAAAAACATGAATTATAATCCCGTAGAGTACCGCCACTCGAAAAATGCGTGGATGACCACTGCAATTTTTAAATTCTGGTTCCATGATAGCTTTGTACCTCAAGTAAGCGCAAATACGATTTTACATATGTATTCATATTAAATCATATTTGGACTTTTTATATTGGCAGGTGCGGAAATTCATTCGATCACGTGGTTTACCAGAAACGGCCCTATTGTTGCTTGACAACGCTCCAGCTCATCAGAATCCCGAAGAACTTAAAACTGATGATGGTCTTATTGTTACAATATTTTTGCCACCAAATTGTACAGCACTAATCCAGCCAATGGATCAAAACGCAATTAATTTGGTCAAATTGAATTCCAAAAAAATTCTTTTGTCACGTATAATTGAAAGTGATTTTGATATCGAAACATCTGTTAAGAAATTAAACTTAAAGGATGAAGTTCTGCTCCTTTCAAAGGCGTGGAATCAACTTTCTTCAGAAAACATAAAAAAATGTTGGAAACAGATCACCAGAAAAACTTTCCAATTGCGAGCGCTTTCAATTGCAGACTTTCCAATTGCGAGCGCTTTCAGAGAAACATAAAACTGACTCAGTATCTATCATGCTGACACGTATAACGCCAGCAGAAACTTATAGTAACAGTGAAGTTGAAAATTGGTTAGTAGAAAGGAATATTGTAAGACCGGACGATAATTCTTCCAAGGAAGAGATTGCAAATCAACAAAATGAAAATATCGTTGAGGCACCAAAAGTGAAAAACGATGATGCTATTCGATGTTTTGATGTTGTCTTAAAATGGGCTGCGCAAAACTCAATTTCTGTAGACAAAGTTGAGACACTTCAAGAACTACGGAGCACGGCAATAAATAGGTGCTCACTACGCACTTTTAAGCAAGCTAAAATCAGCGATTTCTTTCAAACATGAATTGAATTAAATGTTATAAACATGTATATATAAATGTACACCTTATTTGAGTCGAATTAAATGTTATAATAACAAATTTTTAGTGTTTCGATAATTTCACCATACCGATGGTAGCGTACCATAAAAGTGGCATAAGTAATCGAGAAATTGCCAAAAAAAAATGAAAATACCTCACGCTACGGCCGATTATAACGTAAAAAATATCGGGAAAGTAGCAGTTATCTTCACAATTCATCACAAAGGAAATATACGCCTCTAAGCTTTCAATATAAAGCCCTTGTTTAGTCTTGTTCGGACTTTTGTGCAAACGCAAATGCGGCAGTACAGCACATATGGCAGCAAAGATGTTTACAGATGTCGGCCATCTTCATGGCTGTGACTTCTTCTCATACGGAACACGCTTTGATATAGACGTCAAAGCGACTACTTTTTCGGAGATGTATTATTGGTGATAATTTTGTTTTTCTTGTTGTGGTTTTAAGTTCAAAATAAATGTTATCAGTTTAGTTCAAAATGAGTTTGATTAATTTTGGTGCTAAACAGTTGGTCCGTCGAGCCGGATTGGACTGATAATTGTGGCAGGAAAACCGTGGACGGTGAATTGGTGTTGGTTATGTGCGGACTTTGTATACAGGTGATGTGCAGCTAGCAAAGGCATTTTCGGTGTGGAATAAACTTGGCGGTTCGGGAATAGACACATTTCGGTGCGGCAGCAGATGCATTTTTGGTTCGCCAAGACATTTCGGTGCGGCAGCAGATATATTTGCGGTTCGGCGGGACATTTCGGTGCGGCAGCAGATATATTTTCGGTTCGGCAAGACATTTCGGTGCGGCAGCAGATACATTTTCGGTTCGGCAAGACATTTCGGTGCAGACGAGTGCAGTTTTTCGGCTCGGCAATAGACATTTTCGGCTCGGCAATAGACATTTTCGGCGCGGTCATATATACATCTCGGTGCGACAGACTATCTAAGTGCACATAAGGAGCGTTGTGAAGCTCAAAATGGCGGACCTATCAAACTTAAAGCGGACACGGACAACGGTAAAGCGGAGCGTGTTACGACAGGTCGATGCATGCGTTGATGATGCAACCGAGGCAGAGCTAAGTTGTCGGATCGAGGCACTAGAGAAGGACTATGAGAAGTTTCAACAAATCCAATTACAAGTTGAATCGGCCATCGTGGAAGACAGTGGAACGGAAGATGCTCTCTTCGAGGAAGATAATCTACGTGAATCGGTGCACGAGGCCTATATTAAGGGCAAAGCATCGTTAATAACGAAATTGAAAGAGCTCAAATCGGCAACGGTACCAAAGACGGAGGAAGGAGCTGCAGCGGTCAATGAGTTAATACAAACGGTAGCAAGCGGACAAGAACGGATCGGTGCCATATTTGAGCGATTTTCCATGGCGGATGCACGTGGCGGTTCGGTAGTCAAATTACCGACCATAAACATACCGAAATTCAGTGGGCAGTACGAGGAATGGATCTCATTCCATTATCTATTTCAAAACTTGGTAGACGGGAACCTAAATCTATACCCGGTGCAGCAAATGCATTATTTGAAGGATGCACTGGTCGGTGAAGCGGCTTCGGCGATAGAGCATATGGCAATTTCAGAGTCCAATTACAAAGCGGCGTGGGCTCAGCTTAAAGCACGATATCATAAGCCAAATTACATTACGGATGTCCACTTAAAACGAATTATTGAGTACCCGCCCATCGTGAAGCCAACCGCCTACGATATAAGGCAATTCGTTAACATCTTCGAAGAAGCCACGCGGGCGCTACTTGCATTGGGCTATGACACAGGAAATTGGGACTGCTGGCTGCTCTATCTGGTAAGCTCAAAGTTGGACAATATGTCACGGCAGTTGTGGGCGCGACATTCGGCAGCCGAAGAAAAATCAAGTTTTCGTGATTTGATTTCGTGCTTGGAGGAGCGTCAGCATGAGCTCCTATCCTACGCGAATGCTACGGAGCGGCAACCACCACAACCACAGCTGTCTCCCACAACTCGGCGAGTGGCATTTAACCCGGCACCTATGGACGAGCAGAACAAATGCCCACATTGTGGAGATGACCATTTACTATTCAGGTGTGGTGAATTTCTTGGCCTCAATGCGGAACAGCGGAGAATGGTGGTGCTACAGGCCAATGTATGTTACAATTGCTTGATACCGGGACACCTGGAGTCAAGATGCCGAAGCATCAAATGCAGGTTATGCATGGGAGGCACGAGGCACGCGGATCGATTAACAGGGGCTCGAAATTCGGCTACAACCCAAAACTTACGGCGGGTCCAGACGGCGGGCGGCAATACAAGAACGAATGACGGACAACATCGGCTACATAAATATATATTTTACCAACGGCTATCGCGGAATATCAACTCGGGAACGGACTCACAGTACCTTGTAGAGTACTATTAGACACGGCATCGGAAGTTTCGCTTATAACACTTGCTGCAACCAGAAGTTTACAACTTTCTTGGACTCCATTCACGGCTCCCATGTCGGGAATAACAAATCAACGGAACACGGCGACGATCGGTGTTACAAACTTGACACTTCGTTCTAAATATGACGGTAATTCAATTTCTATAACGGCGCTCATTGTTTACAAGATCATCGGACCAGTACCATCACGGAAATTGACATTGAGCAAAGACAATTAAGTTTGTAACTTTAAGCGACTGGCGGATCCACAATTTTTTATACCGGCACAAATTGACATATTCATCGGAGCGAACCCTACCTTACGAATAATCATCGGCGAAGCGGTTATACTTGACGGAAGCTTAATAGCGCGGAATACTATCTTCGGTTGGATAATAACGGGAATCACGGATATGGAAACGGACGCTGTTACAACAGCAATCAACACGGTGGTACACTCATTACACAGACGCTCCTAGCCTGGAGAATCTTTTGAAGCGGCTTTGGGAGATTGAAGCGGTACCGGAAACAAATATACTCAGTCGGGACGAAATACGGTGCGAAAGTCATTACACGGCTACAACGGAACGCAGACACGGCATTTATTTCGTACGTCTTCCATTTAAAGACGACACTCATCCACTCGGCGACTCAAGAACACAAGCGTTACGGCGGTTTCATCAGTTGGAAACACGGCTCGGAAACAAGACTAAACTGCGAGCGGACTATAATAGTTTCATGGCGGAATATTTGAATCTTGGACACATGACAACGCTTGCAAAGCGAGACCGGCAACTAGATTCATCACGGCACTTCTACGTTTCTCATCATGCAGTCATGAAACCAACTAGTACAAAGACAAAGTTACGAGTAGTCTTCGATGCGTCAGCACGCGTTTCACTTAACGACAATTTATTAGTCGTGCCTACACTACAAGCGGATCTTTACACCATACTTGTTAGATTTCGCACTTTTTCGATCGCAATGACTGCGGACATAACCAAAATGTATAGCCAAGTCTATGTGAATAGCCAAGACGCTAACTTTCAAAGGATAATTTGGAAATTTTCGGATGAAGATGAGGAAGTAGATTACAAGCTCAATACGGTCACTTACGGCACGGCTTCTGCAGCTTACCAGGCTATTCGTACGCTGCATCGAATAGCGGAAGATGAACGACATGTCTCATCACAGGCGGCGGACTCCATTCTGCAGCATCCAGTAATTTTAATTGAAAATACTGGACCCATTATTACGACGCACACTGTCCCGTGCTCGAAATTGCTACATTTATTTCAAATCGGAACGGTTTTAAACATCGTCCGATTTGAAAAATAACAAGGTACTGCAAAAGTCCGGCGTGACCTTGTTATTGTAATTTCAAGGCGAGCGGAAATCCAACGGGATCTTGCGCGCTTGTCTCAAAATTGATATTGCAATTCGGGACAGTCGGTCTTGGGTCGCGGTGGCGACGAGTCGTTTGTAAATCGTTGTGGCGACGAGGTCGGTTGAGAGCCGTAGCGGCGGGCGGTACATCAGATACCGCGGAGAGAATATTGTTTCGAAGCCAGAGAAAATTGAATGGGTGAAATTCGGCGAGTCGCTGGTTTGGTTGCGAGTTGGGTTTACGTGCGGTGCGGAGAAATGTGCGTGACGCACAAACGCAATTCAAACTCAGATTCTGAATTTATCGCACCCTTGCCCGTGCTTCTCAAACTTCGTGTTGGTTATGACTGTGTCAATTATCATTGCCAAGTGAAAGTGCTACATGCAGATTGTCACCGTTTTGACGCGATCATAATTTCCATAAATACAACACCTGAACAATAGAATCTACCTGCGTACCCAAACGCTTAATATCGATGTTACATAGCGAATTTGTGCAGTGCATCGAAAGTGGACTTGCGAAAAGTTCGCGCAAAATGTCCTGGTGACTTCTGATTACTTATTACCCAATCATCCTTTTAGTGCGACTCTGGTTAGGGTCCTGCAATTCAAGCTAAGAGTGAAATACACATCTAAAGGCGGCTTTAGATATGCGGTGTTTGTGAAACACCTCCTATTCGCCAAATACCGAACACCTAGTCAAGTAATTTGGCTTGGTGCTTGCGGAATGACAAGCACAGTGAATTAGACATTCGGGCATTGCCGAATGTTCGCCAAAACTGGAAGATGAACGAGCTGCGGGGATCCAACACAGTGCTCGTCTACTTTGATGTGAGTTGAAAGTTTGACAAACTACGGGAATAGCGAGCATCCGAATGTTTGTGCTTGGCCTAGGGCAAGCACTAGGCGAGCAACCCAACCACACCAAACTAGGTGCTCGGTATTTGACAAACACCGCATATATAAAGCCGCCTTAACGACTGATTTATTACGAATCTTCGCAAGTCAGTTTTAGAGAGCAGGTGCTTACATACCGGCGGAGGTGTGTGTGTGGGTACTGTTCAGGTCTATGCAGTTTTTGGACTATTTCAAATAACGTTTAACTGGATGGCGAACGTGTTAAGGACACGATCGATCTTCGAGTCACAGCGATCTTTTGTATGTGCATATACAAACTTCGATACGGTTAGTACATCCGATAAATGTTTAAACAACACCAAACAGTATCAGCAATGATCATATCGAGTTATAGAGATTCCTGTTGATACAACATCTAGATTTAGGTCAGTTCACAATGAAATAATGGCATGTGCCAATATGATAAGTTAACTATTAGTAGATTCATAGATGTAAATACTCTCTATATATTTATTTAATCATGTACCTAACTTCGTTAAGCGAAAGTGGAAATGATTTTGAGTTGTGTTCAGAAGTAACAAGTTACATAATCAACCAAAACTGATACATAATTATCAGGCAACGATGCGCATAAGTTAACGTTCATTTTCGGAATTTATTGACAGATAACGAGCAGGATCTTCAGCTGAAATCTCCTGTTTGAAAGCCGAATCATATTAAGCCCGTGAATTCGTAACCGTCAGTAGTATGTAATACATGTATATGGCGAGGTAATTCATAGAGCAAGAAAAAAAAAGAAAAAAAATCATTTCCTTAACATTCGAGATTCAACTACTTCGTACGGTGCTCTTCTGATATATTTTTGGATATATTTAAAAAGAAAAAAGAAGAAAAAACTCAATAGTTATTCTTTCAAGAAGCTATTGCTGTTATGCTTACAGTAGTAAGACTTTGTTCCTTTGAAACTTGTACAACTGAATATTACAGGCGTTAATATTATTTGGAACATTTGTTTCTTAACGTAGAATTTTTACGAAGTTTTTTTTTCTTATCATATACAAACCACACTTTCAGTGAGCTTTTTATTTGAGCATGGTTGATTTATCTACTATTATGTTGATAATAATAATGACTTGTAAAATTTAAAAACCTTTGGTCTTCTTATTGGGCGAAGGCCCGAGAAGTTCTTTCTCTTTCAGGGTCTGCGCATGGCAATGACTGATTAAACAGTCTTGTTTTTGCATTTCAGCGTTCTTAAAAGGGAGGGATACTGGCCAATCATATTAGGTTTCAATTTTAGTATTAGCTTTTTGAATTTTGGATAATGGCCAGTATCAGTAGGTGGAGGACCCCAGACCATCGAGGTTAGGGCTCCACCACCATCGGGGGCCGGGGCTATCTGCCTCACCCGGGTTCCTCTGAAAGAGAGGCAGCGTTTTTCTCGTTTTTTCCTTCTTTTTTTCAATTTTCTGGCTCCGTGCGTCGTCACGAGCACTGGGTCTGCTTAGTCAGCTCATGTTGCAGAGCCACGGGTGGTTTTCTCAACGGAACTATGCCCCCTTTTGTCCATTGGGTATTTTTATATACCAGTTTGCGGCTACGTTATTATGACGGATGAAATAATACGTAGCATCCCGTTTTCTTGAGAGCTGATCAACCCCATTGTTTCATGAGCCCACCCCAGCCGCAGCGAGCTAGCAAAGCGGCACCCCAGCATCCGTCGGGTTTGGTTGAAGGGTGCTCCGCTAATGCGGACGAGGGGCCTTCACGGCCATTTCTAGGGCACCCTGCTCTCGAGGCAATTATTTTTGTTTTTATTTGTTTGTTTTTATTTATCTGTTGGACCTTAGCCATCTTAGTTCCAGACTTCTGTCTGGTTCTGAGTTGTGCTAAGACCAGTACTCTCTCAATCCCATTTTCGCTACAATTCAAACAAACTTTTATGTGGATGATTACTTGGGCGGCGCGGCAAATATCGGAACGGCTATGGTATTAAAACGGAACATATGCACAATACTCGGAAACGGCGGCATGAACCTTCGCGGATGGATGTTAAATGTGCCATAGCTATGCAACGCGGAACAACAAGTGCAACATCTCAACAATGAGCACACATCGGTACTCTGCTTGCTGTAGAGCCCACGGTTAGACAGCTTCGGTTTCAACATCGGAATTCAAATACCATCTCGGCTTACCAAGAGACCATTTCTGGCAAATTCGGCAAGCGTATTCGATCCACTCGGCTTCCTATCACCAATAACAGTGGTAGCGAAAATTCAGTTCCAACAGTTGTGGACTCTCGGAATCGGCTGGGATGATCCCATACCAGACAAAACTGCACGGCTTTGGGATACTCACGGGGGCCAGTAATAGTGCTTGTCAACGGTGCAAATCAGAAGGCCCATTTCTATCAACGGCACTGAAGTGGCCCGCATAGGGTTTGCAGATGCCTCGGAGAAGGCATATGCGGCGGTAATATATGCCAGGGAGCGACGATCGGTTGACGGCAAAACATTCAATTCAACTTTAGTGGCGGCACGGACCAAGGTGGCTCCCATGAAGCCAACGACATTACCAAGGCTTGAGCTTTGCGCTGCGGATCTCTTGAGTAAGCTCTTGAAGAAGACGGCTGGTGCTTTATCTATTGATATTGGAGATTGCTATGCGTTTACGGATTCAAAAAGTAGTTTTGGCTTGGCTTTCGGAAGAACCGCGACGCTGGAAGACATTCGTCGCAAATCGGGCCGCAAACATCTTAGAAATTATACCTTCGGAGCAGTGGAACTACATTAAGTCAAAATCCAATCCGGCAGATTGCGCATCACGCGGTATGGAGCCACGGCAATTTATACGGCATAGTCGTTGGTGGAACGGGCCACCATTACTTGAATTTATAGGCGGTTTAAGACGTAACACATCGTTGACGGCTGCATCCTTGGAAGCACGGAAAATTAACGTGTAGTAACTACCCCAGAGCATATTGACATCTACAGATATGCTAACCTCAACAAACTTTTACGGATCACAGCTCTTTGCTGTCGGTTTATAAGCAATTCACGGACGACGAACAAACAACAACGGCAAGGCGGTAATTTGACGACGGCAGAAGTGCAAAATGCATTCTGCATTTGGACACGGAAGGCACAAGCAGAAATGTTTGAAGCGGAATATGCCTGTCTACGGAAGGAACAAGCTCTACCTCACGCTAGTCAGCTTAAATCTCTTGATCCTTTTATGGATTCACACGGTATTCTACGGGTCAGCGGACGAATTGAGAATTCTTGTTTACCATTCGAGGAGCAGCATCCTATAATTCTCCATTGGAAACATCAATTTGCAAGGCTGTTAGTTGCTCAGTCTCATATCGAACATTTACATGCTAGTCATCGATTGCTGCTCACAGTGTTGCTCCGGAAGTATTGGATAGTCGGAGCGCGCCTGCTTCTCAAACAAGTGGTACACCAATGTGTGATTTGTGCTGGAAATCGCGGAAAAGCTATGCAACAGAAGATGGCTCCTTTACCAACAGTTCGAGTAACACCAGCAAAACCTTTTGTTTGCACTTTTCAACGCTAAATACGTTCACACGACTGAACGTAACTCAATCTTCATGATGAATGCACTCTACCCATTCCCACGACGGAATGTAATAGGAACCACGAAGACTTCATACGCAGAAACTTAATTTTGTTCTCACGATAAATTGTCACACATTTCATTCGTAGCACATTTTGGTCACAGCATATTTTCTTTCATATTCGAAATTTCTCAGGTAGTCAGCATTAAATTTTAACATATAAAGACGGTAGAATTAATTGAATAAAGTAGTTATGGCCCAGCAGCAAAACACCAAACATTGTTTTAATCACAAGCAAGGTTGCTTCATCGAACCCTAGACACCTTTTTCTAACAGCGGGGTGGATTATGCGGGACCAATTATGGTAAAATCATGGCGCGGACGACCGGGAAAGCCTTATAAGGCTTACATTGCCTTGTTTATTTGCCTCGCAACTAAGGCAATACACATAGAAGCAGTCACCGAATTAACCACGGACTGTTTTCTGGCGGCTTTACAGCGGTTCGTTTCTCGACGCGGATGTCCAATAAACATTTATAGCGACAACGGCACGAATTTCGTGGGTGCCAACCGAGAGTTGGAACGAATACATCAATTTCCTAAGACGGACAAAACTCAACATGCGGTATCCCAGTTTATGACTTCACAACAGATAAACTGGCACTTTAAACCACCAGCAGCACCACACTTCAGCGGAATTTGGGAGTCAGGCGTAAAGGCTGTCAAGTTCCATCTACACAGAGTACTAGCTCGTACCTCAGTGACGTTTGAGGAACTTGTTGGAGCATGAGTTATCGCGCCTATGGTACGAGAGCGATCGGGTCTTTCGGTACTGCTCGCGATTCAACGGTAGCGACGTGGAGCTGGCGAGCTCTCTAGTTAGTCAGAACTTGCAAGTGGTCGGCGACACAGGCAACACAAAATAACCTCTTGCTTCATCAGTTGTGAATTTATACCGAATAAAGATTACTACTAAATTCAAAAATAACCTCTTGCTTCATCAGGTTATGGGCCCGGAACACGCTGAGACTGCGTGGTGATTGTGGTTGTTGTGCGAAATCGTGTATAAGTTGTGTAGCCCGAAAAACGTTGTTGCGTCGGAAGCCTTTGTTCTTAGACGGGCACCTGTTGAGCAAGCGCGTGAGTTACGACACCGTACCATCATCCGATCTTATTAATAAACAAACATCATGTACATACCTTTTGCATCGCAACAAAATGTCCAAACATATTTCTCGACATGAAATTATTCTCACAATTGCAACATAGATCACATTAACGTCTAGACGTAATTAAATACCATTCTGTTTTCAAAATTCCTAACGAGTAAAATCCCACGATGCAAAGGTATAAATTATGTAGATCGCATTACAAACTTCAGTCTATTGTGAAATCTCGTATTAGTCGTCAGTCGGAAAAATAAAGAGAATCAAGATTGTTAGAACGGTGTTTTAATTATTTGAACATATATTTTTTTTGAAAACGAAAGTGTTCGGAACCATAACTCGTGCGTGTGACTCGCACCGAAAATGTCTCAAGACATCTCAGCGCGAAATGTAAGGAAATTCGACGGAACGAATTTCCAGGGCTGGGAGTTCCAGATGCGCACGTTATTTACAGCAAACGAAATCGGTACCATAGTAGACAGTTCGCGTGTGATGCCGAAAGATCCAGCATCGGTCGATGTGGGACAGTTTGTGTCGGATACATGAACAGAAGTCTGCAGCAAATAAATTATTTTTGCTACAGAAGTTTCACAGTTATAGCATGGCGTCGAGTGACTCCGTCGTGCAGCATATTGCAAAGGTACACAATATGGCCGCGCAAATCGGTGATCTAGGTGAGACAGTGACTGAATTAACTTTGATTGCAAAAATAATCGGCAGTTTGTCGCCGAAGTACAGCACTCTACAGACCGTGTGGGACAGCATGGATCCCGAGCGGCAAACCCTAGATAATCTTACGAAGAGATTAGTCCGTGAGGAGGCGCGGCTTGACATAGGTAACGAAGATACTAATGCATTTTCGGCGGTGAAGCGTGAGACGCGCAAGCCGAGTAAAAAACATAAAACCAAGAATAAAAGCGTCGAGTGTTACCGTTGTGGTGAAGTAGGACATTTTGCACGCGATTGCCCTTCCAAGAAGGGAGGGGGCAGTGGCAGCGGTAACGGCGGTGGTGAGAGTTCGCAGGACTGCGCGTTCATGATCGAGAAGGCGTGTGGCGAGAAACGCGCGTCGGGAAAGTTCGGGTCGCCGAAAGAAGTGCAAGCGAGAAGCGTGCTCTCGGCCAAGCAGTGCGACACGTGGCTCACAGATAGCGGTGCCTCACGGCACATGACAAATCGACGCGAGTGGATCACGAATTTCAAGCCGAGTAGTGATGGCGGGAAAGTGTGTCTGGGAGATGGGGTAGAGTGCGATATTACCGGTCACGGTACCGTGTCATGAATCAAGAAAACAAGATTACGACAATGAGTGGTCGCTCTTCGGCGCAGCATCTTATTTCGTCACGTACCGGAGACCAGCGAATTATGAAAAAATTGTCGAGTGTATGAATTGTATTGATTTTTTCTTTTCATTGTATAAATAGTAGACACAGCGCTGCCTAAATGATCATTGGGCATAAATGATCATTTAAGCGCTGTCTATCATATGGTAATTCTAACTAAAATCGTTAAATGCACAATTAATATTCATTTAAATATTGCTTAATTATACTTTAACTTTAGTCGTTTATCCTTGAATGAGCTGTGAGCTCATTCAACTATGCGAAAGTATAATAACTTCTTTGTGAAAAGTCATGTATTTAAAGAATTTTCACGTCGATCTTGCTCCATTTGTACTCTAATTTAATTAATTAGAGCATAAAAGAGGCAACATACACTTTAAGCACTTTCAATTTCTTCATTTAAAATCAGCAATTTAAGTGCCCGTATGCCTAGACTTGGCCACAACCGAAAACAGTACTCTTCATTCACCTAAAAACCAGTTATTTGGGGATGATTTCTAGGCGTGTTTGCGTCTTATTTCGTCATAAGTAGGTGTGGTCACGCTCATGTCGTAGCCTTTAGTACTTGATCCATGGTACCGTGTATATTGAAAAGTTCGTTGATGGACAGTGATGCGACGCCCGAATCGACTATGTGCTCTACGTGCCAGACTTAAAAAAGAATTTGCTTTCGGTAAGTGCTATCGCTAAAAAGGGTTATGAGATTCGGTTCAAAGACAGTTACGTGAACGTAGTGCGCGATGAAAAAGTGGTTGCGTCGGGAGTTGGCGAGCGTAATGATATTTATCGAATGCTCTTCCGTGTAACCGAGAAATGCACAGAAGAGGCGAACGCGGTGGCGTTAAATTTACGCGTGTGGCACGAGAGACTCGGCCATGTGGACCAACGAGCGATCCGTGAGCTTGTTTCGCGAGGCCTAGTGCGCGGTGTGCCGCTTGAGGACAAAGGTCAGTTTGTGTGCGAGATGTGCCATCTCGGCAAGGCGCATAGGTTGCCGTTTAAGAAGCCGCAAAAGGTGTCGACAACACCGGGCGAGGTAATGCACACAGATGTGTGTGGCCCAATGTCGGTCGAATCACCGGATGGTTCGAAATATTTTCTAACGTTTAAAGATGACGCGTCAGGGTACCGTCATGTGTACTTCTTAAGGCATAAATCTGACGTTTTTGAAAAATTTAAGATCTTCGAGAAGAAGGTGAGAAACAAGTTCGGTTGTTCAATTAAAGCCCTGAGATCGGACAATGGCCGCGAGTTTTGCAATCGTCAAATGGACGAATATCTGGAGTCTAGAGGGATTGTGAGAGAGACAACTGCTCCTCACACTCCTCAGCAGAACGGCAAGGCGGAGAGGGACAATCGAACGATCGTCGAAAGTGCGCAGACAATGATTCATGCGAAATCACTATACCGCTGACGTTGTGGGCAGAGGCGGTCAGTACAGCAATTTATGTGATAAATCGAACTGTGTCGTCAGGTGGTACTGTTACTCTCTACGAGACGTGGGTTGGCAAGAAACCTACCATGGAACACTTGAGAATTTTCAGGTCGGTGGCGTATGTACTGGTACCAAAACAATTTACCAAGAAGTTTGACTTGCGAGGTAAGAAACTGATTTTCATGGAGTACGAAGAGAATTCGCCAAACTATAGAATGTACGATCCGGTAACGAGGCGTGTAAGTGTGACGCGAGATGCGACTTTTCACGAACAAGTGGTTAAGGTGAACGTATGGAACGACCAACCATTCGAGGAAATGGTACTGCTTCCGAAAGTCAAAGATGACGTCAACGACGGAGACGAACAAGCGGTCGGCGAAGCCGAGGTACGAGAGGTACCGGAGCATCAGGAGCAGAGACGTGAAGTCGAGGCTGAGAATCAAGAGGAAAGGGTGCGTGACGTGCCTGTGATGGAAGATGCGGCTCAAAGAGTGCTTCGTAATCGAGCAGCACTGAATCGACCAGCGCGATACGAAGTTGACGTATCTGAACACAACACTCCTACGATATATCAGGAGGCGATTCATAGCAGCGATGCCGCGCAGTGGGTACGGGCTATTAAAGAATCAACGAGACGTGGGAGATCGTGCCGAGAGTACCAGGTACAAATGTACTGGACTCAAAATGGGTCTTCAGAATCAAACAAGATATAGGAAAAACAGAAAAACGATATAAGGCGAGACTGTGTGCTCGCGGGTTCATGCAGCAACGTGGGATCGACTTCGACGAGACGTTTGCGCCAGTGGTGCGCTATGATTCGCTGAGAGTGCTCCTGGCGGCAGTGGCTGAGAAGGATCTCGAGCTACTGCAATTTGACGTTCAAACGGCGTTCCTATACGGAGAGTTACAGGAAGAAATCTTCATGGCGATACCGGCGGGTCTCAGCATGGGAGAGTGAAGAAAGTGGAAAACGTGCTGTGCAAATTGAATAAATCATTATATGGGTTCAAACAGGCACGAAGGTGCTGGAATTTGAAATTCACGGAATTTCTTAAAAGCTATAAGTTCAAGTGCAGTGAAGCAGATCCGTGCATATTTATCGGTCAGTGTTGCGACAACACTGTATATTAAGCGCTGTTCGTGGACGATGGGTTGGTCGCAGCCAAACAAAAATCGTCGCTTGATAAGTTAGCTAGACAATTGCAGACAGATTTTAAAATAAAAATCGGGGATTCGAGTTCCTTTGTGGGAAAGCAATTGAGGCGTGGTAGGATAAATAAAACGCTAGTCATGCACCAAAGTGAGTATATTAGTAAGATCGTTGAAAAATTCGGGATGCGAGATGCAAAACCCGTGAGTATATCAGCTGATCCGCACACGGTGATCAAGGAGGTAGAAATGAGTGAAGAAAGATCGAGCGATGTTCCTTATCGAGAGGCCGTGGAATCCTTGTTATTTCCAGCCTCGGTGTCGCGACCTGACATTTCATTCGCGGTAAACTTAGTGAGTAGATTTGTGAGTAATCACAGTGTCGAGCATTGGAGGCCAGTCAAGAGAATTTTTGCTTATTTGATCGGTACCCGAGATTACGGCATAGAGTATAGAAGCGGCGGTAGCAATGTAAGACTGGTAGGTTTTTCCAACGCGGACAACGCTAACGACGTAGAGACACGCAGGTCGACGACAGGATATTTATTCTGTATGGCGAGCGGGCCGGTGTCGTGGTCTTCGCAGAGACAAAACATGGTGGTACTCAGTACGACTGAGGCTGAATATGTAGCAGCCGCGACGGCAACAAAAGAAGCAGTGTGGCTTCGAAAACTGTTACGTGATATAGGCTACAAGTGTCAGCGTGAAACGGTTCTATATGTGGATAACCAAAGTGCGATACGCTTAGTGAAAAATCCAGTTTTTCATAAGCGTACAAAACATATAGATATACGGTACCATTAAATACGCGAGAAGCATATAAGCGGAGATGTATTGGTGGAGTATATTGCGACTGATGTTCAGCGAGCAGATATACTTACGAAACCACTGCCGAGAGATAGGTTTCGGAGACTATGTGCAGCGATGAATATAGTCTCTGTTGTAAATAGGCGCTCAAACGGCGGTAGTGTTGGAACATGAGTTATCGCGCCTATAGTACGAGAGCGATCGGGTACTTTCGGTACTGCTCGCGATTCAACGGTAGCGACGTGGAGCTGGCGAGCTCTCTAGTTAGTCAGAACTTGCAAGTGGTCGGCGACACAGGCAACACAAAATAACCTCTTGCTTCATCAGTTGTGAATTTATACCGAATAAAGATTACTACTACATTCAAAAATAACCTCTTGCTTCATCAAAACTTTATACATTGCTCTGCCAAGGGGAAAATTGCCTTAATTCTAGGCCTTCATGTTCAACATCCGGAAACATCGACATCGACGTGCTGACTCCTAAACATTTCTTGATCGGTTATTCAGGCGGTTTGCCACCTACAATAAACAATACGGAGGCCGGAAGGAATTTACTACGAAGGTGGAAATACATCCAAGCGGTGCATCATGATCTCTGGAAGCGATGGCGCGACGAGTACATGATGCAGCTTCAGCGAGGACGAAATGGACGGTAACTACGGGAAATACGGAAATCGGTCAGGTGGTGCTTATTAAAAATGAAAATACTCCACCTGCGGTTTGGCCGTTGGCCAAAATAATCAAGGTACATCCTGGAAGTGACGGTCACGTTCGTGTAGTGACGATGAAGGCTCGAGATGGCGTAGTCAAGCGGCCAATCAGTAAACTAGTCGGCCGACCAATACAAGGTAGCGAATGAAGACAACAGTTGCGTCATCAATTGAAAGATGTTCTTTCAAGGCAGGCGGCATGTTCGGGCTTTTGTGCAAACGCAAATGTGGCAGTACGGCACATATGG